>VXBQ01014996.1:181980-426610 GCA_013400175.1 Phainopepla nitens | reverse complement strand
TGGACTCATTAAACTTCATCCTATTGGACTCTGCCCATCCATCCAACCATTCCAGGTCTCTCTGCAGAGCCCTCCTACCTTCTAACAGATGGACACATGCTCCTAGCTTGGTGTCATCTGCAAATTTACTAATGAAAGACTCAATATCCTCATCCATGTCATCAGTGAAGATATTAAACTGAACAGGCCCCAGCACAGACCCCTGAGGGACACCACTGGTGACTGGACACCATCTGGATGCAGCACTGTTCACCACCCCTCTCTGGGCCCGGCCATCCAGCCAGCTCCTAACCCAGCACAGAGAGGTCCTGTCCAAGCCTGGGCTGCAACTTTTCCAGGGGTGTGCTGTGGGAGACAGTGCCAAAGGCTTGCTGGAGTCCAAACAGATACACCCACAGCCTTTCCTGCATCCACAGGCAGCTCACCTGGTCATAGAAGGAGATCAAACACGACCTACCCCTCCTAAACCCACGCTGGCTGGGTCTGATGCCCTGGCCATCCTGCAAGTGCTGCATGACGACACTCAGCACAAACTGCTCCATTACCTTACCAGATACTGAGGTCAGGCTAACTGGCCTGAAATTGCCAGGATCCTCCTTACTGTATTAGAGGGCATTTCTTTACTTCATTCATTCATTTTCAGGAATCCTTATTTAGAAAACAGGACAGCACTTGGACAACAGCAGGACCTAAGCCTGTTTTCAAAATAGCTCAAGGCAACAGTTAGAAAAGTTTGAATCCTTCTAATAATATAGGTGCTCTGTGAATTCTTTCAGATGGAGATATTTAAGCACAAAGAGGACACCTTTGTTGGGATTAGTATTTTGCTTTTAAAAAGAAAAGGCAACATGGAAAACTGCTAATGCCATGATCTTTAGAGCGCTCCAGGAAGATGTCAGCTTTGGTGAGCCATTTCCTTCTGCAAACAATGTGGTTGATGAGCTGTGTTTGGGTAAGTGACTGAACCTGTTCTGGAGGGGACACTGCTCCCCTTCCAGGGACCTGCATCCACTGATTTATTTCTGTCTTTCCAGCTTCATACTGGACCCTGAATAATGTCTAAATGAGAACTTTCAACATGAGGATATTCTCAGGCAGTAAATCTCAGCCTGCTTATCCAGCTTGCTCCATTTTTCTCTGAAAGAGCCCAATTCCAGTGATCAATGACAGTATCATTATGATCCAGTGGCATCCTCATGACTCAGGAGCACAGCCACCTGCTATTGACAGCAGGGCTCGAACCTCATTTTCCAGCTGGAATATCTGCATCACTGTGCTCTCTGTCCAACCTGCAGTACTCAATTGAAACAATACTCAAATTAAAGCTGCAGCAAATTCCTGGATGTTGTTGGCCTGATCATTGAACAGCGGAGTTAGAGAGCCACCAGTAGGCTGCAAACAAAACCCTATTTTACCTAACAACCCTTAGGGTGCTTTGCAATAGGGCAAATATCAATTTGAATCTCAGTTTATGGAGACTGGTAGCAGCTACAGACTGAAATATGATTTCATTTTTTTCAACTGTCTACAGTGCACAGAGTGCACAGCCTTGAAAAACATTATGGGTTAAAGTGACTGAGGTGAGATTAAAGTGATTTTTCCAACTAAATAGATACATTTACTTCCTTTAGATAAATAAAAGTCCTAAATTATGAAAATAGTCGAATCCTCCAAGAGGGTGTCCTTCTCACAGCCAGCTTATTTTCTTAGACAATCCACAGGGATTATCTTTTAAACTCAGACAAAAGTTGAACTCTGTGTCTTGACTGGAAAGCTGGTACCTTGTGAGGCAGCTTTAAAGGCAAGACCTTAATCCTGAGATATTAAACATCAGCCTCTCAATGTTACATTCCAGAGAATTCAGAAGTTCTGTCATGAAAAATGTATCACTTTTGTACTGAACTAAACTATACCTTTTATTTTCTTATTACATTGCATGGCCAAGGTTGTAAGGAAAGTTCTCTAAAACCCATTATTGTGTCTGCCTGGTTCCTCTGTGTTTCTGGCTCTTGCAGGTCACCGCTCTGCTGATGACTATTTTTGTCACTAATAAAATGCTAGAGAGTTACTAACAACCCAAAAGGAAACCAACCCACAGACCTGAATTCCTGCATTTCTTGCTGCTCCCAGATGAACGGAGCAATGGTGCTGAACATGTAAAGACCAGGAGTTTTAATGGAGAGCTCCCACTGAAGCATCAGATACTCCTCAGGACAGCCACAAACTCAACTAGTTGTACCCTGCAGCTCCCCTGCACTTCTATTTTAACTTCTCCTGGAGTCTCATGACAAAATCAGCTCAAGAGCCCTGTTGGCTGTAGATGGAGCATCACCAGATAACAAACCAGTTCGTAAGGGGGAAGGTGAACCTACCCCTTATGGCACCTCATTATGACAATACTGAGACAAGGAAAAAAAAAGAGAGAGAAACAAACACCAAAAAAATTCAGTCTGATCACCTCTGAATGAAGGCCTGTATACAAAACCCTTCCTCAAGAAAGGATCTCTCTATAGGTTGCTGATTTTATCCTGCCTGTTGAAAAAAACAATCAGGAAAGTAGGGGGGGGCAAAAAAGAATCACCCACTCCCCATCTTCAATTGTCTTTACTCTGAAGGCTCACACAATATATCAATGGAGATTACTTCCAGAAATAGAAAATCTTCCCTAAGGCACACTTTTCCTCTTCATATTTTCACATTCCCTCAGATGGGATAAAAATGTGCCTAGTATCAAATTAAGACTTTAGGGCTGGGAAACAGATGATGCCAGATTTAACTGGGGCTTAGAAAATGACACTTCAAGGTAAAAGGAGCATCTGCTACTCCTCATTCAGGAGTGTAACAACTTCAAAACCTAAATGACAGCAATACATGTCATTTGTACTGGCATTTTCACTCACGCTTCCTTGTTAATATTGCAGTTTTGGCCAACCATAAAGGCAGCATGTTTTATGTTCTTCTTCAAGGCTGGAAAAACAGAGATGGCAGCCTAGGAGGTAAGAGAGACAAAATCATCAATACCAAAACACAAATGCTGATGGGCAGAATAAAAATAAAACCTCACCATCAGCTGTGACAGGCTAAGATTTCTCCTGCCCTCTCATATAGCAGAGTTATCCTTGAGGAGTTCTCTGTTGTCTCCTCAGTAACCAGGTATTGCTAGGGCAGCATTTATCAGTGTCTCTTTGACTTTTCTTATGCTGAAAATCAAAAGGAAGGGGCTTACTAGTGGTACTAGTGGTATCTAGATTAAAAATACCCTGGAACCACGTTAAAGATGATCTGCTGCATCTGTTGGCAATGCTGTGTCTTATGAACAGCAACAGATTCAGAAGAAATAAGAACAATAACTTTCTTTGACTTCCCTAATCTGCAGGGTCAAGAAACTGAGACATTATTTTTTTCCTTAGTTTTACATATTCTCATAAACTTCAACATCTAACAAATCACAAATATCCAGCCTGCAATTTAAGCACGACTGTTTTTTTCAGACATTTACCTATGTTAGCATTTTCCCAAAAATTAAGTGGCTAAGAAGGCTTGGCTTTAAAAATCATGAGAGAAAAATCCTGCAGGCAGTGCTGACAGGAATCCTTTAAACAGCTTCCCACCCCAAGGCACCCCCTGCCATAAAACACCATTCACACCAATCGATGATCCTCACAAATAGGTTGATTGACTTCTCATTTTCCAGCAGGTTTGTTTTACTCACAGATCTTGTTAATGCAGGTGGGGTTTCCCTTTCCCTTTAGTCACTGCTCATCTTTATCAGTTTTAAGTACAAGAACTCCTCATAGCTGTGTTTCTTTCAGACCCAGCTGCGCTGGATCTATGTAGCACTGGGCAAAATATTCAGAACTTCCTTTTCAGAATCTCTAAAATTCTATTCTACAATGTCTTTCCACAGTTTGCACTCAAACCTGAGAAATAAATGCAACATTACAGACTTGATAAAGAAGACTGGGATGTACAAAAGGGAGTTGAAGACCTGTGTCCTGAAAGAAACCTGTAAGTGATTCTCTGAAAAGGTTTTACTGTTTGATCAAAATAAGTGATCTAGGGCACAGAAGAAAAACAATTTTTTTCTTCCCCTTCAAGTTCCCTGATCTCTGCAAGAGGAGGAATATACAACAGAGATTTAAATGATGCTAAAGGTGTACAAACATTCCTGTCTGAGTATGAATAAATGCTCTCCTGCAGCTGAGAGTCCTTCCTTTCAGGCATATGGGAAACCTCACAAATAATGCTCTCAGAAGTGGCTGAATTGTGGAAATGCAACCTCATTGTTGCTCCAGAAGATCAGAAACAAAGTTTTCATTTAATGCTGTGGCCTACTGATGATGACAAAGCATTTGTACTTTGTCTTACATAAGTATTTAACCTGAATTCAATTTAGAGGGTTTGCCGTGCATTACTCAGCCATCAGCTGCATGTTTTCTCTGCTTTATTTGATTTTCTTGTGCAAATCCCATTCACTGAAAGAAAGGAAAAAAAACCTATTTACTACTCTTTTTTTTGGTTAATCATTCCACTAGCATGTAGATAAATTATAAATCAGTCTGGTGATTTCGACAGAAAAGCCTCTGAAGAGAATTTTTACCTGCATGTACCACGGAGAATGCCTTTGATCAAGGTTTATGAGCAAAGACCTCTTCCCAGGGATGCAAGCCAGCTCCTTAAAGGAAAATCAATACATTCTGGGAGGGAGCATCTGGAGGATTAGCTTTTGGGTTTAACAAAGCATCCCTCACCCAGGGACTCAGGTCTGTTTGAAGTTTCCAGATATTAAATCACACTCTGAATTTTAGAGTGAGCTCAATGTGTCCCTAAATACAAGTCCTAGGAAAGACTTTTTGGAAAAACATTGTCCCAGGAGTGGATAGCCTTCAGATTTCCTGTTTTGTTATATCCAGATCCAGCTGAATTATTTAGCCTTTCCATACAATTATTTCACAGTAAAAGAAGAAAAAAAGCTCATAAGCCTAAAATATTTACCTGCACTACCAGAATTAAAATAATTTGTTAACATCAGGTCATTTTTTAATATTGGAATGGCTTTCCTTCCACTGGGGAAAGTGAGTTCTCATCCTTTTCTAAGGCACCTGCAGGAGGAATCCCTAGCCCTTTCTCTCCAGGACACCACCTTGGTGCAGTGCTGAGGAAGTCTAAAAAGGAACAAAATCATGTAACATATATTGAAGACACATTTTTAAACTCCCTTCCACCAGAGCTGTAGGAAAAAAGCAATTTTTCTTGAGCTCTGGAATCCAATAAAACATTGCTAAGGCTCTGGTATGGCCTTAAGTCATAACTTATGTATTAGTAGGAAGTCAGTTTTTACATCATATGGGTTACAAGTTTCTTTCCTTTTAATCTAGATTTTAATTTACCTTTTCTGCAGGTAAGAACTTCATACAAAGATCGTTACCTAATTAGGTATTAAAACCTTGTCTTACTGTCAACAGCAATAAGACTCCCAAATACATTTGAAGATCTGGAGCAAATTGAATCAGAAATACAAAATCACCTTCTTTCAATTGAGATTTTAAACCTCACATATCAAGATCGCTTTTGAAAATACAGCTTAGGTTTCTTAATAATTTAGATTTTATGTATTTATGAGTGAAACATAAACCACATTATTATTAAGTGTTGGCTTAAAACCCAACTATATTATCTCCTCTAACCAAATACAAAATCCACATGCTGGGTTTGAAAATTCCTTTTGCAGAGGGTCTAATTTATGGAGATGATTGAATGGCTCTCAGCAGCTTGGATCACACTGTACCTGATGAAACACAGCAACTCAGCCATGCTTTGTGGCAAGGAGTCTGCAGTAATTGGTTATTTTTCCTGCTGACCCATAAAATATTTCTGCTACAAACACTATGTAATCAAGTTTTATAGTGATGAGTCTTCCCCTAAGAAGAGGCTTGATTTTACTGCTTTGAATAGCAAACAGCACTGAAAAAAGGTGGTAGTAGGAATTTATCAAAAGGCAGAAGTAATCCAACCTATTTTATCAGCATCAACATGTTCTAAAATAAATTTTTTAAAAAAAGGTGTGGGGGGGAAAAAAGCTATTGACAGCTTTTTGAGCCATTCCCAGTGACAACCCTCCACTGTGACACCCCAGTGGGTACATGGGAAGCACAGAACTCTCTCCAGGGAGCTGTTACTGAGTTTAGAGAAGCTCACTCCAGGGAAAGCAGCCCCTCCCTTGAGGAATGCACAGCCCGTACCACCACCCCTGCTCTCCTGCACTGCCCCTGACCAGGAGCTCTTAACCAGGCTCTGGTGGCTACAAAAACCTTCTGCGCTTGCCCTCTGTACTCAAAACTGGTTCATCTCCCTGCAGTGCCTCTCCACTGCAGGATTTCAGAGGAATTGTCCATAATATCATCCAAATTCTATGCTGACTCCAAATTGCTTTTCCTTCCAAAATGTGCAGCAACAAAAGCCCCAGGTTATGGAATAAAAGCACGGAGGCCAAGGAGTGACTATCAAGTGTTCAGAATCTTTCTACATGCATTGCCAGCTCCCAGATTTGGGAATGAGGTACTTTATTGTCCCTTCTTTAAAAAAAAAAACTTCTTGAGTGTGGCAGCTACGTGAAGTGCTGTGGAAAGTAGGAGGACTCCCCTCAGAAGGCACCACGGGTCAATGAGCTTTAAGGGCACAGCAAGTGCAGATCTATGGAAAGAAATAAAATGAAATCAATGCTGCCCTATTGAAGCACAGGGCAGCTGAGGAGCAGAGGCTGCTCCTCTGCACAGCTGGACTAAAAGAAGAAATACATCTCCGAGGCTTCAGGTTTGAGCAGGATGTGCAGGGTACTGCTCTACCCCTGTCCTCTCGGCCCCAGGCTGGGCAGGGGGCAGTTTGTGGACACAGCACTGCCATGGGTCACACAGCCCCAGGCTGGGCAGGGGACACTTTGTGGACACAGCACTGCCATGGGTCACACAGCCCCAGACTGGGCAGGGGACACTTTGTGGACAACAGCATTCCCCTGGGTGCATTCCCATGGGTCACACACCCAGCAGGGGCTGCCTGGGCTCACCTCAGCCTTGCCCTTGTGGCCAACAGGCACCTCCTGCACTGATAGCCCTGACCCTTCAGTAAAAGGGCACAGCCTGAACTCTGCAGTGCTCATCCATGACATTTAGTCACTATTTCATTCTGCTTTATTCTTCCCTTTTTTCCTGAGCCACGACTTTCTTTGGCTTTTTCAGGGAAATGATTCAGCAAGGACAGCACAGGGTGTTTGTGACAAGGTAAATTACAGCACAGGGCTCGTGTTCCACACCCACCCCTTCATCCCACTCTACTTGAACTGTTCCAGTACTATGCAGACTAAAAACCAATTCCAGATGCCAGGAGCAGCAGGGAATAATGAGAAGCAGCATGCCAGGCAAGGAAAATGGAGAAGAATGTTATCTCTGATTTTAGCAAGACCAGCCTTAGGGCCGAGTTTGGACTTCTGGGAGAGTGTGCAGGTGTGCTGTGCTGCTCCCTGAATCTTCAGTGAGCACTGAATGCAGCGTGATAAAACAAGAATGCCAAAGGAAACACTGCCTCTCTCTTCACAGAGATAATCGGGCAGTGATAAACTCAAGCTATTATCACAATGGTCAAGCTCCTGCTAATTACACTGCTCCAAGAACTCCCGCTTTAAGAGCAATATTTTCTTGGACTGAAAATAGAATTTGGGGAATAACCAGGTGACTCTGGAGCCTCTTTCTGTCCAGGATAGGGACAAGAGAGCCAGATTCAGATATTTTTCCAGCCTTACCCAAGTTTAGTTGTTTGTATAGTGTTTGACATTTCCTGCACGAAGGAACCTTGGCTTGCAAGAGCTGATGTGTGGTGTTGCAGGGCACCCCCCCAAGGGCAGGGTGGCCAAATTGGGAAAGGATTTAAGGTTCTCTTTGTCTCCTATAAAAGATGAAAAAGCCAGAACTTTCTTTCCCAATTTGGAAGTATTCTGAACCAGGACACCTCATAGGACCCACTGGACTTCACACCTGAATCTGTCTGCTTGGGCGAGTGCCAAAGGCCCACCTGGACAGACACTGCTAAAAGCATTGAACAAAGGAACCTCGAGGCATTTTTGGGGTGTTTTAGCAGAGACAAGGACCTCCTTGCCTCTGGGATGGCTTTTTCTATATAGTTTGTTATTTTCATTGTTAATAAACCTTCTTTGTTTCCAACACTGCCTTAGGTGCCAATCCTGCTTATTTTATGCCATTGGTGTGAAAAACAGAGTTCACTCTCCTGGTAAAATTTAAAAGGTTTAATAAAAAGACAATAGGAGACAGAAATAAAGCAAAGGGTTACGCACAGCCGGGTGCCTTGGGCTCATACCAAGGAGCACACTCTAACTCAGAAAACACTTGTTTAAATGCACTGACATGTTGGATATTCATAAACCTTCATGCATTATTCACAAACACTGTTTTGGGTCCGCACCTACCCCACCTGCACCATCCTCTTGTAAATCTTGTGTTCCTTATTCCTGTTATTCCTCTTGGCTGGTTGGTGATCAGGGTGATCCATACCTGAGCTCCTGGTGTCTTCCATCCTATCTAGATAGGATGATCCAAGAATGCAAGGAATTCTCTTGTTTATCTTTTATCGCTCCTTGAATTGGTTATATGAACAAAAAGCCCCTTGTCCCTTTTTTTTTTACATTACCATTTAATCTAATATTTTATATATATATATAATTTATTTTAGTACTTGCAAAAAGCCAATAATATAATATGCACTTATAACAATTGAGAATTGCAGGACAAAACCCAGATGGTGATAGACCCTCTGAGAGCTCAGAACACCTGGCTGGAGGAGAATTCCATCCAGTGGCATTGCTGGGTATTCAGATGTGCTCACATACCTGACAGTAATTAAATAAACACAGCCCAGACCTGGACTAACTGCTCTTCACATGCCACTCCCTGCTTGCTCTGAAGCTCACCTATCTCAGCCTGGCTTCAGTTTAGGATTAATACTGGAGTAAGACTCTACTACATTTCAAAAACCAGTCTGGAAACTTAACATTTATTAATGACCATATTCTAGGCAGGGTAAATCTCTAAGAACTTTACAGCCTCAAGTCACAGGGCTTGGGGAAACTGGGGTGGAAGCAAACACTGATTGCCTTCATGTGCTGGAGTTTTTCCCTGGAACAGTAAAGGATTCTTCAGTGAATTGTGAATAAGGAAATAAGTTCCATCACTCAGCAGCCTCATGGCTACACAACTGACACCACCTCAGTTTAAAGTCAAGAAGATTTCAGGGAAAATTTTAATTTTTTTTTTTCCCAGAATAGAAGCTCATTTCCCATCTAACTTTAGTGTCAAATTTGACATTCAGAAATTGGCATATTTAATACAAAGTGACTTGGAAGCATATGCTTCCTCTTTTGATCACCACTCCAAAATTGCTTTAAGATCTCAAGACTTACACTGAAAGATCTTGTCCACATATTGCCCATCTATTTTAAGAATATATGAGAAGCAGCAAAATCCAGTTAAATCACAGCAGGAAAAGGTAACAGTACAGGGAAAAATGCTTTAAATAGCAAAACAAACTTTAAAGCACATTTTTCAGACACAAGAAATAATATTTTTTAAAAGGCAGTTTGTGCATTATGATAGAGCCAAGTAAAATTGACACTCTTTTTAGCATACTGTACTCAAAAGCCACTCTATCATATGTATTTTTCACTACAAATGTTATTTCTTCTGGATATATTAGTTCTGGAGTTATTTGCATTACAGCTACAATGCAGCATAAAGTTCCAGTATTTATAGGCTAGGAAAAAACTCTGAGGGCAGCACTGGATTTTTTTTTTTCTTTCCAGATATTTCAGAGTCCTCATTAGAATCACCTGACTTCCCAGAGCAACACAACACAGCTGTCATTATTTCAACTAATTCAACAGCGTCATAAGTATCTGCTCAGTGACAGATACATGGCCAAGAGGAAGATATCAATCAAGAAAATTGATACCATTGCCTACCTTGGAAAGGGACTTGATGCAATTTCCATGGCAGGCATCAGGACTGCTGCAGTTCTAGGCATGAACAGATTACATTTGCAATTACACTGCTCTTTTCCATCAGGCAATGAACCATTTGTGACTCCTGGTAATTAAATCCCTCTCAAACCACCCTATCTTTGGATTCCTTCTGCAGCAATTTGCAGGGAGTCCCCTCCAAAGCACATAACCAGTGGAATGAAAGGCTATTTTCATCCCAAGGAAACACTGACTGATGTGAGGTGAATCACCAAGTGCTTCAGTGTTTCTGAAGGAAGTCAGTGGTATCAGTGGGTCATTAGCAATAATTAGTTTTGCTCTAAAGATCCCCTCTCTGTGCCTTGCTATTTGCCAGTGAAAACATAGTCATAGAAGGAGTTTTCTCTATTCCTAGATCGATAGCTATAGATATACACTTATTTCTGTTTCAATATCTGTAGTCCCACAACATACAAATATCCTTAATTCAGTCTTCAACAAATTCAGTGATGGTCATAGCTTGCAGCAACCCAAAACTGAAAAAATACTGTATTATCAATACATGCCTAATGTTGTCCAGTCTAGGATTCACTGTTGCAGAGCAGGAGTTTCCTATTTATAACAGCTCAAATGCAGCACAAGAATGTTCAATTTAATGAATTAACAAACTTAGTCTAACACATCTTAACAAACGTAGAGAGGATATAGATAGAGCACCTCACTAATTATAGAAGATTATTTGGTTAGGTCCAGCGGTATTTCCGCAGAAAAAGTAAATTCAGAGATGTTTCACATCACTGAAAGAACACATGGAATCCTTGAATGCTCTTAGTTACAAGCCAGGCTAGAAAATTGTTTGCCTCTGTGGTTTGTGTGTCTGATGCACATTCACCACAACTCAACGTTCACTTGAATATATTCAGCAGTGTCTATTGCTGCTCCTTTATTAGTTTAATATTGACTAATTAGCAGCATTTAGAATGCAGGTGTAGTGTGATAAAATGGCAGCTGCTGTTCATTCTGTGCAGGTCAAATACACAATTCAGCTCAGCTCCTAGACCACACTGCAGAGCAGAACACGAGGAGCAATTACTGTTGGATCACACCTCCTCTGGCAGAGTACTTCAATTACATTTAATTACGTGGTGCTTGCATACCAATGAGTCAAAGCAAGATTTATTATGATGAAAATATATTTTCATACGAACTTTAATATTTTCCAGATCTTATGTACCAGGGATGTAGGATTCAGGCTTTTGCAGCACTTAGTGAAATATCTACACTTATTTCTGTTCAGATATCTGTGGTCCCATGACCTAAAAATACCTTTAATTCAGGCTGAGGGCCTGTGATGCTCAGAAACTGACATTAAATGGTCAGATGCTCACAGTTTTATTCAAGACAAGAATTCTTGAACCACAGAGGATGTGCTCATATCAGTCTTCACGTCACTGCAAAGAAATAGCAACAGAATACAAAAAAAATGCTTCTATTGTCAAGTGCAAAGCCAACAGTGAGGAGAACAAAAGGTTTGCTTTAAATTTTACTCAAACGAGAAACAATGCGTGTATAAATGCAACAAGAATCTCATTACTGACTTCTTTTGATTTTGTTTTAGATTCAAAGTGCCTGTTATAATATGAGAGCCATACTTAATTTCTAAAAAGTGGATTTTGCAGACACCACCCCCAAATGAATACTAAATAGCAAGGACTTGAAATAACTTCCTTATTCAATAGCAGAGAAAAGAAAAAAGAAATTTAAAAAGAGGGGGAAAAGAGAAAAAAAGAATATTAAATCCAGAGATTTTATTTGCACTGAGTTTTAAAAGAAAGTATGGTCATGTCACTCAAAGGAAAAATAAACCATGGCTCATATGAAACTTATGCTTAATAACATGGTGAATGTCAGCTATAGATTTCTGCTGCAATATTAAACCTGAGGAATAAAAATAAACAGTCAATCCCCAAGAATTATTACTCTGCAAGAAAAGTACACACACTGAAAAACAGAAGTTTTAGGAGCCAAGCTCACTCACCATACGGCAACTCCAGTGATACTCACAGCCTAACTGTGTGGCCAGCCCCCTCCTCTCAGAGCTCAATATTCAAGGAAGACAGAAAATCTGTGAGCCTGAGAATCTTTGAACCTCACCAACCAAATCAGATTTGATCTGTTTTTATTCACTGCAAGAAGGGTTCAGTACCACTGAATCCTTGCCATTATCCAAAGCAGTATTTTGATAAATTACTTCTGCTTGGAACTGCACAGTTGCTTTCCTGAAATCAGCTCTTCTGCATTTTGCCCCCCTAGGGAATAAACTGCAGCAAAGGAGAGTGGTTTGATGAAAATTCCTGTGTTTCTGCATCTAGGATTGGCCTCCACTTCCCAGCTAAGAAGGGCGTGAATGTTAGATCTCATAAAACTATAAATTTCCTTTCTAAAAGCGGACCATTTAGGCTGTCTTGCAGGTCAAAAAATAATAGATTTCTCAATGATCAAAACTGCTATTAGCCTGCAGTTCTCTCTGAATAATAGGTCACACTCCCAGGCTTGTTCATTTTCCCAGTGTCAGCTGAACAGAGAGCTCAGGAAAGAGATCTGAGCTGTGTCAAGCGAGGAGTAATTGATTTGTAATCTTGTTTTCCAACAGAGCACACTTTGCTAACTAGATTCTACAGGCTCTATAAAGTGCAGAGTAATAAACTTGCCATTTTTATGCCACAGAAGCCATTAATACACACATTTGCATATTGTTAGACACCTGAGTAATAAAGTGGCTTCATAGATCAGCAAATATTGAAAGTAGGTGTGTTTCTATGATCCTCTAACACATCACCCAGTGAGCCCAAACCCAGGTGAGCACGTGGCACTCAGGATTCCTCTCAGTAACTCAGTTGAGTTTTAACACAACCAAATGCTCTCCTGCTGACTGACTGAGGAACCAGAGAATAATTTTAACCTGCTGGCAGATGAACACTACACCTGAAGCAGTCATGTTCTCAGACATCAGTTATTTCTTGGCTGAACTGCAGTGCTGCGCAGGGATGCAGGGACGATTCATTTTGCCTCTGAATATAACAAAGAAATCAATCCAGTAGGCAGAGACCTAAGGGGACTTGGAAATGAAGACCAAAAGCTGCAGAAGGCAACTTCTTAGACAAGGCAGTGAGCAGGTTTTAACCATGGTTTGAGTGCAAGAGGGATTTGCATCAATCTTTAAGTAGTGGAGTCCTGGAAACCACCTCAGCCAGAGCCTGCTGAAGTTTTCCATGAGCAGATTTCCTGATGTTATTTCCCCCCTACACTGAGCATGATCCAAAAGACTCTTCACTGGAACCACCCTGCTGCAGTTCCAGACTGTGACAGGACTTCCCTCACCCTGCCTGGGACCCGGGGGAAAAATCTGATTCTGCTGCAATGTGCCCAAGATTCACTCTCCTTTTCTTCAGAGCAATGAAAAAGACACCTGACTTTGAAGATGAGAGCACATCCACCCTGGTTTAAAGTAAGGTTTAAGAACCACTGATTGAAGCGGAACTTGCCAAGTGCTGAAAAGCACGAGCGTTTTCTGAGGCCAAAGCAGAGCCTGTGTGTGAGGAGTTGTGCTCCCTTCTCTCTGTGACCTTACAAACCTGCCCTCGTTAGTGATGGAGAGCCAAATTAGGCTGTAGAACCGTGTGGAAGAATAAAAACAAGAAAAAAAAACACTTAGAAATGCCTTTCTGACTCTGTAAATAGCACGGAGGCAGGCCATGCACAAGTTAAGCAAAACAGGGGTGACCACGGAACTTACAATCAGTTTAAAAACTATATTAACACCCTGGGGTTTTGAGCACATAAAGGTCAGACACTTTGTGTAAATGAGGCACTACTCAAGAGCAGCAAATCATCCTTCCTGGGCCTGGGGAGAACAACTGCACAGCCCATGGCAGGCTCACTGCAGAGAGAGCCCCAGCACACAGCTGCCACCACAGCTCTGGGACCAACCTGCCTGAGGGGATGGAGAAGCAGCACCTGAGGAGATAGGGGGCCTTCTGGTTTTATCTGATTGATCACCATTTTTTTTAATGAATTCCTTCCACATGCATTTTGTTCCAAAAATCGCTTTTCAAAGGGTTTTGTTTTGTGCTGTGTAACACGTTGGTTTTTTTTTTCCTTTGACAAATGGAAGTGTTGTACTCACCTAGCAGAAGCCTCAAAGAAAGTGTAGAGAGGTTGAGGATTCTCTCCCTCAAAAAGCTATTACTATNAATAAATATATAAGATATAAGATAGATGTAAGATATAAGATATAAGATATAATATTCTAGTGCTATTACTGTGAATTATTTTTAAAAATGCTAATTGTGTCTGGTTCACCACTTCACAGATAGATGGAGCCTTTTTTATGGAGATGAGGCCTGTGAACAGTGAGCTCATCTGTGCCATCACACAGGTCGAGTGCTGTCTGAAGAGCAGACACACACCAGTAATTGATGTTAAATAAGTTATGTCAAGATTGCCTTGCTGTAATAGTTCCAAGTGTTTACTTGAGCTTCCCAAACCAGCTAAGTCTTTTATAAAGAACAAAGGAAGAGGAGAATGAAGAACTTGTGCAAAATGGACATTCAGTCTTAATCTCTGTAAAAATTAAAATTTCTCTTCAAAGAACATTCCAAACAGTGACAGGAATATTTTAGCACTTGTCCTCCAACCCTGCTCAAAAAAGGAAATCAAGTCAAATCCCTATGAAGTGCTCAAATTCATCCTGCTTCAAATGTTCTTAAAGTTCCTAAAATTATTTTGTAAGTCTACTGCAAGAAATTAAATGATCCCCACTCAGTGCTAGCAGCTTCCCATGCCAGGAAATAGGAGGTGAGGCCATCAGTGCTGCGAGCTCACCTGCCCAGCAAGCCAGAAATCAAAATGTTACTGATAAAAAGGATAAACAAAACTATTTTTCACAGTAAAGCCCATTCTGGCAATCCATTTAAAACTTCCCTTGATTTAAAAGAATTTTCTTTCAAGAAACTATCAGTGTTTCTAAGCTTCCAGTTAAGTCTCTCATTAACATTTTGGTTTATTCTTGAAATTCTGTAAAGCTGAAGTGATGGAATTATTTCAGAAACTCAGCTTTACTAAAAATTCAGCTTTTCATTTACATTCTTGTGTAGCAGCTTACATTCCTGTTTGCAGTCTTACAGATAAATCTGTCACTAAAATATCACCCAAACAGCTTCAAATGATAGACCCTACAGAAAAACTGCATCTAAAATTCCTACTTTTATAATAAGATTGAAGGCAGATTCATGATGTGGAGAAAATAAAAGCAGTGTACTTACAATTTAATACCTGGAGTTGGTAATCCAAGAGTAGCTTTCTGATAAGTCCTACATATTTCTTAGAAGATTTAGAGAGTTTCCATATATACACACACACTTTTCTCATGCTAATTGCACAATTTCTTGTATTTCTTAATGTTAATCTCCTGGCAAATTTTATAATGCTTAAAGTGACATTTGGCAGTGGAGTCCCCACAGACACAACTGTTCTCATTCTTACAGAAACTAATTTATTTTTTTTCCCCACAACAGGTTTGGCCCAAAGAACATGATAAGTGAAAGGAATCAGCTTCAGGATTCTTTAATTCCTTTATTCTTCAATGCAGGTAGTGCTGGCTGCTCTCTTTTCCCACTGCAGCCTTCCAGCATTTACAGTGGGAAGGTAAAATGGCTATTTAGTGTTTATGGTAATAATGCAAAGTAGAAGAAAGCAAACTGACATTGCCATAGTATATAAAAAGCAAGCTTGAAATTTAGCTCCTTAATCATTCGAGGAAATTAAAATATCCCTATCTTGCAGATGAACAGGCCATGGAGGTAAAATGTGAGTCCATTCTCTAATTAGCAGCTTTTTCTTGCAGCTCCCAGAGTCTCAGGTGAAAGGCAGGAGCCTGGAGAGCTGTGCTGGCTCTTGAGCACCAAACCCACCCTGGGAGAGAGGGACATGAGAGGACAGGGGAGACTGAGGGGAGGGAGGAAAGGAGGAAACCAGAGCGAGTCATGGGGGATTCCTAAATACCAGGGTTCTAAAAACAGCTCCAGAAAGGACAGTGAGGATGAAGCATTGATTTGTGCCCTCATTGAAGGCAATGTGATAATGGCCTCAGCACTCTGTTTGGGTTTCAGAGTCCCTCGTGTTATTTTGGGATGTGACCTGCCTATGCAGATGCACAGTGAGACGTCTTTTACCAGCTCTCACACATCTCTGTGTCTTGCTGCCAACCTCTCAGGCCAGTACCATGCCACAGGATTCAAACTGAACAAAACAGTGAGACTTCCCAAAGAGCCTGCATCATAAAAGGCAAGCCTTATTCTCTCAGTTCATTGAGTAATTACAAAATATTGGGACACAGATTTAGTCTCTGCCCCAGACACTGAAGCTTGTTTGCACTGCCAGCCTACCCTGTCAGTGCAGCTCACACCCACACATCTGCATCTAAGTCAGCAGTAACCATTCAGTCATCTGGGTTCATTTCCCAGGGAGCATTTTTTTCTTTCCACCTACCTGCTGCACGTGTTGGTAAATGTTTGCTTGGAAACATCTCATGGCATCCTGCTTCAGGTCTTGTGTTTTACAGTTTCTGACCATGTTCTACAAGGCACCTCGTGCTACAAGGAGGAAAGGAGGTGGCTTTGTTTTGTGTTGGCTGCTCCATCTCCATGAAAACTGTGAAGGAATCTCCCTCAATCTTGCTCCTAAACTGAATGAACCCACAACAAAAACAAAACTCATTGGCTTCAAAATGAATTTGAGAACAAGGGGCAAAGTTAAATGAACACTTTTATCTGAGTGAGACATTCTCTCTTTAACACCATTTTCCACACACATTAAAATCCTGTGCCTGTATTTAGTACCAAATAGAACGCTCAAGCTGCTCTTGGTAACTTTCCCAAAGACATCCTTAGAACACCCACAGAACTTAACCCTCAAAACATATCTGATCTCCTGACAGCTGGGAGAGTACAAACCAAGAACTTGTTACTAAGAAAACAAGTCATGATAAGGGAGGGAAACCTTCAGGGAACTGCAAAAGCAATTTATCTCTTCGCTCTCAATCTCACAGAGTTCAAGTCCACACTTTGTCAGAGCCATCTGCTACATCTGTCCAGGACAGGACAGAGGTGGAACTGAGGGGGTGGCACAGACAGTGCAAAATATCACTTTCCCAGAAGATGCAGTTGCCTCAATCCAGATCTGCTTTGCTTTCTCACTGAGTATGTTTTTAGGATTTTAAACAATATTAATACAGTTCTGTATTGCTCTGTTTGAGAGGTGGGTTTGGTGCCTGGCTCAAGCCACCATCCTTATCCTGATTCATGCCTCAGGAACTCCTGATTCAGACCTTGAAGTGATGATTTCCTCCCCCAGAAAACAGAAATCCTGCTCCAACCACAGGTATCCTAATCAAGTTAAAATACTCTGAGAATAGCTCTGGGCATTTCCTTGTAGGAACCAATAAACTTTATTCCTTCTGCGGCACAACTGGTTCCTAATTTGACACTGGCATGATGAGAGACAGGTCAGAGATGGAAACATTTTTAAGACCATTCCACTTTGTCTGTGTGGCTTCTCAATTTCATCTTTCCCCGGTGTGTGTAATTTTGCAGAGATCTTTGCATAAAACTTGGGTGATTTAAGTATTCATCAGCTCCTGCTGCTCCCTTTCCACCCAAGAGCAGAGCACCAGCTCTGCCACTGCAACAATCATTTCCACAGAAACTAATTGCAAATCCAGGCAGAGATTGTGCCTCCAGGTGAGGGACTAGCATCAGGAACAGATCACTTTTCAAAATGCCTTTTTCATGCAAATGCACCATACAATAAAGAACAGAAAAAAAATTGAACACAAGAAAACAAACATCATAATTTGTTTAATGAAATGTTTCTGTCAGTTCTGCAGAAAGTATCAGGGGACTGAAAGTTTTTAGCGTATGTAAAAATCAGATTCTGGTTCAGGTCTTGGGAGATTTGGGAGGATCCCACTGTCACTTCTGGAGTTTTTGCCCTCTTAGTTTAAGTGAAAACAGAGTATGTCTACCAGGTGTTATATAGGAATCAACCAGCTCCCTTAAACCAAAACTAAAGAAAATCAGATGCTGTGTTTGCAAATCAAACTCTGCTGCAGTTATACTGAAAACTTATTTTCAAAGGTGGGGGATTCTGCCTGGCCTTTGCAGGGCTTTCTGGCACTGAATGAAAGAAATTTACATTGAATGTGTAAAGCCACCTTTAAGCTGTAGCTTATCATCTCTTCAGAAGAAATTTGGCTTTTATTATCAGCAATCCTAAACACATCTCCTAAATTTACATGAACCTTTCATCAGAGAAAGCCATGACACTTTTCAAAATAAGTTTTAGTTGAACCTAATGGAGATGGGTATGTTCAACTTCTACTGTTGCCGCTTAAAAATGGCTAATCCTAGAATGTGAGAATTTGAAATGCTTGTTTTACATGATGCAACTAATTCTTGGGAAACTGTGCTAAGAAAGTGCTTTTGGAGTCAGGGGGTCCTTGACTGAACTACTATAAGTGCAACTAAAAGCAAAGAGATTTTAAGTTCTTTCTAAGTCGAAGATATAGGAGGAAAATCACCATGCAAAGGGAGAAAACAAAACATTAGTCAGATCCACAGCCACATTCTTTGTGATTTCCTGAAGAATGGATCTTGGGACGCTACACACTGAGGCAGAGCCACCAAGGCACAGCTGACAAACACCATGAGTTAAACACTGCAGTGAGGACCAAATTATTTGAACGTTGTCAAGGACCAAGCAAAGCTGCTTAAATAAAACCCGACACCGAGCTCCAGGTCTCATCCTCTGCTGCTGTGACTTCAGTGACTGATTTCCCTGGTTTCAAGGGAGCATCAAAAACAATGAAGCACCTTGGGAGCTTCACAACAATTCCCTGAATTAGTTCCCTTTCATCTTGACACCTCTGAGAAAAGCAGATTCCTTCCCCAGTTTATTCCCTTACATTTTGTCAGTATTCCCCCACCAGCCAACATCATCTCTTCAGCTGAGAGGCTTTACTTCATTAAACTACAATTACTTTGTGAGGTGAAAGCAGTGACATTTCATCACCCTGCCTCCAAGTTCCCTTTAAGGTGTCTATAAATAATAAACTGCCTTCATAAGGAAGGCTGTTCAGATGATTTTATATCATTTATTACAGATGAAACTTGAAGGTTTTGATACTTGAAACTGTTGATCACTTCTTTGGTACTTGAAGCACTTCACACCAGATGCCTTTAGAATTACTTAGCTACAAGGCACTCTGGAAAGTGGGTGATTCTGGCTTTTGAGTGCTTTTTTTGTGAGGAGGATACTCACTGGATACTGGGTACTGCCTTGGGCCAATTTCAGTATGGGGACAGCAGAGAGAGCTGGTGTCACCTCCCTGACTTAACACACCCAGTACGGGATACACAAATGTCCATTTCTTTGAAAAATGTTCCTGATGCTATTGTTGAGTAAATAAACAGTGTGCTGCCCGCTGTCCTGCTGCAGATCTGGGATCAGGGATCTCTGCCAGCTGGAGCCATGCTCCACACCCCCTGAGTGTCCATCCTCTGCTCCCAGGGGAATAATTTTTAAAAGTTCAAACTAAAGAGGAGCAGAAACAAAAGATCAGTCACTTTTCAAAGTCCTAGCAATCTCTTGAGATGACAGAGAACAGCCTTTACACCTTGAAAGTCATCACTTTCTTCAGACAACTCTTTAGCCCAAAGAGTGAGGTCAGTGACTGAGAAAGTTGAAAGCTTTTCTTTATAGGCACATTTCATTTCCAGGGTTCCTTAGGCCAGCATGCCAGAATTAGACATTACTCAAGTAGGGCATTTTGGACTGTGAGTTCAGAAGAAGAAAAGTATCCCTGGTAATTACTAAAACTGATGCACAACTAAAGCAGCACCAAGGATGTGCACACATCTCCACAATCACATAAAACATTTGTGACCAATTCCATTCTGCAACCTCTCTCTGTTGGCAGCATTCAGATCTCAATACTGATTTGGGAATCTCTAGCAGCTTCTTCAGAAGCTCCAGATGAAGGGCTGAGGAATAGCACATGAAAGAGCTCCTTTCCTTTAGCAAACAGATTTAAGAGCAGCAAGCTTAGCAATTATGCAGCTGGTAATAAAAAAAAATCTACTTGAGCAATTTAAGTAATTGTTCATTTTACACAACAAGCTTTAAGAAAGTAAATAGATAATAGGGTGCTATCATTTGTGTATGTGGCATTCTAATGAAGGCTGCCGTGAGAGAGCTGACCAATTAGCATGAAATACCAGGAATTACTGATTTTTGGTTTTTTGTTTTGTTTTGGTTTTTTTTACTAGGTGGTGTAAGCAAAGATATTCCTCTGTGGGATTAAGTTTTTTTCCCCAGTGAAAAAATAAACAAACAGAAAAAAAAAAACAGCCAACACAAAACCGTGCCTCTTTCCTCTCAGCACCACCAGGCGCTGACTTGGCTAAGCCTGTGCAAGAGGTGTTCCACAAATCAACTCCCCAGGCTGGGAGAACCTTTCATGTTGCAGCCTGGCTCAGGGTGTCAGGGCAGAGATGACACTGACCCTGCACAAACACCACTGAGAGAATGTTACCATGGCACAGGAGAAAACAGAGACCAACGGGATCCCAAACTGCCCCCGCCTCTGCCAGCCCCGCTCTTTATCTTCTCCAGAGGTGGCAGCAGCTCCAGGGGAACTGCCCCTCTGCCTGCTGATGTGCCTGAGCTCCCTGTGCCTGGCCCAGAGCACCCAGGGGTGATTCCAGACACCTCCAGGGGGGAATCCCTTTAAGCTGGCATTTAGACATCAATTATTCCTGTCTGCTGGGGACTGGGGTTTTCCTGATCCCTTCCCAGCTCCATCACACCCTCCCTGCAGTGACCAAGCAGCTGCAGACCCACATTGGCCCAGAATTTATTTCAGCCACACAGCTGGGCTTTTTCTGGGGTTTCTTTCCTCATTTTGCTTTGGTTAAACGTTTCCCTGCAAACAATGCACTCTGCACATACCCCCAGAGAAGTGCCGGAGCAGCTTCCAGGGTGGAAGACACTGGGTCCCAAGACACCACACAGAGTTTGAGTCACAATTACCCAAACTGACCTGTCAGCTGGGAAGATTAAGAGTCCTGGAAAGTTGCCACTGGGGTAAAATTCATTTGTCATCAGGTAACAAGATATTAATTTATTTTTTATTTTTTTGCTCAGTTACATAATGAATTTTTATAAATATATATATATCTCGCAATCAAGCAACCACTCTGGAGTGCTAACATACAGCTGCAGATTAGTTTGTGTGCACAGCTACACAGGACACTTGAAAATGAATTAAAACTGAGCAGATAGGGGAAAAAAAAAAAGGAGCAGTCATTCCAATTAAAATGCCTCTGCAATTAACATCCCACAAGGATCTGTTCTTCCATTAATATTATTCAGTGATTTTTTTTCCCAGTGAATTGGAAAGTGGGTATGCGTAAATCAAGACATTGGTAATTTTTAGACGATTTAAATCAAATTGCAATCATATATTCTGGGCTTGTCTGACAAAAATACTCTTCCATGTGGACAAACACAGAGTGTTTTGTGACATTGGCAGCTGTTGGTAAATGAACCTGGAGCCCAGGCCAGAGCAGCACCTAAACCATTGATATATTAACAGGGGACATCCAGCAGAATCAGCTTTCTGCAATAAATGTTGAACTTGCAAAGAGCCAGCAAGGGCACGGATGAATGATTTCAGATGGGGAGCACAGACCTGCAGGATGGAAAACAAAGCCCATGGATCCAGATGCTTGGCTTTCCAGCAGGAGGAGATGAGTTTATTCCCATCGTGGGAGTCAATAACATCTGGTGCAAAACAATCCACTCAGGCTGGGATGAGCAGTTGGGCAAATTCCAACTCCAGGCAAGGATTTATATTTTTACTCTAAAAACAGTTATCTACAGCAAGAATTTACCTGGATACTTGAGGAATTGTCCATGACCTGAAGCCTTTAATCTACAGTGGCTGTTTTTGTAAAAATTTCCATGTTGTAGCTCAAACAGAATTTTGGGAGCTGGAATTAACTTCTAAAAGAAACCAGGGTTAGCAGTCAGTTCTAGCCTTGAAATCTAAGAAGGATCTGAACATGAGTGGCCAAGAACAGCAACCTTTATGTAACATGTGTAACACAACACTGGCTAATTAGAAGAAAATATTGTCATGTCACCAAAAACTATTGGGTTTGTGCCTGCAAGATTGGAAAACAGGCTATAGTGAAGGAAAGAAATTTTGTTCTGCTGCTTTTCCAAGAATCAGTCCTTTTTTTTTGGAGCTAATGCAACAGCTTTCTGTAATGTCATTATTTATTTTAAATTAAGTAAAAAGTGATTAATTGCTCAATCAGCATTCTTTCCATTTTATATGGACTCCTGTAATTCACAGACAGTTTCTAAGCAAAACAGTCAATGATTCTGCCCTCTGGAGACAGTGAAAAGATTAGAGTTTTTTAGTTGAAATAAATATTTTAGTGAATGAAAAAACAACCTCTCAGCATCTCAGAACAGATGTTACTTCCCCAGTGCATTATTGATAAGAATGCTTAATTTCCATTTAGTTGTGGCCCAGCTCAAGGAAGTAAGACAGTCTCAGTGTGGTGACTCCATCACTTTCACACTAAATCCATTTATATTTTTGATTAGCCTTCATTTTGTGGAAAATAACATTCCCTGAAGATAACATGTGTTGAATGAACAGTGCAACTCAGCTAAAACAAGGATTTACCAAACTATTCATAGACAGTAAAAAGAATGGAAACTTTGTGAAAATTTGTTGATTTTTCACCATCTCTTTCCACCTAAGGATAACCAATATCTTCAAAATAACTACAGGAGCTGGGGAAATACAGAGCCCTCTCAGTGCATCCATTGGTGGCTGATCCTGCGCTGCTCAAGGGAAAACACAGAACCCTGGGACAACAGAGAGCCCTCCTGGGTCCATGCCAGTGATGGCTGGTCCTGTGGTGTCCCTGCTCAGTTCTTGAAGGCCATTAGGATCCTGCACAATCCTTGCCATAAAACCTTGGACACCCATGGGCTTCTCTACCTCCACCTTTCCACTTCTGTCCAGTGACCAACTCAGGAAAGAAAGAGCTTTTTTATGAAGTGAGGGACCTGAGTTGTGTCTTTCCCTGGGGATCCTAAAGCCATATCCCCGTGCAGTAGGGTTGATATCCAATATATTGCAAACATGCAGAGGAAAAGACAGCAGGTGAAAGGAGAATAGATTGTATAAAATTATTGTGCTCAGGAAATCCTTTTCACTTTAAACAAATTTCGCTTCTCAGACTGGAATAAAAGTATCCTTACCCAGGAGTGCAGACACTTCTCATTGATTTGTGAATCTTAGATGGACCTTTATTAATTAACTATCAGTACAACTAATTGAGAATTACTTCATTATCTAGCACTTAAAGTCAACGACACCAGGTTAAGTCACTTAACAGTTGCATTTTCCTACACCAAGCTATTTGAAGTTTGCTGGCAGTGATCAGCTGGCTCACAAGGGTTGAGCCAGTTATGCCCATTTTAAAGGTATCTTAAGGTGCCAGAAGGGAAGAGATCAGAACATGAGAGAGCCAACAAAAGCAAACGTTCTGTATTCTGAATTTAAAGGATAAGATCCTTTCTAGTGAAGACAAGCCTGCCTGTAACTCCTTGGGCTGTTTAAGAAGTGCAAAACATTAGAACATCTGAACACATTAAGTGCATTCCTGAGGGGGAAATTACATGGGTGGCAGTGCAGCAGATCCTGCAGCCGAATTTAATCGAACAAAATAGGCAACTCTTTAGTAATAATGCATCCCAAATGAGTCTGAACATTGAGTACTCCACAGGAAAGGGACAGCCAGTGAAGCATCAGCCTGATTCCATTTTCAATTTTTTCTTAGCTTCTGGGCCTTATTCCTCATTGTTGTAGTCCGGGCTAATGACTAACACTGCAAATATTAAAAAAAAAACCAAAGTAAAGTACATAATTTTATTAATCTCTAAATCACAGAGACTTGAAATAAAAATATTTTTCATGACTGACATTGGCATACAGAAGGAGAAAGCGTAGCAAATAAGAGCAATATATAAATATCTTAATTTCATATTTCCTCTAATTCAACAGACAACAAATGTTTTCTTTTGCACTCTGGAAATATGAATGCATTTGTAATTTCAATCAAAAGTAATACTCTAGTCACTCCACAAAAACTGTAATATTAGGCAATTGATTACTCAAATTGGGATAGAACTGTTCCACAAATGTTCCTTATCAATGAAACTGAACTTCCAATAAGTAAACACAACTGGCCAATGTTGCTCTTGGTTGAAATTGCTTGTTGAAAACAGGCAGTTATTTGCTGAATTAAATTAAATTTCCCTCATGACAAAATAATAGGATAATGCACACAAAGCCTTTAGCTTTGCACACTTATCCCCTGCCATCTTGTGCAGCCACAGGAAAAATGGCAAAACAAGGTCATCCATGAGGGTCTCTTTCTGCTGCCTTTCCTTGTCTCAGGCAATCCTTTGCTGCAATTATTCCTGCTCGAGCTGCAGTGCCATTGTTTGCTGACAGTTTGCTGACACCAGCCAGAGGTTAAAAGGAGGATGAATCAGTTTTAGGGAAAACATTTTCCTTCAGCTTGTTCTTGTTCTTGGAATGAAGTCCAAAGCAATTTTTTATTTATCCACACCTTTCTACCAAAGCTCCTTTACTTTGATTTAGCAAATATTCCTGTGGACGTAACTGCAGCACCTTGTATCAATACCACCACTGACTTCTAAAGAATTATCATCTCCTTTCTTCCCTCTTCCAAAGGCAAATAACTATGTCTCTGTCCTGGATCACAGAGTTTGATTGTGTTCTGAATGAAAACAAAAGCAGTAATTCCAGCATCTATCAGAGTCTGCCTAACAAACCAATAGATTAAATCCTTAAATTATCCTCTAATTAGGTAATCAGACCCAAAAGAGGAAAGAGAGGAAAGCAGATGCAGTCTGCAACATGTTCCAAATGTCCTGCTCTTCAGAACACTTTTAATCTATGGTGCTCTCCTAAAACACATCCATTCCATAATGTCTGAGGTCAAAAGGAACTCAATAGATTGAAACACTTTTATAAAGAGGAGAGAAAAAGAACTAAACCACAGCCTTGACAGCAGAATGGTTCAATCTGCTTAGAACCCTGAGAGTCAAAAATCAGCACCCTAAATTGGACTCTCAGTCCAGACAAACCCACCATTCCCGTTCCTCCCTTCTCAAACACATTTCCTCATCAAAGAAATATTTATAAATGCAATCATGATTGCAGAGCCATACACACACAAATCAGGTTTTGTAATAAACCAACTGGAAGGAGCAAATAAATGTCCTAAACCAGAACATCCACATGAGGAACTGCATTAACCCAGTGTAACCTTGTGTGGCAATGCACAGAAAGGTCTAACTGTCAGGCATCAGATCCAATTCTTACCCTTGATCCTATGTTTTATGCATGTATGTAAAGAAAAAGCCTTGAGTTATTGAGTCAAAAATTACTTTAACCCAAGCTAAACATAAGAGATAACAAATGTATATTTCACTCATCAAGATTAAACCATTCTCAAAATCAGAGCCTCCTACTGTGTTTGTTATTTACACCAAGCACTTCCAGGACAGCAGCTCACTGTTGGGTTCACTGAAGTTGCTGCAGTGAATCCAGATGGGGTTCAGCTCCTGCATCCACACCTGGGCTTGACAGAGCTTTAATTTGATACCATGAACCCAGACCCATCCTTCAAACAAGGGAATTTTGTCTTGAGCTGAAGCTCCAAGCTCATATCTTAATTTCTAGAGAGCCCTTCCTCTCCTCCTTTTAAATGATCAGCTTTTCAATATGTGGTTCTCAGCTTTCCAAAGTATGTTCTTGCACACTTTAGGAATACTCAAATTAATTACTCAAAGTGATGACAAGGTCCAATTTGTTCTCTATGCAAAGACAAGGGCATTGCATAGCACATCACCATCTAAGCTGGATTTAAATTCCATTAACATGTGAGATTTAGAATGCTGGATTTGTCACATGATACAAGTTTGGTGTAGTCAATTCTTCAGAATTGACCAGCAAAACCAGTTTTCCCCTCCTATAAAAGTACTGAGCATTTTTTCAGATACTTTCCTCATGTTTTCTTTTACAACATGACAGTCCCAAAACTGAATTAAGATGTTACTTCCGATGTTAGCAACAAAAAGTTGCATTTTTTTTATTATTTCTACCCTTCCTCCTATCCAAGTGTTCACAAAGACAATTAAAAAAAATAAAACAGTGCATTAATTCACAAATGCATCAAAGTCATTCTGAAAATTGTTTAAAAGGAAAAAGTAAAAGCTCTCTCTTGGCACAGGTGGCACTACAGATGAAAATATAGTTCAGGAAGCTGTATGCTGCAGGAACACTACAGAACTCAAACCCTACCAAGGAAATTTAGTCTTGTTCTGTAAACTTGGCACAAATGTTTATGGGGGGAATGTTTGGTTCATAACAAAGGAGACCTTGTGGATACAAAAATAACTTTGCAACAAAATCCAAAGAACCTTCACCAGGCACATGGACAAAGAGTTGTTGGTTAAAGAGAGAGAAAAAAGGACTGTTCTTGAAAGACAAGGATACATGGATTACAAGGATCCACACTCCTGATGATCACTCATGAGCAACTAAGAGTTACACGTAATTACTCATGGCTAACTATGAGCCTATCTCATGCCTATCAGCCCAGAAATAAGTCAGCATTTGCATGTTTAATTTTCATACGCTTTCTATTTCAGAAAATACAACTTTACCCTAATTTAACCATTTCCAGTGTATGGGCAGGGCAGGGTGACAATCAGCCCTGTGGCGTCACAGAGCTGACAGCTGTGGTCATCCTCCAGGCACACAACAGGGAATGGAATTCTCCGGAGACCCTGCTTTTTTACCCAAACTCTCCATGAAAAGCAACTCACCAGCTCTTCAGTGCCAACTCCCCAATGCCAATTCCCCACCATCTGCACCAAATGAAGGATTCCTTGAGCTGAACCTCCCTACAAAGACTACAGCCCCTTTGTTTGAACCAAAGGCTCCATCCTGATGCTCTGCCAGGAAGAAATCTTAGAGAGGGAACAATTCCATGGCCTTGGACCGGGTGATTCACAACTGCCACCAGCAGCTTCCTCAACATAATGAAGGCAACAAAAAGAGAAGGCAAGAAGCAAATTATGTGAATAGATACCTAAGTTAACAATTCCAGTTTCACCCCAGTTACTGCATGAACCAGTTACTGAGGGAAGGAGTCACTCCAGGTGCTGCTGCCAATCAGCTGCTGGCAAATGCAGCCCTTCATGGCCAAGGCAGGGAAGAGAACTCTGTCCAAGGGCACAAAAATCTTGCAAGCAACTTGAGCCCAGCAGCAGCTCCTGCTGTAAATTCAGGATGCCAAGGAAATGCCCACATCACTTCAGGAGCATAAAATACACATTGAATCCAAGATTCCATTATAAGTGGAATAATGAGCTGGAGCAGCTGACCACTGTAGATTTCTTCCTTCTAAACCCAAGAATGATGTTGGATGAGGCAAACAGCAGTGGAATAAACAGAGAAATAGCACACACACTGTGCTGAATTTTTATTACTAGCCCAAAAATGAGTCAAAGCCTATAATTTTTTTAAATGTCTTTCTTTAAAGTGGAAGACATAATGGACTATTAGGAAATGTTCCTCCAATGCATGCATTGATTACCCATACCACTATGCCTATAAAATAAAGATTCTTCTAAGAACAGAAATGAAGTCATTCCAGTGTTTCCTAAAGGCACACAGTCCATCTTTTCCAGCAGCTTGCTCTCTACAAGGTGACAGACATTTATAGTCATTTTTGAACAAGCTTTTATTGCTCTGAGAAAAAAAAAATTATATTAACAGAATTTAAAACATCACATAATTAATTTCTAATAATGCCTGCAAATCAGACACACAGGCTTAAATGGGAAGGGGAAAAGTATTACTGGAACTTCATACAAAATGTAGTGCAACATCCCAAGCCAGAATCCACTCAAGTGAGGGGAAAGAAGAGCTTCACTGAGCTTTGATGAGTTTTGAATCAAACTCAGTTTAATTTAAGAATTACAAGAAGAACAATTATTTTTTTATAAAAACTATATAAGAATTTATTTTGGGAGAGACAAGCAGTGAAACAATCGTTCATTAACTGATTTGCTTTGTTAATGTTTGTAACAATCCCCTGATGAATAACCAGAATGTAAAGTTGGAGCAGCTATACCAGGTCCTTGAAAGAACAAAAAAAAAAAGAAAAGGACAGGTATTCACCAGCACAGAACTTTGCTGCAGTAGCAGAACATAAATAAGGGGCTAAACTGGGCCTCACAGCTGGGGCAGAGCCCAGTGATTCAGGTATGCATCATTCTCATATATTCTGCATTGATCCCTTAAAGACAAAGTAAATATATTCAATTAAGGCTTATTTTTCAGGAACTTCCTAATTAGGTATTATCGTAAGATGTCCCATCAAAAAGACTTTTACCCCAACCCACAGTGGTGTTCACTTCTAGATATTTTTTACAAAGTAGAACGGATTTAAAACTTTAACTCTCTGGTAAAAAAAAGAAAAAAAAAAACCAAGAAAAAAAAAAAAAGAAAGAAACAGACAAAAGCAAAGATTGTGATTTGACCAATTAACTTGCTTGTATTTTGCATTTCTTTTGGGGAAAATAAGACTCTGCCAGAAGTGATATAAGAACAGGAGTGGTACTTCAGTGTCTGCGAGTTAGAAAAAACCTAACTTCACCAAGCACTGGAAACCCAAAACACAGAGCAAAGCTCAACTCTTTGCAGTTCCATAGCTTCATAAAAGAGATTTCTGCTTGGAGAAACAAACCAGCACTCTACACACATTGTAAATACTTTTGTAGCCCAGGAAAACTGTTGCATTTAGAGATGACCTTCCACTAAGAACGAACCAAATAAACTATCTTTCAAATTATTTTAAAATGTAAATCCTACCAAAACACTGAGCCTTTACTTAGCTCCTCATTTGAAGAAGCATGTCTGAATTCAGGATATCAATCCCAGGAGAGAAAAAACCCCACATTTCAGAAAACTTCTGGATAAAATCAGCACACTGAAATCTCCAGCAGCTCTTTAGTGAGCTCTACAGCTACACTCTCACCCTATGACAACCCACACAGGAAAAATCCTACGCCCCAAATTGTTCCCAGCACCCTGCCCCTGTATTTGTGACCGAGGCCAGGATGTGTCCAGGAGAAGCCCCTGGCCTGAATTGCACCGGGAGGGCAAAGCTCCAGCTGCTGGGGATCCGAATGTTCGCCCCTCTGCCCCGAGCCTCTGCTGTGCCTGGGGAGCTGCTGACAGGCACGGCAGCCGAGCTGAACGACCAGGCAGCAAAGTTACCCTCGAGTAAAGATCTGGGAACGCTGATATTGATATAGCCAGCTGCTCAGCAGCTCTTTTTTTTGACAAAATCTCACCAGATGAGATCTTTAACCACCAATTCCCCTCCTCTCCTGGATGCTCTACCCCCATCCCCAGGTGTAAAATACTGCTACTCAACATAACTGCAGTTGACAGTGTGGATGGACAGACTGATAAACAACCCAAACTGTCCATTTCAATGCACCAATCCTCACCCAATTTCTAAATGGATATAGGGAGCTGAAAAGCAAGTTCAGCAGTTAATACTCCTTCTCCCCATGAAAAAAGAAATCATTCCTCTGACACACACATCTTGCAAGCAGCTGACAGTGAGAGCCAGATAGAAACACACACTCCACAACAAATCGTGCATGTGAGATCAGGAATGAAAGAGGACCATGCTCATGATCTCGGTGAGATGGGACACTCGATTGCATTCGTCCTGCTCTTCTTGATGCCCAATTACCAACTTCAGGCTGACAAATAATTTCAAAGGTAACCTCCCCGTCCTTCCCCCTTCCCCGAGCCACTGAAGATCCTCACTTACACTTTTGCCTTCACCACCTCCTTCGGGCACGGGCTCTTCTCTGCCTGAACAAGGCATTATTGCATCTGCCGCTGCTGCTCCTCTGTCCTTTCCACTGGTCCCTCCTTCATTCCCCAGCTTCAACCTCTTTCCCTCAGGCTGGGAATCATCCACATCCTCCCTTCTTATCTTGCCATCTCTGCCTCGCTGCTTCCCCGCGTCTTCTGGGCTGCCGCAGGAATTTGACATTTTCTAAGTGTTGCGGACTTTTTTTTTTCCCCCCAAAAAAAAAAAAAAAAAAAAAAAAAAAAAAAAAAAAAAAAAAGGCTGCTGAAGCTGCCGTTTTGAAAGGGGATTTGGCTTCCGAGAGCTCCGATGTGCTCTCGCTCTCTTTACAAATTTGGGTGCTGTGCAGGACCCGGAGCTGTTTCTCTGCCGCCCTCTCCCGCCGGCTGCGAGCGCTGAGCGCGGACGGAGCCGCTGCTCCTCAGGAAAAGTAATAACCTTCCCTACATCGATTATGTGCACCGTGCTGCTGCTTCCAGCGCCAAAACCCTTGGATTTCTCTTCTCCGTGATCCACGGAAATTTGCTTTCCTTGAAGTTCAAAATATTAGCTGCACCATCTTTAAATCCGAATTTCTCTCTGTCCCCCAGGGATGCTGTGGACTTTGGTTATACACTGGTAGTGATGCTCAGAGTAATTACCCATTAAAATGCAAAGGTGGCCTTAGCTCCAAACGGCTTCTTTCAAAATAATTTCACTTAAGATTTAGGGTTCTGGGTTTTTTTTTTAATAAGGGAATCCTTTTTAAATTAACTTTACATCTTCTAAATCCACATTCCACACTGTGACACAAATTTCGCATAATGTTCTGGTCCTAGAGCTGGTAGGGATGAGATTAAAATGAGATTAGGGCAACCCAACAGGAGAGTTTGGAGGTTCTTTTTGCTCTCTCGGACAATTTATTAAAAACACCACCACACATAATCAAAGGTTCAGTGCAATATTCAAACCTTTAAAAAAAAAAGTAGCAAAATGCTTTGACATATAGACTGCAACATACTGCTCATTCTTCCCATAGAGGAGACAAGATGAATTAGAGACTTTTTTAAAAAAAAAGCAATATGGGTCCTGTTTTCTCACACTTAAGTGCTCATAGATTTAAATGAGGCTCCTTATATCTTGCATAGGGAAGTAAATCCCTAAGAAGCCCACAGCACCTACCCAGATATGTTCCAGTCAGGAGCTCAGGGAGAAAACTTCAGGTGTGGTGGCTTTGCCCAGCCAGGTGTGGATGAATTCATCAAGTCAAACTCCACTTTCTGCTGTGTTCAACAAGACCTGTCTGGCCAGAATCTTAGAGGGAGATCATCTGTGTCCCAGCACATATTTCACTGACATTGTGAAGGAGGTTTTAGTTTGAGCAAGTAACCTTGTGTCAATTATTCAAGAATGAACAAGGAGGGGAGGCATCAGTCATTTGAGATGCTCCAGCCAGACCCACAGGAGGGTGAGGGAGTAGTTCTGAGAGATCCAAGGTATCTGCACACCCAGAACTGGAGACATTAAACATCCACTGCTAACATGATTTAGCAAAGGGGTGGGCACTGGCCTTTGCCTAACTTGCAGCTGTAAATACTTTCAGAGCTGGATGAACACAAACCAAGTGGGCTCAGCAGAGAAAAAATAAAGCTGAGAGGCTTTTTAGATGGTGCTGGATCAAACCTCCCATGCCTTGTAACCTGCAGTAGACAAGTTCCACAGCTTGGCCTTCAATTTGGAGTCGTGTCCACTTATGAGGAGCCTGCAGAAGAAACCTGCTCAGCTGATGACTGATCCTCTTCAATAAACAGGAGATTGTCAGCCAGAGCAGAACCAGGCAGCTACTGCAGGAGGGGTCTCACCCTAGATGAGCACAGATTAATACAGGTCATGCCTCACTTCTCAAAGCCATGAGTTCCCACACCCATAGAGCTCAGGAGGAAAGAAAACCATTATTAAACACCACTCAATATCCTCATCAACAGCAGCAGCAGTAGAGACCGACAAAAGGGGTTTTCTTCAAAATTCACATCCCCTAGGCAGAATTGTTGACTTCTAAAAATCCTTCACCCTCTTTCCCGTATTGTTAAAACATGACCCACCCTTTTCCATCTTTCCTCCTTCTTGAAGCTCCTGAAAGAGTTACACAAGTGTTTAGATCATCTACACCAAACTGCAAAAGCCTTTCTTATTTCTCGGGCTCATTCACCATTCATACCTGTTTTTTCCATCAGACAAGCCATTTACTCCTGTTTTCTATTTGAGCTTTGTTTATTCTTTCTTAAACTTCCCATCCTCACCTAAAATACTGAAAGACAGAAATCATTCTGAAACAGAAGTGCTGTTTTAGCTACAATGCCCTTCAGGCTTATTTGCACAGTAAACTGCATCAATTTCTGTTGGAGCATATCTCCATCCACAAGCTTTGATTTCATGGAATTGAAGTGCCTGGCAGGACCTTGCCAGTTGTAGCAGTATTTTATTTGTGTTTGAAGTGGAATCAGGCAGCTGCTCAGTGACCAGCCCAGCCACACACCCAACAATGCCTGCCAGGCACTGCTGGCTCCCTGCACATTTCTGTCTCCAGATCACAGGCACAGTCAGTTTCTTCCAAATCAGAAAATAAACACCCACTTCCTCATGTTTGAAGCATAGCCTCTGGTTTTGGAGAAATGAAAATTTACGGAGACAGAGAACGCTTTTTTGCTTCTAATGAAAATCAAATATTTTTGAAATGTCAACATCTTGATGCAGAGAAAATGAAAAATGGCAAGGTGAGAAATAAATTCTGTTGGTATTTGTGAGGGAAGGTTGGTCAGGCCTTTGCTTCCTGATATTTAGCACAAAAATACCGTATGGCAGGAATAGGCAGTCATTGTTTTTGTGTTTCTACAGGACCCAAAGGTTCCATGATGTCAGAATCTTCTCCAGTACATAAGTCCACACTTAGCTGGGGCATTAGGCTTCACGCAGGGTGCTCACTTCAGGAACAGGCTTCAAGTCCTTCAGATCACCATAAATTTCAGAAGAGGATAGAGGGATCAAGATGAGAGTCAATGCTCTAGACATGTCCAGCCTCCTTTTTTATCCTGTATGATTCTTAATATTCCTTGCTTAATTCCTCCTGATTAACTCCTTAATTCCTTGCTTAATATCAGCCTGATTTCCTGTTTCACCTCCTGAGTCTTTAGTGTCAGAACTTACCTCTTGGCCAGGGCCCACACCTTGCCTTCTTCTGACAGAACTCACTTTATATCCAGTGAGCAGTTTCAGAGTCAAGTCTGTGTTGATTCCCCACAGAACCCCTCACAAAACTGATCCTGGGCCAAATAAAGCCATTAGCACCAGTCACAAAAACCTGAGAGGCCATACCCAGGGAGGTATGTGTAAGTCAGTAACAAGTGTTCTGAGACCTTGGGAATCCTTGCACAAACTGCTTTCATGACATTTCTGCTTGAAATCACTGCTAAAAAATGCAGTTATACCAACAGCAAGCCAGAACAGCCAAAATTCCACAGGTACCATATGCAACACCACTCTCAGCAGTCAGTCATCTCCTCTTGGACTGCAAGATACACTAAATGAAAAAAAAAGGTATATTGAGACTCAAACTGAGGGATATTTCCACCTCTTGTGCACCAACAAAACACTGAAACAAGAGGCAGCTGGAGACACAGATGGGAGCTGCACTGTTCCCTGCAGGAAAGCCTGGCCTCCTCTAAGTGCCACCAAAAAACCTCTGGGATTTGGATACAAGGAACCAGGGGAGAGATAGAGGGGTTTTTAGGGGGTTTGGGCAGAGGTGGAAAGTGAGAAAACTGCTCACTGAGTCTCATAAGGCTTAGATGTAAAGTGGCTTTATTTTATTTTATCCATCTGACAAATAAACAACCGAATTATCAAGGCCAGAGGTTTCAGCTCAGGGTGAACATCCCCTGCAGGAGAGTGCATCATTTGGATCCCATTCCATCTCTCAGAGCTTAGACCCAACAGTGATCCCTTTGCTGGGCTCTTGCAAGAAACAACACTCCGGGAATTTTGAGGTTCAAGGACAGACGAGCCAAGAGATTTTATTTTTATTTTTTATCACCTAACTGTGCTGCCATCAAAAACAGCACTTTCAGTGTAAGCAGAGTTAGAGCATTCTCAAATAATTTTGCAATTCAGCTCAACTAGTTCACAACCACCATAAAAGAGAAGTTCATTGATTTTAGTGTCTTAATGAGTAAAATTATGGGAATTACTTCAGAATGGCATTTATATCCGAGCACTATGATGCTTAATTTAATGGAATACTTGTTGCATTCCCTTACCTCACCTTAGTTTGCAAGCCAATGTAAAACTAATCTGATTTAAAGCCCTCTGATGTATGTCCTCTCTGCAGAGAAAACACAGGTTCTGTAAGTCTATTCATGTTGCAGGAGAACATAAAATGCCAGTTCTGCAAATGAAAGTCACTATAATCACAGTAAAAGCTCACATCTCTCTTCATGTGTTCCCTGATTAAAAAAAAAAAAAAAAAGGGAACAACAGGAAAGTTCCTCACTTGTACAATTACTTTAATGGGTGGAGAACAGAATTATAAGTTTACATTAAACAGGTAATTTGGCAATCTACAGCTACAAGGAGGCCAAGCTACTTTTAATAAGTCTGAAATTGAACCAGTAAGTCTGGCCCTGATTAATTTCATTTATTTTTCATTTATTTTGCTATTGCTTCCAAATTAAACTCTGCACCTCATCATTGTAATTACTTCTGAAAGCTTATAAACATTTCATTGTTTTTATTATTGTTTTATGTTCACCAACAAACATTAGAGACACTGACTCCATTGTTTATAGGTTACAATAAACCTTCAGGTTTCAGGTTTCCCTGTAAACTTGTTCTGCAGCAACATCTGCTATGATAGCCATAATAAAAAACAAAGCAGGGTATGCTGCTGGCTCCTGAATCCTTCAGAACCTCTCAGATACAAAATATTCCCTCAAACTCTACCAGAAATGTGCCAGGGCTTCACTAAGTGTTAAAGATTCCAGGGTACCCACAGACTATGGAAAGGCTCACTGCTCTAGCTTGGGATCAAATGGTGTATTTGGTTTCTCCCACCTCTCCTGGAGCATCAGAAACAACCTAGTTTTTATGTCCTCAAGTTTCTCTCCAAAGCTGCAAAATAATAAAAAATTGTAATTATTATTAAATATTTCATGAAGATTGCTCTTCGTTTTGCTGCCCCAACACATTTCCTTGCCACAAACCCATAGGATGAGTGGGATCTCCTTTATTTTCCTTACGCTGCCATTAACCCCACATGGAGGCAGCAGACACAAAACCTCTCCCAAGAAAGCAAATTATTCCACATCATTTTTGGTAACACTTGGAAATCCTTCTTGACTGGAAATCTTGTCTACCATCAATTCCCACTATGGGTTCTGATTAAAGAGTGCTCTAACACCCAAGTCCCATTACTGATAATCTTGAGCCTTAAAAATGCTGAATCAGAGTAGAGAAGGTAAGGATGAGCTGGTTTGTGTTAATGTCACCAATATGCCCATGGCTAGTTTATTGACCTAGGGGATTCATTTTCAATCAAAGCAGTGGCTGTTTTCTCTGTGGTCTTCATTAAGAACATGAGATACATTGTATAATGTATGTATGTATAATCCACCTCCAATTTCCCATTATTCTCACCCAAACCTATTCACCTTCTAAATAAACTTTCCAAACCCCTGATCAAGCAGGCTGGTAGGAACTGGGAATGTCACCTGCTGCCTTGCCCAAGTGTTTCAGATCAAATTTCAATCTCCCACTTAACGTGCAACAACACCCAAGATGTTTTGAGGAATTTGAAGATTCAGTTCTCAAGCTGTGCAATAACAATCCCTCTTTGGGGAACAGAGTGAAAGCATCATCTCTTCAGTGGCTCATATCAAAACACAGGCCAAAACCAGAGCTGCAATTTTTACAAATCTATCTCAAATTATCCAAAGAGCTACTCTGGATTCACACCTGCTAAGTGCAAGGCAGATGATTAAAATAATTCCTCTCCCCACCATCACTTTCCATCTGTGTAACTCTTATAAACTGGAATAAGTTTAGAAAGAGAACAAATTAAAATAAAGCCTATTACTATAGGCTTTATAAACACAGCCTATCACATTGCAAATTTCATAGAAAGCATCAAAATTCCAGGTCTTTCCTGTGTTTTCTTTAAAGAGAATCTTAAATGTCCAGAGAGGACCAAACCACTACTGGAAGACTGCAAGATCTGCAGTGGAAAGAAAATAAAATAATTTTGAAAAAAGTCGATTTTTTCTGGAAAAAAATTGTTGCATAGGAAAAAGGTTTAAAACAAGTGATTATACTTCTTGTTGCAAAAGTTCAGGATCCCAAAAGTCAGGTGAGACAATATTACACACTGATGGACAAAATGCTGAAGGTGACAGGACACAAAACTCAAACATCATCCCAGACCTACCCAGATGAGGTCAGAACGGGTTTTGGCAGAGCTGCAGACCCTCTGCACAGACTGCCAGCCTCATTCCAGACTGCCAGCCAGGGCTGCCCAGCACCAGAGCTGCCCAGCACCCAGGCACAGCGCGAGTTTCCCCCTCGCTGCAGAGGCCCAGCTGCCCACAGGATGGGGATACAGGCAGGAAGCCTGGAAAGATTTCTCCAGCTGAGCTGGACACACAAACAAATAGAAGATGCCTGAGTAGATAACAAAGAGCTTTTGCTTTCCCTTATGCTGTTCTAAGTCCTCTGGAGGAAAGCTCTCCTTAGGCACTTGCAGCAGACTGAGGGCTCTGAGGCCAGCTCTCTGAAAGGACCCTGGCTGAGGTGGAATAATACTTACATGGCCATGTTAAACATACCTGAGCAAAGTGAATTTTCACTTTATGTGCCCTTAAACTGTAACATCTCCCTCACAAAAGACGCATTTTGAAGGATTTGCACTCCTTATTTGAAAATGAAGACAGAACAAATGTTCAGTAGGGACCTGAGAAACACCTCACATTTGTTGGCAGCAAACTGTACTTTTGTATGCTGGACAAAGGCACAAATTATGTCAACCAAGGATTGATAACTTCATCATTTAAAAGGAGTTTGGACTTGGATCTACCAGCACGATAGCAGTTTAATACAAGTTTCAAAGAACCCTTCACACTGCAGCTCTAACATGTTTGCTGAGGGCTGGTTTCATTTTTGTGCAGATCAGCCAAAAATATTCCAATCATTTTCTCTGTGTTTATCCTCGAAGGGAGCTCAGGCCACGTGCTGGGCATTCTGAAGGGTGCTCAGGCTGCCAGTCACAGCCAAGCCTGTAAGTCTTCACCAACGTGAAGAGTGCAAAATGCTATTTTCACTATTGCACAAGGTTAACTGATGGCATTAAAATACATAACACATGTTAATTTCAAAACATGTACTGTATTTTATCTCACTCATAAAAGCAGTAAAAAGCTGAATTTAACTCTTGATATGCTCAGAGTGTATTTATTTGTGTGTTGCAGGACATTTTTAAAGGGTTACATTTTAATTTGACATCTTCATTTGACCATTTGAAGTAGAAGTTCCTGTTGGAGATTGTATTTTCCCTACATCTTAAGCAAGTTCACAAACCTTAAGACCCAAACAACTTTCAAACTGAACACTCTTTGCAATATAAATCCGTGTAATAACAGCCTCACCAAGATACCCATCCCTGGACAGATCACCCAGAATATCTTTTGGAGGACAGAAACTAGCAAAAGGCACCACAGCCAAAGAATGCTACGCAAGAGATGCCAGTCAGAAACCCTTTTACCTCCCAATACCTGCTCATAGAATGGCTAAATTTTTATATTTCTAGGATTTTAATATTTTGCTAAATGTTCTCAAAACATTAGAAGCCACTAGCAAGCTTTTATGATTGGGAAATTCCTGGAATCTCTCTATCATGCTGACAGATCCCTGGGGCTGCCCCAGAACGGGAGGGAGGGGAACTGCTGAGTTCTGTGCTGCCGAGGTCCATTAGTGCTCTCAGGGCCCGGATGATTCCATGCTGCAGGCGAAACAGACTGAGATAAGGATGGGAGAAAGAAGGACGAGGATATATCTACCTCTGTCTTATAGCCTTTTTTAATTCAATATAACCAGTACAGGAAGTTATTAGGTTCTTCCTTCAGCATCCTCGGTCATAAAATAAATAAATGTCTTCCACTCAGGCTCCCAGTAAAGGCTGTAGTCAATATTATCTGCTTGGCTCATCACATGGCTCAGCCTCAGGCAAGAGGACAATTAGGTTTGTCTTTCTTCCCCCTTTTCTGGTCCCTTGCCTGTTTTAACACCAGTGCCTTTTCCAGTAAAGCAGCACTTTTCACCACCACAGCAGCTTGTCTCACTTGTTCCAAATTGACTTGCAACTGATTGTTCCTCACCCCAGCCAGACAAGTACAAACCAGGCAGGAAGAAAGAAGACATTGAAAGGGAGTTAAGACTTTCTCCTTCTTGGTACTTGCTCATCCTCAGAGTTTTGAATAAGTTTTGGACATCGAGAAATATGGACCAGCTTCATGAAAGTCTTCTTTCTAGACGTTTCTAAATCTAGTTCAGAATGTCTCCTTTTGGAGGGAAAAAGGTGGAGGGGGAAGGTGCATGGGAATATTATTTAGAGCACCTATTAGCTCTGTAAGGAAGGTCAGGTTTTCTACACAGAACTACCAAGAAAAATATTTTCCATGAAATCTTTCCTTAAAGATTTCTGGATTCCAATGTTTCCTATCACACCATCTGTCTCTGAGGCCTAATAATGGTACTGGCAGCTCCAAAGCCTTCATTTCATTCATCATTAGATTTCATGCTAGGAACAGACTCCAGAGTTTTGGCATCAACAGCTGTCACGCCTTGAAACAAACTTATTTGTATTACCCAGGCATGTTTGTGAAGGAGCCCAGGCTTGCAGAGCTGCCCTTTGCTCTATTCTTCTCCATGTTTGAACAAAAAACTCACTCTTCAAGCCTTGGGTACATCCCATAAGATTCCCTGGCACGTCTGTGAGCAGGGATAGAGCCCAGGGCTGCAGGGAAGATCCTGACACATCGAGTAGCACGAGCATTGCAGCAATCGGCTCTGCTAAACACAGCAGGGTTTTTGTTCCTTTCCCCACTGCTGTTCCAGTTAACAATCAGATCTTGATCAGGAAGTCAAGAGAAACGCTATCAGTGATTTCAGGGAGATAGTCAGCTAAAAAGCTGACATTATCATCAAAATACTGCAGATTATACTGGCTGAAGGAGGAGCAGAAGACAAAGGCACAAATGAGATGGTTGCAAGAGACAAAGGAGCTGCTGTACCATTGAGCCACCCCTCCAATGCGACTGTAACCTGAATATTCTGGAGTTCACCCAATATCTTCATCTCACATCCTCTGCTATGTTCAATGCCTCCTCCTTACCTTGCTCCTATCAGCGCAGCCCCATGCACACCCTCCTTCAGAAAGCTTTGCTTCCTGCTCACACTTTGCAGGTCTTGCTTTCCTCATGCATCACATCCCTTTGCTCTGGGTGTCTTTCTGAAGGAGGGTGCCAGGCCTCACGCTTTGAAAACTTTGTGCAACAGAACCTCGATCACATCTTCAGCTTCTGTGATTCCACGACGTAACTGGGGCCAACAGATGCCACCAGAATCCACCACACAGTAAATGGCTGTACCAGCCAAATGCAATATTCTTTGTGCTCCAGGAGTACAGAGAGAGTTATGTCAAGCCCAAACATGTTAATAAATCCTTTAACCAAGTGCCTAGTTGGTAAAGACCAAACAAAAAATCATCAGTTTAGGTCATTCTGAAAGCAAAAGTAGGAATAACTGAGCAGCAGCATTTATTGGTAGAAGATAGCAATATTTACATCATCATCAAATGAAGAAAATAAAGTGTAACTTTGGGTGTCTGTTACCACCTGAGCCACAAAAAAAGACCAAGATCCTCAGCAGGAGATAATTTGTTATCACAGGTACTCCACAGGAAATAAAACGCAATCCCAACCGGTTTTCAGCAAGTTCACTTTCCTCCAAGCATCACTCCTGAAAGGAAGAGATCCCATTTCCTTCAGTCATGAGGCAGAATGAAGCTGTCTGCCTTTTGTGAGAGCATCTCATGACTGATGAGTGTTCAGCTTCATTCAGGATCGCAAGATATGTCCCGATCCATCAAAGCATTTTACAACACAATTATAGAAACCCATTCAGTGTCTAAAAAACGTAGGGAAGTCATTTGTCTTCTGTTATCAAGCAGCAAAAGCAGAGCTCTATCTTGTTTCGTTTAGATACACATTATCTCAGAAGTCTAAGTGCTGTATAAGCAATTTATAATAGAGAGAGCAGAAATTTCAAGGTACTACCACAGAAAGTATCTAATCCAAGGAATAGATACAGGTTTTGGTGGCACAACTAACACCTGACTCTCTGCTTTTATGTAAAGCAAGTTTTTGCTTTTAAACCTGCCTGAGGGCAACAGAGCAGAGCAATGCAGATCTGCTCATACCAGCCTCAAAATGAGACCAGTATTTCAGCTAAAAGACTCTTAACTCCCTTTAGTGCTCATTGATCATTCTTAGTATCACTTATTTCAATGATGAGGTATGTTCAGAATACAGCTGTGGTGAAATAAATATTTTTAAATATACACTGAAGTCAAAGGTGGGAAGGTCAGAGGAAAAAACCAAACCTGAAATATAAAGGCAAAAGGCATTTCACGTCTTGTGCTCCTTTCCTGTCTCTCACCTGAGTATTGGTGCTGTATAATCACAAGCCTTCACTTAATTAATGCCCTAAACATCCCGAATGTATTTTTGAAAGCAACAGAATTACAATCTCTTATGTTCATTTATGGAAATAAATCAGTCTAGCATCCTCTATAACACAGGAGCAAGGCATACCTCAGTCATTGTTAGGGAGTGAAAGGGAACAAAATACCTCTGTGGAACTAACAGCTACAGTAAAGGAGGCCTATTCCATTTGTATTTCATTTCCAGCTAGGACCCAGGTGAGGCATGTCCTGAATGTCCTCTGCACATCGCAGCCAAGGAGCCAGACACCTCTGGGCACTGTATGGGGCCTATAGGAATTCTGCTGGGGGAGAAAAAAGACCAAGAAATTACAAATCTTAAAGGGTGCAGTTGTGCCAGGCCTTGCATAGCTCAGATGAAATCACTGGGCCTGGCTGGATTTACCCTCGGGCCCCTGCTGGGATAAAAGGGCAGAGTCGCTCCTCTCCTTTGTGCTGTCAGCCCACAGAGGCACCCTGCAGATCAAACCTAGCTTCATGGCTGTGCCAGGGTTGGGGTTTGGGCTCTGGGACAGGACCCAATCCAGGGCACGCAGACAACTGGGGAGAGAGGGGATCCACCCCTGGGGAAGGGGAAAGACAAGCACAGATGGGCTGCCTGGACAAATCGTGCTTTCAACTCCTGAACTCAGGGATGGGGTCAAAGCCGGACACCTGAGCTGCATTAGTACTACCCAGTGCACCCCTGCACCTTTGTGTTCAAAGGGCTTTGTGACAGAGTTGGATTCAGATTAAAAAGCAGCTGGTTGTTTATGGACTCAGAGAGATTGATGTTTAAATTACATTTCAGTAAAGGACTGCTAAAGACACCATACTAAGAACACAGGCAATGTTGTCATTCCATAGTTCCACTGAAAGTTAAAGAATTCTTTGTAATTTACTGAACTGGCCACACACAAATGACCAGATGTTGTTGTAACACAGAAAATTTTTGTTCCATTCCAGAAAAGGAGTGAAAATGTGCATTTAAAACCCTAGTGAATGTTTTCAGAAATGACTTGATAACAATACTGCCCCAAACCTGCCTGGCCCCAGGGAGCCAGGTGTGCTCGGAGCACCACCACAACATCTGAGTTTCACAGCACAGAAAGGTGCTTTGCTGAGCTCTGCCAGCATGTTCCTCATCACAGCCACTTTTATTTATTGCATTTTAACCAGGCCTGAATGATCTGTTTAAAACTGAGATACAGCCTCTGCCTCTCCCAGCTTTAAAGGTCTCCCCTTAATTTCTCAGGTGTGTTTAAGCAGCTGTACCTTTGTGGTATAAATCACACAAGGAAGTAATTAAATGCTATAAAATTTGAAATCCTGTAGAGAAGCCATTAAATTTAGTAATATGCTGGCTCCTCCAGCAGCTGGAATAACACATGCACAACATCAGCGATTCTGTTCTGATTGATCATTTCTGTACCACTAGGCAAACCATTAAGTTTAGGCATCAAGTTGAAAGCTATTACTTAAAATCTTTTAATGTAGACTGAATGCTCCACATTTCAGATTTACAAATACTTAGAGGGGTTTAATTTTTTTAATAGATCTGTAGTGTTTAAAGTGTTTAAAGTTTTAAAGTGTTTAGTCTCTTAAAGAGACATATCTCACTGTTGTTCTCAGTACACAGCAAGTCCTGGATTATTTTCCTCAGAGATGGTCTTTTCTGAGAGGTCAGAAAGGTCTGTAGGCATTGGAACATCCCTCTGCTGTTGAGGATAGAGCCCAACAGATCTGCCAAGACCTGATGAAAAGGTTCCAGCATCTCATGATGGTGATTCAAGTAACAGAAATCCATCTGTTAACAAGATGGATTGTACAACAAGCACAGTTGTACACATACAGCCCACCAGCTTATACTACAACTCATCCACCTCTGTATATTTGTTAATTTCAGCTTGAATTTCTTCTATTATTTTCTTACATTCTTACATAGTGTCCTTTGCATCTAACTTTTACAGTGCACATTTTTTGTATCAATAGAAACTTGTAGACTCTTGAAACCCATCTGCACTTATTCCAGGCATTTGTACGCAGAGAAACTGAAGTGTAAGTTGAGACTGCCCTGTTAATCATTCCAGGCAAACACTAAAGCAGAAACCAGAATCCAAGTCTCAAAAAATAAGTTTGCTATAGAGATACTAAAGTGCTGTGTAAGTTTATCTAAAATAAATAGTAAATTTTATCTTCCTATCAAGTGCTTTGCTTGATCTGCTACTTCTTTCCCCATCTTTAAACATTATTTTATTATAGATGTGCAAAACTATTACAGTCTTGAATGGTGTAAGCCTAAAGCATTTTGATATAAAAAACATAGAGGAAGGTGTTGAAAAGGAGGCTTTGGGGTCACCTAATCCCATGTCTTCCCTGAAAAAATAAGTATTTCCAGCAGTTTGTCATTGCACTGGGGCATGGAAAGAGATTTCTAAAGGCCAAATTGTGTCATACAACTGGGGATTCCTTTTCTGGTTGCAAACCCAACCCTGCCCCCAAGGTCCCCTGCCCAAGAAGGCCTTGGAGTCATTTCAAACAGCCCAGCAGCAGCTGCAGATCACACTGGTGATTCCCCACCTTGCTCATGCTGCTGCTTCCTCTCAGCCCCTGCAATGCATTTCTGCTGCTCCTATCTCACACATATTCCATGTATGTCAAGAAAAAGCATTTCCAAAGGGGAGCTAAGGGCCTCTAAGATTTAAGAGCAACATGAGCAGTTGGTGCTGTGACACACAGAGCAGAGCACAGACAGCTTAGATTGTGGCCGTGGAAAATCAGCAAAAAATTGGGACAGACCAAGAGGTGAGTGTGGAACTGAGCCAGCCTGAGGGCAAAGGAAAGGTCTCATTAAACACTTAAAAGCTGCTCTGCTGATTTAAGGCTTGCTAGCAGGAACAGGGTCCGTTTGTACTGAAGATGCACTTTGGTCAATAAGCACAAATACTTAAGCCACAAATTGGGCCAAAGGGATTTCTACAGAAGAAACAATTAAAGCCCCATTGTGTAATACCTTGACTAGATAATCACAGAGGGGAACAATAACCTTCTTGAAATACATGGAGGATGAACACACCAAGGCGGGAGATGACTCTTCAGGGATTCAGCTAATAGGATTAAAATTCAGAATATCAGAAACTTTAATAGTGCAACCTCCTAGACCATGGAAAAATTGGTATCACCAGAGCAAAGAGTCATTTTATTAATATCACATAGACTAAGTGCTCACAAGGAGACTGAGGAGAAAAGCAGTGAGATTTACACTTTATTTGTGGTACCAGTTTGAAATAGACCTGTAGGTCCACGATTGGATTCTTCCATACACTTCAGAATTATTAATTTGGAATAATTAGTGAGATTTTCAAATGATAGTACAACAAGACTTTTCTCCCAATCATCCTCTAGGAAACTGCAACTTTGGCAGAGTATTCTTCTCACTGTGAGCAAAGAAACTCTCACTTTTAAGGGTAGCTGGACTGTTCCCCCACTCAACAGCTAACCCCGAGGCCTCAGCCAACCCTGGCAGGATCATCTTCCATTCCTCAGGGAAAAGTAAAAGTGCATCATTTCCAGAATATATCCTGTTACCTGCAGATATTCTAATACAAAGCTTATTTTTAAAGATCAAATCTTTTTTGCCACATAAAATTTTACAATTGAGAGGCTCCAAAAACTGAAGGGGAGTTGTAGTTTGAATCCAAGCCCCAGGGAAGATATTGGCTGCTCCTAGCAGGAAGTTTTACTTCTAATATACAGATACCCACATCTGTTTTATGTACCTTAAATTCAAACAAACTGACTGAAGTTATATACTCTCATCCAACTTGATTAAACTCGGCACACAAATTCCCCAAATCAATAGTTAATTAAAATTTCTACATGCTAAATTGGCCCATGCCTAGTATTCTGCATTCTCTGTTCCAGGTATGTGGACCAAAAAAAATTTCTTCAATTACAAGTTATTTATTACATCTTAGAAGAATAATTACTCCCTCTGTCACGGGAAAAAATAAAAGCACACCACAACAGCAAAGAAAAAACAAAAAAAAAATAAACAAACAAAAACCCAAACAAATAACAACAATAAAAAACCAAAAAAACACTAAAACAGGAAACTTTACTAATGCTGTTTAATTTAATGAAGTTTAAAAAAACAGATCTCTTTTTTTTTTTTAGGATTGCTGGTTATATCACAATAAGGGGGTGTTGCAAAGTTGCACAAGGCTTGACAAGCCTGTACAAAGCAGATCCATCTGCCTCATGTTTTGCAAGGAGAGCACCAAAGGCCAGCAGTCACTAAAGGTTTATTAAGGCAAACAGGTTTATTTAAATAACCTGTGAGTCTAGAGCTGTACTATGAATGATCTCTTCTTATGACCTCTTCAATCAGCACTAAGGTTGGAAACAGACTGGATGATGTTTTGAAAGTAATATTCTCTGGTGCCTGTTTTTCTCTTGCAAAGACATATCTTCACTTCAGTTGGTATGTCTCCTCCAGTATCTTTCAGGGTTTTCAGGCCGAGGAAGCCCATGAGGTATTTCCCAGATAGGAATAATCCTCTCATTGCTTCTGAAGCACAGCCATGGACCTTTAAAGAGCCAAAGGAGTTTGCCTGCCACTGGCACCCCCAGGCCAGACCCCACAGCTCTGGCCATCCTCCCCCCTTGCCTGGCTGCCTGCAGGAAACACCAGCTTTGGAGAGGAAATGTCACCTCAAAGACTCTGCCTCCACAGGACCTCGGTGCCAGAAAATCTTCCCAATCCTACTCTGTTAAACTACACAGCAACAATAAAAACTGAACAGCTTAGAGTACCTTTCACATTTGTACAAAAACCTTCCCTCACACACTTTGTGGAGATTGGGGACAATTTGAAGAGAGAGTTTACAATATCTCATTTTTCCCAATCAAAAAAAATATAGCCAGTGTTCCTAAGTTCAGCAGTCTTCTCACTGATTTTTCAAGGAGACGTTTCTTGTGGCTCACACATCAGACAGTGTCACAGCTGAAAAAGTCATTTTTGATCCGGCCCAAACAGCTGTGAATCCCCAAATTCCCATCCCAGGGTTTGTTAGGCAGGAGGTGCTCTGACTCTATCATGGTGTGTCCAGTAGGAGTAAGAACAGAAGGTTTATTTGTATAAATTAAACAGTTTGAGTGAGGGAGACATTCATAATGCTTCCTTGCTCAGCCCCATACACTGTTTTGTCTAAAGTGCATTGGTTCATATGCTGAAATGATGTTTAAGAGAAAGATTGGTGTGGTTTAGTGGGCTATCCCTGCTAGCAGAAATACTACAGGAATACTCTGCATAGATACTGCAAATAATGAAAGAAACAGAAGATATATTTTGACAAAAGGTTACGTGAACTAAAGCATTGGCAGCTACAGAATGGCAGCAAAACATAAATAAAGACTGCAAACCTTTTGTGATTTTAGAGATTATCTCTGTGGTCATACTCGAGAGCAAAGCTTGCCTAAGCAAAGGGACTTTCCCCCAAGTGGACCTAACCTTTTTAAAATGAGCCTTTTTCATGGTACATTGCTAATTCTCACTGACTGTCACCTTTCACTGCATTTTGCTTTAGTTTAAACTGGGAATCGAGCTTGCAGATCAAAATGGGAACTGCAATTCCTCTGCTCTGACACAAATCATCAGACAAGAAAGGGCATTTTCCCTTCCCCATGTTGTAGGATGATTTGGGAAGCAGGGAAGTGGAACTGGCATGCCCAGAGTGGATGTCATACAGGACATCAAAGCAATTCCTCTCTTGCAGAAGACCTCTTACAACAGACTGATTGAAATATTTCTAGGTGAATAACAGGTGAATTGAAATATTTCTTGATGAATCACACCCCATGATTTATGGGAAAGGAACAGGTTTCTTTATTCACTACAGGGTTTTTTAAGTCGTTACATTCCTTGTGATCCACTGAGCAGGCCTATTTGCATAACGAAGTTTTAAATGCAAATCAGATAAAGAATTTTACTAAGTGGATGATTTGTACAATACAGCCTCTAGGTCTCTTGCAGAATTACTTTGATGAGGGAATGGTTCTTTAATTACGCTGAAGGCCGATTACCCCATTACAGCCATATTGTTTTGTGGATTGCATATAATTTTGCTGTTTCCAAAGATTCCCTGCCATAATTCTGAAGAAAATGCAAACAGCAAGCAGACACTTGAGACACATTAGGCAAGAGATGCTTTAGTGAATTCAATTTAAGCTGCAACATTAAAGTGATTTTGTTGAATAAAACATAATGCAATAATGAGCCTGTGTATGTCAACTCTGCAAAGATAATAGCTGGAAACTTAGCTTTGCTTTCCTCTTTTCCAGGCTTTTCTCTTCTTAGGCTCATTAGTCAGAGACAATGCTGCAAAGACAAACCTCTTATAGCATAGGCTTTATTTCAGCTAAATATATGCCCTACAATTGTATTTTACAGCTGAATATAGAGTTAAAGGAATTAATTTGTGTCTGCTTCACATCAGCACTAATGAGATTACACATTATATGGGATTTTTATCCTTTTATGCCTAATGTTGGGGACAACATAATGTATAGATCACTCTAGACCACTTAGTGATGTTTGCTGCCTTTTTAGAGAAGAAATATTTACAAATTGATGCAATTGAAGGGAAATCATCTCAGTTACACTCTGTACAGTTTTCTTTTACTCCACTTTCTGACACCCTTTTTGTCTTCACAGGAAACTGCACCAAAGGTAACAAGGCAAAGAACTCTGCATGTCCAGCGCAAAGGTTACTCATGACATTGAGGCTCTTCTGGAGCTGCTCAAATCTGAATTACATGCAAGTAAGCTATTTAGGACTGCAAGAATAGTCACCTTTACCAGAAACAAAAGAAGGATTAAAAGAATAATATTAAAGAAAATTAAAATTATAAGGTTTTTTTAATTTATTTATTGTATTTTCCACCAGACTTCTGATTTCCAGAGTTAGCCCATAGCTTCAGAGAAGTACAGCACAGCTACCAGGTGTTCCTTTCAATATCTACTAAAATATCTCTAATCTGCTGTTTGCAGGTGGAAGACGACTCCCAACACTTGTATCTGCACTGGTTCTCAGTTATGGCTCTCTTGGGCTTTCAAAGCTTCTATAACTTTTTACAGTTTTAGTGAGAACTACCATATGGTTTGGTGACACAAAACCCTTTGCTACAGAAAACTCCTGGGATTCTATGATTGTAGCATACTGGCAGCATTTCAGCTTTCATTTATTTGTGGAGTCATCATTTTACATGCAAAAGAAAGGTAATAAATCAAAACCTCAGCCATTCATCATTTAGAGAGGTGCCTCACCTTGTAAATTTGAATTGCTTTAATGGTTTGGCACCATTTTATTTTGTTTTGGCTGAGTGAAGAATAGCTAAGGAGAACAGCCAAGCTTATACATCACCACATACCACATATATGAATCAAAGGAAAAACCAAGAGTGAAATGTTTTACAAAGCCAAATCAGTGAACAATACAAAAAAACCCCCATCATTTATAAGTGGGGGGGAAAAGGCTCTTTGTTGCTTGAATTTAGATGTAATGAGATACTGTGCCTTTAGGTGATAAATAACAGGCTCAGGGGTCTGCAGGGTGGAAGCTGGGGGCATCCCAGAGGTTTATGGCACAGTTGTCCCTGGCAGAGCTGAACATCTCTGTTTTGGGGGAAGATGGGTGAATTTGGTTGATGTGGAGACTGGCTTTGCCATTGCTGCAATTTGGTCACCAGACTCTTCCTAACCTCTTCCCACACTAACGGTGCAGGAGCTCCAGGGGAACAGCAATCCCAAAAGTTTTAGAGCTGATCAGAGCTGTTTGCAGCTTTGTTTGCTCTTAGCTCCAGCTCTGTTCTCCTCACAAGCCCCATTTCTTTGCTGTTTGGTCCTGTAGAGTTATTTTCACTCAAAAAAAAAGTCAATCATTTATATTCTGGGTTACTGAGAACAACTTTATGCCCCAGGTGGAGCAACAGGAAAGAGATTACAAACTCCAGGGGGAACTCTCAGGTTTTGCTAATTAAAAGAATGAAGATATAACACGAGAAATTATTTGCACTGCTAAGTGAAAGTTGTAAGGACTACAAATGACAGCAGATATGTAACTTCAGTGGAGAAATCAGTGAGTGGGGCTCCATTCTCCTTCTGTGTGCCTGAATCCCCGGTGAGGACTGTAGAGTTGGGTGAGAAGCATTCCCTCTTGAGCCAGAAAATGCTACATTTTCCCAAGCTAAAGAAGGAAAGGAGACTTTTCAGTCAGGCGTGTTTAGCAGAGGAAGGTTAAATCCACACTGCTGTCCATGGCATCAGCTCCCCTGTGCTCCTTCCCTCAGATGGCAGCAAGGGAGAGACCTCAGCCATGGAAAATAAAAGGGTGAGATCTGGGCGTTAACCCCTCTAAGCAGAGCACTGCAAAGGCTGCTCTTCCTCCTGCCTTGCACCAGTTTGCATTTCCTGACTCTTCCTATCTCACTGAGCTGTCCTGAAAATCCTCAGTGCTGGTGGCATTTAAAGCAGAGCATTTGTGCTTGTAAGTCCCACGGTGCCTTCAGCTGGGATCAGAAATGGAACAGGGACATGACCGTGGTCACATCCCAGTGACCCCTAATTGCCCCTGTGTGACCCTTGGTGGTGGTGTCACCCCTGAACTGTTTTATCAAGACAGCCCCAGGCCAAATATTACTCCTTGTGCTTTGGTGCCTGATGGTTTAGACCTCCTGAGGAGTTATAAATTAATCAGCTTTTTCCTTCTTCTACCATGTAACTGACTCATCTAATAGTGCCCTTTATTTGTATTCACAGTTTCTTCATTTTATAATTTTTAGACCATTTTTCAATATTTTAGTTCTAATAGTTCTAAGTACTGGTATTAGAACTATTAAATATTTTTCAATATTTTAGATCTAAGTTTTAGTTCTAAGCAGTTCTAATCTGCTTTCAGAGATCTTTGCAGCTTTACTGAACACTTCTGATATCTAGGTCAAAATATGCGGCCCAAAAATGGACAAACAATACAAAACCAAGGCTGTTTGAGTGTCCTCCCTTCTGGTGAAGGGAACATGGAATGGAATCTGTGCTAAAGAAGCAATATCTGCATTCTGGTGTACTTTTTCACAACATCCACAAATTGTTATTTTTCTTTCTCTCAATTCATTCACCCTACCGAAAATGCACTGGCAATGACATCAGCATGTGTGAATGTCTTCAAGCTTTTGTGTGCTTTGCTGTTTCATCTGCGAATCAAAATCTTTATTATTTATCACCAACAAGACAAACTCTCCACAAGATTTAAAAATCTTAAATCTTTAAAATAGAAAAAAATAAAAGGCCAACAAAACCCTCTAAATTAAAAAGAAGCCATGCATTCAAAAGGAATCGCATCTTTGAAAGCAGAAAATAGGCTGCAATTTTTTCTGTAGAAGAGGACCCTCAAACTAGAAGGATCCAGTTGCTGTTAGTATTCCACAGCAATATGCAGGACTTGGCAGACTATACAGACTTTTTAGAGACTGATTATGCATTCTGTTTTTATTGGTGCCATGTCTGTAATATTTGTTTGTCCCTAGCTGATACCATGGTAGGTGATATAAAAAAAAGATACATGAATAATTTATAAAAGTATTCAGAAGCCACCAAAGTGCATTGCTCTGATGATGTAGTGTGCACAAGGGCCTTGGATAATAAAAATAGATTATATATCATAATAGATTCTACGTAATAATAAATTAGAATGGAAAACATTGGAAGGATACATTTTGTTCTGTATTTTGTGCTGCACTTCTAGAATTCTGGTTAATATAAACACCTTAAGCTGCAAAGGAAATTTTCCAAGTAAAAGCATTTTGAAGGCCTAATAAACTTGAATGAGCTTTATGTTAAAGACCACTGAATTCCTGTATTGCCTTAGCATGTTCAGTTAGAATCTCCTGAAACCTTCCATCAGAAAGGTGAAATTCTGTTTGTAAGTCAGCAGAGACATAGATGGATAGTTTTTCATAATCAGCAGGACCACAATTTAAAAAACAATCCCTGTTATTAGCCATATATTAAAATGGAAATAAAGCACTATGGTGATTTCAGTCCTGCACCTCCACAGTGGAGTTGCTGTCACTCAGAACAGCAAGAGAAGGGATTTCACTCTTGGAATGGAATTATTATTTGAGGTGAAAATCTGGCTGGATATGAAAATTGTTCTGTTGGGACAAAATCTGAAGCCTTCTGGAGGGAGGTTCTTAAGAGTCTCCTTTCTGGTTCTTTCCCTTTGAGCCAAAGGAAAGAGGCATGGCACAATCAGAGACATCAGTTCAGAACTTGAGAGGGGTTAAGCATAAGATGGGCAGAGAAATCACAGAACCTCAGAGCCTGTATCTAGGCTAAATTTGTTAAGGAAATGTCACAACATTTCTCTGTGCATGGTTCCTTGTACCTCTGGAGAAGAAAATGAGAGCCTTTTATCAATGATTCAAGGTGGCTGAGGCTATTTTGAAACAAATCAATGAAAATTGACACTTTGTCCCTTGGCAATTCAGACTTTTCTCAAAGAGAAGTTAAGATTGACTGAACTTTTCTTCTGCAAATGTGAAGAAAATTATCAGGCTCCTTGAACAGAAGCCTGAGACAGAACTATGGTATAAATTTTATAAGTCATTTCCACTGACTTGAATATCATAATTCAGTATGTTCTTGCTCACATGGAGGGATGAGGAATCGTGAAGCTTATGCCAAAGTGTATTTTGTCTGTGTAAAGTGTGGGCTTGTGCTGCAGGATTCTGACAGAGTGATGGTTTGGACACCTTTTCTCTCTTCCCCTCCCTTCTTGCCCTTTAATTTCACGTGCAGTGTCTCACCTCCAGTCAACAGGGCAGGCAGGTGCCAGCAGGAACTCATGGATCCATTTAACTGGAGCAGAAACTCACCCACTGTGCACAGGCAAGAATAAAAGGATCAGAATAGGTTGAATTTCAGCTCTTGCAAATGGCAGAAAATTTCATCCCAATTCAGGGAGTCCTGATCCTCCCAAACTTCGGTGGTGTGCTGCAAAATGGCATTCCAGGAACTGGGGAGCACTGGAAGCTGAAATCAATCTCTGCAACAGCAGAGAATCCAAGCCAGAGTTCTTTGAGCAACAGGTGATAGGCAGTAGAGGCAGCAACTAAAGACAAGGAGATTCCTGCCTCAGCAGCAGCAGGCTGTGGAACAGAAACTCTCCTAAGAGAAACCCTTCACCAGCCAGACAGTTTGTGCTGGTCAGATGTACATGAGCTGATGTAACAGACTGAGATAGGAAATCCTGTCATTCTTAACTAATTTGATAGAATTAATGGGCTTGCTTTTAAGTACTTTTTTTAAACTGTCTAGAATACAATTTTGAATGCCGGAGGGATTATTCTCGCTGATCACAGATATTTTATCTGACTTATTTCCTTTCTACTCTTCAGTTTAATTCCTGAAACCGTCTTCAGCACAATCAGGATTTGCTTTTGTAGAATACTTCTCTCTTCACCCTTAGTCCCCATGAGTGCTGAGCAGAAGTGTTTCTTGAGTTTATTTCCATACTTACCTGCCAATATCTGCCCTTCAGGCCAGACACAGAATTTTGACAATAAAGGATGGTCTGTCCTCTAACACCCAACCATAAGAATATTCAGATATCCGTACTCACCCTCCTGCATCTGCTCTGGGGATTCAGCGTGGATGGCCTTACAGGGCTGTGGAGTCTTGTTTTTTAAATGACTCTATAAAATAGCAATCTGTTCTCACTGTGGAGTCCCAGCGGATATTATACATTGTTTAGAATCTTGAAAGGTGTCCTGGTTTCAGTTTCTGAAAATCAGAGAAGTAACCCTGTCATTATGGGCACGTTTTGCATTTACAGAGGCTTCCAAGTGCTCCAGAACTGCAGACAATAAGAAATTGTGAATCTAAATTCAGCACTGGTGATCCCACAATGATCTCTTCAGCCCCAGGCTGTAACCTCAGGTGGGAGAAGTTTTTCCTAGGCTGACCACTACAACTCCACTGAGTATGGATGTGTTTGGAAAGAGCCAGAGCATGTAATTCATGCTTTAGAAAATGACACTAAGTAGAAGAGATGAACTTGAGAAAAACAAATAAATATGTATTCCCATGTTAGCATCCATGGAAATGAGCAATTTTTTAAAAAGTGATGATTAAGGAAAGAACATGTTTTATAGTAAGCATTGTTCCTCAGCAGAATGCTTACACATATTTTCTGAACTCCAGGAGGCTTTTAATACAGCAGTTTGGCTCCTACACCTGCATAAATATTTTATTTCAAAGTATGCTTACTTCTTTCCTGTTAACTGAACTTTTCTTCAAATCCTTCTCGATCCCATTTCTGTAAACCTACACTTTCTCCTTATTTCCATATTTCTGGAAAATCTAACATGCAATTCATGAAAAGCAACTGCTATATACACAGCAAAACATTCATAAACATCTCACCTCACAGAAAGAAAAAATATTCTTTGATAATTGGAGTTTTGTTGTGTCTTTTCACTGTGCTTGAGTATCTCTGGACAGTTTGAAATATTTAAATATCCATCCATGTTTTTTTTGAACATGGAATTACTAATCCTCATGAGAACACACATTAGGTTTTTCCCCAAAATTACGGCTCCTAGATTATCTTTTTGCACTGAATTGCAGGATGTATCTCCTAGAGATTCCCATAATACAATCTACTATTTAAAGGTTAAACAAAGGTCTAACAAATCTAAACAATTAAAGGTAATTAATTAAATAATTAAATTTTGTTTTCTCTTATACTCATTCTGGAAAAAAAAAAAAAAAACAAAACACCAAAAAAAACCAACAACAAGCCAAACCCAATTTTTTTTCAGTTACACTAGACTTGCTAGATTCATGATTCAAGAAAACATACCAGAAATCAGGTGGTTTTAAGGGAAAAAAGGCTCCTTTTTTGTTTAATCTCATGGAGAGGTTTAACAAAGTGCATGTCTCTCTAAAATGAATATTTTTTCTGGATGAGCTGGGGATAGGTCTCACGCAGACATACCAGAAATGCATTCACCAGTGTTTGGAAGTTTTACAGCTTCCAAAGGTTTTGTCTTCGAAGTCAAATTATCCTTGACAAAAATCAGGTGCCTACAGTCATTTCGTGGATCAACAGTGACATTTAGTGGTGACTGAAGAAACTCCTAAATTTTGTTGATCCTTTAATGTCTTGATGACCCCGGGAACATTTAAAAGATGTTGTCACCCTGACTGAAATTCACACTTAAATTTCACTTCCTTCTCTCCCCCATTCTTTTGTTTATTGGCATGCAGTGTTTGTAAAGGGGTAAGAAGCCCTATTTCTATAATAAATCCGCACAGATATTTTAAAAACAAAACTTCTTTGAGGATCTCCCTTGAAAATCAAGTCTTTTGCATATCATGATAAAACATTTAATAATCAGAGAAATTTTTCCTCATTTGGGAAAAAGACTGAAGCAGTGCATTGTGCAGATCAGATTGCAAGGATTAGATTTCCCTTATTTCCATCCTCCGCCTCAGTTTTTCACTTGCTATGTCAACATTCTGGCATCAAGCTTGGATCATTCAGTTGTGGTTTTGCTTTGACCCCTAAGAAGAAGGACTTGCTCCTTCAAAGTCCATCTTTCCTATTTCATAGCAAGTCTCTTTTGTGATGGAGGTTTGAACCATGTCTGCAGAGTTCTGGAGGATGAGCAGGGCTGGAGTTCTGCTGGCTGCCCTGCTCTGACACCACGGGCACGTCCCTTCCTGACCTCAGGCTCAGGAACACAAACATCATTTCTCCTGCAGCAAACCCCAAAGCCATGGTCAGCCCCTCAGCAGAGTGAACAGCCAGCTCTAACAACCCCTACAACAGTGCAAATGGAGTTTTTCTGGTTTAAAACAGTTTCCTTCTGATGCAGGATTTAGAAAAAATTCAGCAGAGCGCCAAGAGTAGAAATGGTCAATGCTGAGTGTGTGCAGCCAAAGGTCTCAACACCAGAAGTACATTTTGGGACCTACATACCATGCCTCCCATTTCCTGGGGGAACTCCAGCCTCTCTGAGCTCAGCATCCCCCTGACCTTGCCCTCCCTCACAAATACTTGTGGGTGCATTCCCACGTGCTGTGAGGTGTCAGTAAACCTCACTGTTCATACAGAAGCAGGTTCTGTGAAGGTTAATTGACCATTGCATGTGAAATTAGGCCTTTGAGCTCCTTTGTGATTTTAATAATGAAATAAATTAGTGATTCTTCTGGGTTTTTTCACTCTGATTTCAGGGACTCCATCTATAATAAGAAAGGAGATCAGATTTGGCAACGATCATATAAACCTGAAAGGGCTTTTGGCCCTGTTTTCAAACAGAATTATTTAGCTCAGCCCATTAACAAGGTCGACATATCTACTGATGTGTAAACTCCAGAGTCCACCCAGTGTCCTGTGCTGGATCTCTAATTCTCATGGAGAAAAATGTTTGTTGGAAGAGCAAAGGAGGAAATCAGGCATCCAGGTAATGCCATTTCCAGCACAGCAGCAGCAGCTCTTGGACTCATCTTGTCCATATTACAGGTTGCCATTCAGTGGAAGCAGCAAATTAATATCTACAGGATTGGAAGCACTGAAAGAATAGAGATCAGAGAATTGAGGGAGGGTTAGGTGGATAAAACAGGTCATTTTGCTATTTGTCTAACCATGGGAAAAGGGACACGACTGCCTCTTCCCGAGTCCACTTAGTTAACTGAGCACATAATTCCTTGGGACCCAAAAAGCAAATATTTGCAGTTATTGTCTCAGTTTGGAGAAAGCTCCAGGATACCTTTACGCCCAAACCCATAAACAACTGGGAAAAAACAGCACTGCATCTTTTCTAGCCATGTACTTAACATTCAAAACTCATTAATTTAAAGAGCTGGTTTGTTTAGGGGTCTGTTCTGTGTCCTGACCAAATTCTTCCCTTTAAAGAGTTTTAAAAATGCTTCCTAGATACACAATAATGAGTTACTCTCAGGTAGCATTGTAATTTCTCTTGGAAGAACCCAACAGTGTTTTATTATAGTACTTCTCCCTCTGGTAATTTATTTTCTTGTGCCAGCCTTGTCCCCATCTCGTGGTGCCACTGAAGTTCCAGAGACCCCTGGTGTGGCCAGGTCATTTCCCAGCAGCAGGAACCTCTCAGATCATTTATGCTGATCCATAAATTCCCTGAACTTTGCACTGCCCAAACTGCAGTAGCAAACTGTCCAGTTGCAGATCTGAATCACTCCACTCCCAACCAGCTCAGCCAAATTTACCCTTCAGTTGTTTCCCAGCAGCTCTGCAGTCACCAAAGTCCCCAAAAAGAAACTGGTTTGGAACTGTGAGTACATATTTTCCAAGGGAAGAAATGGTGGGGTTTTGATTTATGAAAGAATAAAAATAATATTCCATTTAGCAAATGTCTCCAGATTTCAGACATGCAGGAGCAGCACAATCAAAAATCCCCTCATTTTCTCCTTCTTCCCATCATCTCCCTTCTTCCTTTCATTTCTTCCTTTCTCTGCTTTCTACCCCCTCTCTTCCCTTTCCTCCTTTCTATCCTTCCTCTCAGTTCCCCTCTCCCTCCATCCCCACCTCTGTTCCTCCCTGCATCCCTTCCAACCTCCCTTTTCTTTCTCCTCTCCATCTTTGTGACACACTGAGAGGCCCCTGAACACTTCCCAAATATTCTCAAGGGAATGTTTTCCTTCCATGGCAGAAGGATATTCTCTGAAACACCTTTCAAGTCATCTTTTATCTCCTTGCTTTTCATTATCCTAACCTCCTGTTACTTTTATCCCATATCTGATAACCAAAAGGTGGCTGTTGTGGTGAGTGACTTTGTTATTGTTGTGAAATGAGAGCAGTTCCCAGACCTGTTTCCATTCCTGGGAATGGCAGCCACATGCTGCCGCCCAAAATATGGTTTTCCCTTCTCTCCACTCCCACACAGTGGTTTTGCAATGCAGGTAAATCCTTGAGCAAGGGTTCTGCACTAACAGCAAGGTCAGGGAGAAGCCTCAGGAAGACAGAATTTCTACAAACACTGCTCAGATTTGCAAGGCTTCAAGTCTTCTTCTAATCAGAGGAGATTTCTCCCTCAGTGACTTGGTCTGGATAGAATATTTTTCCATATTTTTCACATTTATTTAGGTTCTTCCATAGATTGGAATCTTAAGCATATCACAATACACATATAAATAAATCAGGTATTAAAATGTTTTAACATCCACTAGGATATCTATGTATAACAGAGGATATCATAGGGAGTTATATAAAAACCTAAATCAGCTGTCCAGCTGCTACTCAGACAACTGAAACCTTTCCCTTCAAGTTGTCACCTGTGACTTCTCTTATCTGTTTTTTCAATCCATTTTCCTTGGAAAGAGCCTCACATGATCAACTCAAATCGAATTAGGTATGGATTCCACAGCAATTCCACAGCATCCTGGCTTACTGGTTTAACTGCTGGCCTGAATAACTTGAAATGCAAGGCAAGAATTGCAAAACAAAGTTAATCAGACAGATGTTTATCTTTAGAAATACATGTTTAGTATCTTTTATCTTTAAAACACATGCTGAATAACATTAAAATATTTCACAGGGACATAATTGGAAGCATAATTGATAAGGAAAAGTTATGAAAATGTTTGTTTCAGCATTTTCAAAAAGACCTGTAAAACTGGTACAGTTCTGAAAGCAAAACAGTGCAGCTGAAAGAGTTCATTTTATCTCTCTAAAACCATGTATTTTCATACAGCACTTCAGAACAGGGGGAAATGTCAGAAGGTGTTTTGCCACTTTTATTGCTGCTGTAATCTAAATAATCACCTCTATTCCAAGCCTGATGTTTTTTACCCCTCAGCCCTGTATGTGCACTACCTTCAGCTTCCACCTCGAGTTTTCTTTACACACACCACATTTGGTGGCTGTAATTAAGGCAGGAAATAAAATACAGTATTATCAGTTTTCATTTTGGAACCTTGCTGATAACTCAGAGCAGCTGCAACCCTCATTGTTATGGCAAACCCACTCTTTCTTTCACTGCTAATCATTGATTAATTAGGAAAAGAGCCTGCATTCACCTTCCCCACCCTTGAAAATGAAAAGTTGTCTGACTCACTCACAGACAGGGAGAAATCTCTGGAAAGCAAAATTTCTGGCTGTGGACTTGATTCCAGTAAATTTCATGCAAATTGTGTGAAAACTCTTCTCTGTGCATCTGCTTGAGTCGTGAAGTGCATGGTGTGAGGCACAATTCTTACACATCATACAGGCTTTGAGATTCTTCACAGCTTATGTCTGAATATTTAATCAAAATATTTAATCAAAATTCATCCACACGTTTATGGCACCCCAAGAACAACCTAGTGAAGAATCAGATATGCCACACAGCTCTAACTGAGCAATAGTTCAAACCTCAGACTTGCCTTATTTATAATTTCTTGGTACAACAAGAGAAAAAAATTTGTGTTTTTTCCCACTGACAAGTAAATTTTACCTTCTGCAAATCTTTCCTTTGCTTCCCAGGAAAAAGCACATTGTCCTATTGCTATTGTTAAACACATCCATGATTTCCTCTTGGACCTCATGATCTTCACAACAATAACAAAGTCACTCACCACAACAGCCACCTTTTGGTTATCAGATATGGGATAAAAGTAACAGGAGGTTGGGATAATGAAAAGCAAGGAGATAAAAGATGACTTGAAAGGTGTTTCAGAGAATATCCTTCTGCCATGGAAGGAAAACATTCCCTTGAGAATATTTGGGAAGTGTTCAGGGGCCTCTCAGTGTGTCACAAAGATGGAGAAGAGAAAGAAAAGGGAGGTTGGAAGGGATGCAGGGAGGAACAGAGGTGGGGATGGAGGGAGAGGGGAACTGAGAGGAAGGATAGAAAGGAGGAAAGAGAAGAGAGGGGGTAGAAAGCAGAGAAAGGAAGAAATGAAAGGAAGAAGGGAGATGATGGGAAGAAGGAGAAAATGAGGGGATTTTTGATTGTGCTGCTCCTGCATGTCTGAAATCTGGAGACATTTGCTAAATGGAATATTATTTTTATTCTTTCATAAATCAAAAACCCCACCATTTGTTTCCTTGGAAAATAGGTACTAAAGAAGTTTTGACAGATCCCTTTTGTTCACCACTGAAAACGGAAGTCATGTATTTCCTATTAAAAAGTGTCAGAGAGGAGACAAATTTTTAATGACTAAAAGCCCCTTCTAAGGTGGGAAATGGTGAGGAGGAGGAAGTAATTTAGAAGGGAGGTTTCTAATATTTGCTTCCATCAGAGCTAAAAGCATTTGGTGGGATCGTCTGCACACTGACTTTCATTTCATTTAAATGACCTGCAGAACATGAGCAGCCTCCCCCTAAACTATGCCTTTCCCTTGGCCTCCAAAGGACCCAGCCTGGAGCACAAAAGCTGCAGCCCTGGAGCCGAGGTGGTTTGGGGTCTCAGAGATGCATCCAGATGAAAATCCTGCCTTCACTCCAGGTGAGGTGGAAAGCAGTGGACTCTGGAAGATGGAAAAACCATAGGATACCTGTGCCTGCACCAAATCAGACCTGGAAACACAATTTCCTGCTCAGCACACAGCCAGCACAGCCACCAGAAGAGTGGGATTGGAGATAAATTGGAGTACATGAGTCCCTTCCATCAGCCCTGAGGTGCCAGTCCCCGAGGACACGAGACACACCGTGGGAATATGAGGAAACCTCCCTGGTGCTTGGAAGCATCAGGATTTATCTAGTTTGGGGCTGAGCAGAGGAGTGAGAATTTACAGCTCTATGGAAAAATCTAATATTTCCTCTTTCCTCCTTACCAGGCCTCTGTTTAAGCCATGTAACCTCTCAGGGAGTGAAGCAGAGTTACCCCATCCAGCAGAGAGCTGCACAGACCTGCACAGAACTGCTGGCACCAATTAACCCAGGCACTCCCTGCAGCTGCACCCTCCCAAACACTACCTGTGCCTTTCTGGCACTCTGCAGGCAGGCAGGAGGAGTTTCACACTGCCCTGGAGTCTCCACTCGCTGCCCACCATGGCTGGCTCAGAAAAGGCTCCCTGGCTGGAAGGGGGAAATCCTCAGATGTGTGGCAGGGTGTGAACGTGAGGAAAACCTGAGCAAAATGCCAGCAGAGCTCATCTGCTTCTTCCTCTGCACTCTGAGTGCACCAAATCTCTCAGGTAAATCACTGAAAGATCTTCACTGACTCCAGTCAGAAGACAGAGAAGCTGTGAGTAACAAAATCTCTTGTTCTTTTCTTCAATGTGCCTTGGCAGCACTTAAATCAAAGGAGTACAAGGTCAGGTGATCTTTAATTTTAATTCTTTTTCTAAAATGAACATCAGAATAAGCAAATGAAAAAGGCAATCTGTATATTCTGTTCTGCAGGCCATTTCTGAACTCAAAGGGGAAATTTCAGTTTGAAGGAATTTAAGTAGTGCTGTATTTGTCTCTGCTCTTTTGCTGTTCTGTGAGAAGCTGAACTCTCAAGTCTTCTTTCAATGCTGATCACTGAGCACGGGGATGCTCTGCCTGTGGAGTGGATGCAGGGCCAGAGAGGAAGGATATAAAGCCCTAATTAACAGCTCAAATCACTTCTCTGAGGGTCTCCTTCACCCTGGAAGGAGGCTGTGCAACTGGTAATCTGCTTCTCCAAGTAAATGCTACACACCACATCTCAGAGGAGCTTGGACTGCATTCCAGTGTTTGTAATGTCAGTCCTCCAAAAAGCAAACATGGCTTGCCAGTGTGCTGGGGTTTTCCCTGGTCCAGGTTTCCCAAATGTACCATTTTAGGTTGTGTCAACAACATTCTGGCTGTCTTGTGCTCCATTTTCTTTTCTCTGCCTCAGAAAAAATAATTTTCAGCTGCCTCACTATTTATAGTTCTTAGATGCTCAGACAGAATCCAGTGACAGCATCAAGTGGTTTCTGCTGAGAAAGTTTATTCTGTGCAATAGGGAAGATTATGACAAATGCATTTTAAAAGATGACAGAGCTACTATTCTTTAAAGAAACGTGGAGTTGTTTTTACTGGGTTTTTGTTGAAGGCCTGGCCACCTGAGGGCTGTTTCCATGCAGGAGTACTGCTGCCTGTGTGGGTAGCGACTGCCAGCCTCTCACACTGTGACAGAGAGTAGGAGGGAAAGGTGGGATAATTTACACTGTGTCTACCATTCTCTTGGCCTCGACCTGAAATACAAAAATTCATGTGCCAGTCTCTTCTCTGAGCCGAGAACATTTATTTGGTTGATGTCTCTGCCCTAAGCTGCCCCTGTGGCTGTGCAGAGCAGACACCAGGTCAGAAGAAAGTGTGTTCCTGTCTAGCCCAGGAGTCTGGGTTTTGATTCTGGGTGCTGGGGACAGAAAAAAAGCCAAGGGGGATGCACTAGGGTCTTGCCTTTTGCTCTGAGTTTGTGGAATCAGCAGATGAGGGAGGGATGTCCCCAGAGCCTGCAGGTTGAAGTACTAGCCAAAGAAATTTTAGCATAATTTCTTATCCTTGTCTCAATTGCTATTTCTAGGACTTAGAGATGTATGGCTTTCATTTCCAACATTTAGCTAACAAAGAAATGCCTTTGTCTCCTCAGGATGTTAGAGACATTATTTTCTTGTTACCAGTGTTTAGAACTCGGGACTCCCTTGTCAGATTCCCCTTCACTGAAATTTTCTCAAATGGAGAGTCAGACCATGCTCCAAGATACAAAAAGCTGGTGGCATTGTTGTTCTCCAGATTATCAAAAAAAGATTAAACAATATGATGACTGGAAGTTAAAAAGCCAATGCTTATTACCACAGGAATTAACAGGAAGGATTTCTCAGCCTTATATATAAAATTTTAAGGGGTATGCCACTCCTGAACACTGTGCAGCACCAAGTCTGAGGTTGCTGTTTCTTCTCGTGTTTGTTGAACCCCTGAAAGGAGATAATATTATGAATAAAGAGGTAATTGTATTAATATTTTTACAGTGTTCACATACACTTAGCAGTAAGTAGTGGTGATAGTACTGATAAAGTAACAGCAAGGAATGAGGAAATATTATATTGTTCTATATTCACAGACCAACAAGGATATTAAAATCTATCCCAGAGGAATGGAACTTTATCAAGGTTTATTCAAGGTATTTTAAACTGAAAAGAAAGACAGACAAATGTACTAGACTTGACCATGGGTTTTTTGTTAATTGTAATTCTGTAACACAAAGAGAAAAAAAATACTAAATTAAAAGGGTCATCACCATTCTAAATGGAAATGTATTCTTTCTGTTACAAATTAAATAGAATATACTGCTGATAGGGTAGGAGACAAAAATGCTATTTACAGAGAAAATGCCATTTCTTTGGCACGACTGGAGACATTCGGATGAGAGTCAATACCCTGGCTTGAATGAGTGTCATTTAGCTTTTCCTGTGAGGCTGCTGGTGATTCCAAAATCAGATGGAATTGTGGCAGCCCTGGGCTCCCAGCCCTCTGGGTCCTGCCTGTGCTCTCTGTCTAGTTCTCTCCTGTACTTTGCATGTTTATTGTTTCCTTTTCCTTCAAAATGAACAAACCAGAGCTGATGGATTATTTCAGCATTCAAACAAAATACTTCACTGTTTGTACTCAGTGCTGTTTATATAACCTAGAATTGTCTTTCCTCCCACTGTTAAACCTGTATTTGTTACAACTGCTTTGTGGGCTGTTGCAACAGATGGGTAGGAGAAACCATGAATGTAATTTGCTTGGCTACAACACAAGATTTTGTCTAGATCAAAAGTACTCTGGAAAAGCATGAACCTCTCCTCCAAACTATAACTTTCAGCATGTAATGCCAATCAGTGAATTGCTTCCATAGAGGCATGCACATTGCCATTGCATGCAGAATTTTTCCTAGTGAAAGCAGGAAAGAATCTTAATTTCTGTATGAACTTTTGTGGTTCAGCTGAAGTGAGGTGGCAGTCACTGTGCCAGTAGAAGACTCATTTCTCAGGTTTGGACAAGAAAAAAATACACTAAGCCAAGCATAGCCAGGAAATGAAGATTGGTCTCACCAGACAGGAAATAACCCTTGGGCCATTGAAAGACTGATAGCCCAATTCAGAACTTTCTGCTTTTAAAATAGGTTTCTAGACAGTTTAATGATACAGGTTTTTGTACTATTGAATGCCAAAAAATTTATAAAGAAAATGTCCTAAAGTCAAGACTTGAAAAAATAGGAAAACCTTCAGTGCAGTTCACCCCTGCTCAGACCTGGAGCTTCATTTTGTCCATGGGTCCTGAGGAGAAGCAGTGTTTGTTTATGGAAACGAAATCTGGTATGGAATTCACACACTCAGGTATGCCAAATCCCAAAATTAACATGGGAACCAAGCACAAGGAAAAGTAGCAAGAAATCTGAATACTGAGAAGCATGGAGAACACAAATGGGTGCTTATGCTCTTCTTTTCCAACCTAGTTCATCCTGTGCTTCTGTGATTCTACTGCAGTGTGAAGGCCACTAAAAACTTTGCTTTTTTCATTTTTTAAAGACTAAAAGTGCCTTGACTCCAGTGCTCTGAGTGTATGGACCCTCAGCCTACCAGGACTGCTATTGTAGTACAATGACCCTTCTGTTGTCTAAAGGACAAGGGAGAAAATTTCTCATCCCAGAGAAACCTGAATTTTATTTCAAAGAGCAGCAGCTGAGCATTGTGTTAACAGACCAGTATGACTTGTGCCAAAGAATCATAAGAGAGTTGGCATAATGGTTCCCCACATCATTAGTGATTTTATAAAGATATGATACAGGAAATTAGACAGGTATTGTTCCGATGCTTTAAAAAATATTGCTCACGGACCTGTCAGCCTGGTTTTGATCCTGAGTAGAACAACCGGCAATTTACCAGTTAACTTTGTAAACATAGCTCAGAAGAAAAAACCCTTTCTAGTGGTAGTTAAAAACAGCTGGATGACAAACCTAGTTAAGTGAAATATATTTAATCAAAAAATAATCTTTAAGTAACACACTGTGATAGCACAGTTACTTTGTTTTGGGGAGAGTGTTCACCAGTGGGTTGATAGAAACCCGTCCATCCATTCCTCCCTCCCAGTGGTTCTTTGGGAACCCTGGGATGTTCTTTTCCCTGCTGAGCAGAGACAATGGGATTTTCATGGGACTGGAAGATAGCAGAAGTCTGATAAGTTCCCACAATGTAGTGCAGGATGTGTCTGTGGGGAATCCTGCCTCCTATGCTCCAAACATTGCCAAGGATTTTACATCAAGGTACCCCAGGGTAAAATCAACCACCATCCCACAGTCACACTATGTGGAGACCTCAGGGAAAAGTCATAGTTCCATGTACTAAGTTTATTTTATTAACAAACTTAGATCACAGCATACAGGCCCTTCCATTGTCAGAATCCTAAATGTGAAGGGAGCTGTCCCGGAGCTGGGATCTCCCACAGCAGCAAATCCAGCCTGGAAAGGAAGAGCAGATTTGGAACCACGGCCTTCTTGGAACAGTTTATGGAGTGCAACAGAGCCAAGTGTTACTTGGCTTCACTAAATCCATTTGGAGGGCTTGGCCTTTCCCTCCCACCACAAGAACTATGGTGGGAAGGCTCTGCTGAGGTCACTGTTAGACTGCAGCTCTCAGCCTGGAATGGGCAGCATTCATCAGCTCTAGCCAGGCAACAAACTGTCTAAACCACAACTGACCCAGTTAAAAATTCACCCATCTTTGGAGGTTATTCACTACTTCATGAGGGAGCAGTCCTCACTCACACAGAGGTTTTGGTCAAACTCTTTAAGGTGATGCAATGAAAAACTCTGAAATAAGGCAAAGGAGCACTTTGAGCTGAGCTGCTCCGTCCTTTCTTCTTCTCTGTAAAATACTTCAGGCACTGAAGTGACTGTAGTGAAATGAAGCGTGTGTATTTCTGATGCAAAACACTCTTTTTGCACTATTCTTCTAAGCTTTTTTTTTTTTCCTCCCTAGTAAATTCATTTTTTCCCTTTCTTTTGCTGGGAATTTTAGGAGGAGATGCTTTGTTGCCAGCACCTCAGAGTATCTCCATTCTTTCAACCAACATGAAACACTTCTTAACTTGGAGTCCTGTGATCATCCAGGGAGCAGCTGTGAGATACTCAGTTGAGTTTCAGGGGTAACTACTCGATTTTTTTTATTCTTTTTGCTTTTTGAACATTGTTTATCTCAACTTTAGGCTCTAAATTTTTGGATGTCTTGATTATACTCAGTTCACAGGCCTAAAAGTTTGATGCCTTAGCACTGTTAATGAAAAGTGTGGGAAAAATTTCTTTTGTTCCAATTCTGGGATAGTTTGCAGGTTAATAAGATACCTGAGTAATCCAAGGTGTGCATCAATTCCACAAAAGAAATCTGCCTCTATCCAAGAATTCAAAAGTTAAGAAGATTTGCAACATTTAATTTAGAAGAAGAAGGAGAAAACACTGAGCTTTATTACTTGTAACCCTTTTAGACATTTAACACACACCACAGGAGGTTTCTGATACATCTTGGGCTCTGACTTTTATTACAATGTGGCTTTGAAATTGGGGATGATAAAGTCAAATGAGTGGGCAAGGCTTGATGCCTCAACACTGCGTTGGCTGTCCCCACCTCCCACAACATCGTGCTGCATTTGGCTCACGAACTGCTGGGTGATTTTCCCCAGATAATATCTAAAACACACCCACACTGGTTCCAAACACCTGTGGTTTTCCCACCCCAGTGCATCCCAGTACAGGTTTTATCTGGGAAGAAGCCACGAGCAGCCTCAGCTGCAGAGATCCAGCTCCTGTCAGACTGCTGCCTGTCTGCTTGCTCTCCTCCCCAGGGAATACGAGCGGGAATACGCCAACGGGAGCTGGATCCCCATCTCGGAGTGCTCCCTCACCACAGCCACCGTGTGCAACATCACCGAGGACATCTCAGCCACCGTGGCCTACAAGCTGCGTGTCAGGGCAGAGCTCGGTGCCACAAGGTCACGGTGGAGCACCACCAAAGGCTTCTTCAACCGCGCCATGAGTGCGTCCTGCTCTCAAATTACATCTTCTGTGTTACATTCCCAGCGCTGGGTGTTGAGGTATTCTCAGGAGCCTGTTTGTGCCCAGTGCATGGCACACATGAGCCCAGACATGCACAGAACACACCCTGCCCCTCAGCTCTTCTCATACTGGGTTGGGGGGTTTCCAACCAGGCAATGTTCTTGGACATGAGTTCATCCCCAGGCAGGGCCAAATTCATCTAGGCTTGAATTTCAAGGGTTTCAAAGATAAGCAAGATGACTGCAGGAATTTCATTTTGCAGGCTTGTCATTCTTACCCTTAAATTTAAAGGTTTCTGATCAACTAAGCTTGCTGTCATTTAATCCAAGCTATGCAGTCATTTCTAAGAGGCCCAGAACCTGATCCTAAGGGAGCTTTTACTCTAGAAAACAACCCTGTCATGCTCTATCTGCCTCGTAGCATCCTGAAAATCCCACTCCATGATTCCCTCTTCCCATGGTGTCACATCTATGAAATAACCTCAGAAGAGGAGAGAAAACCGGAACCCACTGCTTTAATTTCATCCTAGCATTGCAGGATGCTTCCTTCCAAGTTCTGCAAAGCCTGAGGCCCAGCTCAACCCAAGGATCATGTTGCAGCCTAAAATGAGCATACTCTTTCCAGGATTTCTCTGGAGTCATTTCCTCTGTTCTCTGCCACGGAGTCAACTGCTTTCAGCAACAAAAACTGTGATGGGAAGGTTCTGCTGAGGTCACTGTTAGACTGCAGCTCTCAGCCTGGAATGGGCAGCATTCATCAGCTCTAGCCAGGCAACAAACTGTCTAAACCACAACTGACCCAGCATTCAAACTTCACCCATCTTTGGAGGTTATTCACTACTTCATGAGGGAGTAGCCCTCACTCACACAGAGGTCTGGGTCAAAGCAGTACCATCAGAAGTGCCACCTAAGCTGGTGAATGTGTCTCTTTGTGGGGAAGCATAGTCTAGATAGTGCTTTAGATAAAAAATCCTTCCCTTTTCCAGCAGCTGTGGAGGCACAGAAATAGGCACAGACACTGTCAGGCAGAGACAGGGGAAGGACATCCCTGAGACTGACAGGAGCAAAAGCAGCAGCTTCTCACGGTCCAGTGAAGTATTTGGCAGCTGGGTCCTGTGTTTTAGGGAGCCCAAAACAGTCTTCTGACTAAGCTGTGACAGTTCAGAGGCTACAGCTTACATTGGGGATTCAATGTAAATGTGACAGATGTTTAAAAGATAAAGGAAAGTCACTATAACTTCTTGTCCTTATGCATTTTTACTGCTCTGCTGTCACACCTCTTAGGAAACCTGGCACTGAGTCTGAGAGGAGCTAAGGGACTCAAACACAGCCCGCAGGTTCTGTAAGGGGCTCACAGTCAGTAAGGGTAGCAGCACAGCCCACAGTGTCAAGACCACAGGGGTAGAAGCACATCAAGCATGATAACATATGGAAACATTTGAAAAGATCTTTCTAAAGCAAACAATTCAGTCAGTCTTCCCTCTTCATTTCTCAACATTCAAATAGTTAGCTGGTATCCAGTGTGCCAGCACAGAGCTAAATAGAAATGCTCCTGTTTGTTTAGCAGCTGCATCTTGCAATGTGCTTTTGTTAATATATTAGCACAATATTTGCTTTTAACCACCAAATGATATCAGTTTGTTTCTTTAAAATTTTGAGATGTGGTGCTAAGGAGATTTTCAGCTTTTTTTTTTTTCAGCTTTTCATTTAAAAGTACAAAGTAGAGTTCCAGGCCTCCCATTTGTGGCACCCTTATCATGTACATGCTTGGGTTTCCTGTTTTCATATTGGTCAGTATTAGTGGGTATTCACTGGATGTAAGAGCACATTCTATTAAAAACATCTCATCTACATGGCACTATGCATCACTTTCCTTCCTTTCTTGAAAGCAAAGAGGCTGAAATGGATTTCACCTGTAGCAGAGTGGTGAAAAATGGCGTAGAGAAGTGTGAAAAATGGCACAGATAAATAGTGCAAACATGATCACTGTACTGCCTTGAACTTCCCAGTTCATAAATGTTCGGTGCACAGTTTCATCTATGCTCGATTGATTCTCATTATTTCACTAATATTCCTCACAGCAGAATCCCAGACAAAACCAAGCTTTGAATATCAAAGTAAGCAGGAAGCAAATTGCCTAAAGATTTCCTTGCATACATTTGCAAACCTGAAGTCACATCAGATCATCAGCCCAAGTCTGTCTAAAACCATGCAGACACTAAAAGAAAATCAAGATTCATGTGAATTACCCTGAGGCTCATAATGTTTTTTCCATCACCTTTGAAAAACTGCCAAAATTCCCAGGAAAAGCAGTGTTTTCTCAGCTCCTGTTCTGTGTGTCAGAGCTGAGCTCATGCCCAGGAGCAAAAGAGCTGACCTGATCTCGTGTCCCAGCTTCTGTGCCCAGCTGGCTCTGCTGCAGTTCTTCATGTGGGACCCTCAGGCCAGGCAGCTCCTCCACTGGAGAAAATTCAAAGCCTTTCAAGTTCTGTGCACCTCAGCTATTGCCAAATTCCCGTTTGCAATACCAGTCATGGTCCTTCTCCTGCTGAAAGTCTACTCCTGTATTTGGACACGGAGGGAGGAAGAGCAGAGAGGTTTCTGCCCCGCTGAAGCAACCAGCTGTTCTTGCAGTTAATGTTATTCCACTGCTGATGGCAGCCTCTTTTCCTCTCCTGCCTGGGCATAAGGGTGGATCTGAGGGCTGTCTCTGGGTGATAATGGTGGTCTCTGTGTTGGCAGCTTCCCTGACCCCACCTCTGCTGAGGGTCGTGGCAGACGGGCACCATTTGCTGGTGGAGCTGGCAGACATGGGATCCTCCTTCCAGTTCCGGGTGCTCTACTGGAAGAAGGGCCAGGACAGCAAGGTGAGTTTTACCCTCAGGTTTTAGGCAATAACAGAGAGGCCCAGCAGGATGCACACAGACATTGCCCAGAGCTTGCTCGCCAGTCCCAGCTGCTGCTGTGGGACTGAAGGAGCTGTCTGAGGTGGGTTTGTGCCACCTCACCCTGAACACACCAGTGGGTTGCTGTGGGTTCCTCATGGAAAAGCTTCTCTCTTCTTTCCACATTTCCTTACTTGGGAAAAGGAATCCCCTGATGTTCCTCAGCTATAGTTAGAAACCAGAAGTCAGCAACCAAAGGTGTTTGTGCTGACTTCTCCCTCTGAACATCACCTGGCCTACTCAGACCATGATTAAGGTGTCACAAACATCTGAGGTGCTGACAAACTTTTCTCAGTTTTCTGAGCCAGAAATTGCAGCATTAGTAGTCCTGATGGATTTTTGTTCCATTAATTTATCTGTTTTGGCCTTTCAATTTATGTAAACTTCTAGCTTGTACTTCCTGCAATGAGGAATTCTGCATCTTAACTGTTGTGCAGTCTCAACCTGGATTTGGGGATGAGAGAGAGCATTTATTCCCCATTCACTTTCCCTACCACTCTATTAGTTTCATATTCTGTATCTTTTTCCAGGCCAAGGACTCCCAGACTACTCAGCTGTTCCCTGTGGAAGCCCTCACAGCTATTTTTGTCTTTACCACAGTGGGCAGGGAGAAACCTGCAGAGTCCAAGGTGCAGGAACGCTCTGTGTTAGCACCATAAAACAAAACACATCTTCCCACTCCCTTGTCTCTCCAGCAATTGTTACTGTGACTACCACAGAGCTGACAATCCCATGGAACCTGAACCCTAGGTTCCTGTTTCTGATGGAGGATGCTGTGAAAATGTAGGGGAAAAATTCTCATGAGCATTATTCCATATTTATTGGTGTTGAATTGCAATTGTTGCTTTATTACCAGATCCTCCTGCTGTTGTTCACAGTTGTCTGTCATCTTTACTCTTTTGAAGTGGGTTTTTAGTACCACTAGCAGGTATCAGTTTTCATTTTTCTTCCTGATCCCCTCTGCTAATATGTGAGTCCCCACCACGACTTCCTGCCACTCTCAATTAGCAATTTACTCCTACAAAAGTCTGTCATCTACAAAGAGACATCAGGAGCAGGATTGCCCACTGTGAAATCCAGCTGAATGAGATCAACCTTCTCCATGGGCTTTCTGACATCTTAAAAAACTATCAATAGGTTTGTATCTGATTGTGTTTTATGAATAAAATATTAAATCTTCTTCAGTATGTGATCTTAAGGACCTCAACATTAATTCCAAATTTCAGAATACTTTCTACCAACTAGACTGTTGCAAACATTAGTTTTGCTGGTCTATACAAGTCCCACGCTGGGACTTTTTTTTTTTTTTAATTATTTTTACATTTGGCATGTCTCATTTAATGTTTTTGCAAGAGCTCACCCCACGTAGTCATAGACCTGATTTTGTCCTCAAAATCTTCTCAAACTAATGGCCCTCCATATCATGCTTCTGTAGAGAAGGCTGTTTTGATGGTGGGAAGGACCTGCCCCGCCAGGAGAGCCCTCCTTGCTTGCTGGAGTTTTCCATATGTGTGTGGAGCTGGAGGCTGATCAGGCCTTCTGTGAGAGCCAGTTAGCATCTGCAGCACAGAAGGAGGAGCAGTTGGGGAGCTGTTACCCATCCTCTCATGGCTGGGGACACTGGAAACAGCAAATTCACTTTGCCAGCAATGAGTGCAGAGCTACTTATGGCAATAAAACGATGCATTGCTGATCACAGGCTGTTCACGCTCTGCTGCACTGTGTTACAGTCGCACACACCAAATTCACTCACCCCTCACCAGCCCAGTCCATGCCCTGTGTGAGCTCTCTGGCACAGGCCTCACACCCCTGTCACAGCATGGTGATGATTTTGGCATCCATCACACCCAGAAAAACCTCAGATCAGTCGAGACCTCAGACATCCCCCTCCTAGCAGGGTAGCAGGTTCTGGTCCAGTGTTGTGGCCCAGCATCATCATCATTATGACTCTTTGGCTTACAGCTTCTTCCTCCCATCCCCTCCTGCCCTTCCCGAAGTGTGTGGGCTCACTCTGCACTCCCCTGTGCTTTCTTGTCAGCTGCTTTCATCCTTCTTTTGTTCTACTCACACAGGCCTCAGATGCTCCCTGCTGCTCCCTCCTTTTCTCACTGGACAAGCATCATGGGTCATTTTTGCATTTTCTCTTTTCTATATCTCTGTACTCTTTACACATATATTTGAAGCTCTGAGGCCTATTATTGCATTCCTAGCTAGTTTTCCCAGTACTTTTCCCTGCCCTGATACAAGGAAAGACAAAACATATTCTAAAGCCCCTATACTATCTTGGTTCTTCTTAGAAACCAAGGTTGAAAAACAGCTCTTTGAGACACATTTTCAGCAACAAACTTCAGTTCCACCTGAGGGGGGAGGATTTAGAAGGAGTCTGAACTTGGTGGGGTGATGTGCTGCACCACCACTTGTGCTCCTAATTGGTGCTTTTTGTCAATCATGCTAGTTTACTAAACTTATAAATCTATATTCAGCCTATTGGAGATGGGATTTGGTGGACGTTTTTCATATCTCCCCCTGGAGGCCTCCAATAAAGATCAACCTTTGTTTTACCTCCTATATTAATATTATCTCAAAGGTGTATGTTGTTTCATTTCTAGGTTCTTTAAGGCATCAATAGTAGGGCTGGTGTTTGATGTTAGATCCTTGCCCTGTGCCGTGACGCTTTCTGTTCTGGGGCTGTGGCAGGTGCAGCAGAAGGTGCTGAAGGAGGTGAGCTCCGTGGTTCACCTGGACACCATGGAGGCAGGAGCTGAGTACTGTGTGAAGGCTCAGACACACGTCGAGGCCATCAACAGGAGCAGCAGCTTCAGCCCCACAGAGTGTGTGAGGGCACAGGGTAAGAGCCAGCCTTCCCTCCTGCTCCCTTGCTGTATTCATGCCCAAAGCTCTTCCTTTTTTTTCCACCCTGAACCTCCTGCCTTGTTTGCAAATGTGCTGCAGAGGCAAAACAGAAGGGTCAGGAGTGCAGCCCCTACAGTGGCACTGCAGTTTGCTGGGAAGGGATGTCCCCAGGGTGGATGCAAGAGCAGCCACACAGCATTCAGGCTGGCTGCAGTGAGTGCTGGGTCCCTGCAGTGTCTCTAAGTAGTTTTGTGGCTTCTGTCATTTCCAGGTGACACATCCGTGTGGCTGGTTACTGCCCTCATCTCCTCTGCTGGCTTTGCTGTGGCAGCTTTAACCCTGCCTTTCCTTACCTGGAAAATAAGTAAAATCTTCCAGTATTCCTGCTGCCCTGCTACTGTCTTGCCAGACACACTGGTAATTTTTTTTTTTTTTACTGTGCTTTACTGTTTTTTAGCATGCTGGGTATTCACAGGAGCATGGGGCAGGCAGAAAAAGCAGATTCCTAGGAAGCCTTGCCCATTCCAGTGTGAGGAGCTGAGCTGCAGGGACCAGCAGCCCTGAAGTGGCTGCACAGCTGTCACTGCCTTTGGCCCCGAGCCCTGGGCAGGGAAGATGCTCCAGGTGCTTCTGGGGAAATGGCTTGAGAGGCAGGGACTGACCCTGTCTGAGCAGCTGCTCCCTGAACCAAACAGCTGTGCCACTGTCAACACTGCTCCATGTCCCCTGCAACCCCTCTGAGCTTCTCAGCAACTTGCTAAGGAGAAATCAATCAAAGCTCCTCGGGAATATGTTTAAATGTCCAGTTCAAGCGAGAATGCAGGTTAGCAGCTTCTGTGGCTGTGGGTACTCTGGGCAGCTGTGGCAGGAAGGATGAGAGGAACACTGTGAGGAGAAGGACAAGCAGGCTAACTCAGCAGCCTGAGGGTGAGTGAGTGCATTTGTTTTCCAGAAAGAATCAGAGCCCCCCACCCAGCTGATCCTGCGGGGCAGTGAAGAAGCTGAGCAATGTGACCTGATGGTGGTTGTGACGCCCTCAGAAGAAGTTCTCCAGCTGTGGATTCAAAAAGCACTTTAGAGCACCCCAGAAAACAAATGGCCCCTTTGTAGCATCTTCATCCATCTGCATCAAAAAGCAAGTAAAGGTGACAGCTGCCAGTTCCTGTCCTTGCCCTTCTTATCCTTGCCCAGGAGCAGACATAGGCTGACCCACACTCCCTTTTTCAGCCACATTGGTGCTCCCAAAGCAGAGCTCACCAGAGCCCAGTCCCTTAGTTCCAAATCATTTCAGCCTCAGTGTTTTTACCTCAGCAAGAACTTCTTATGCGGCTAAGCCAGCTGGAATGACCAGGGAAAAAATGCAGACTCTGAAGTGAGGTCATGTTCTTTGAAAAGGATCTTGGCAGTGAGTGGATGTAGCATCCTAACCTGTGCATGTGACAGCTCACAATGCTGGTGCCACCAAAACTTGCAGACAACACCGTGAGGGATGCCTGGCTTTCACCAGTGCTCTGGAAGGAGTGATGTGGCAAACAGCCAGATTTCAGATGTGGTAGGAGAGAGCACTGGGAATCTCCTGGGGAGCAGAGCTCTGCAAGAGCAGCAGCATCACTGACAGTGCGCAGCTCCAATATCACCTCGTCAGGGTGTCAAAAATGCAAAAGCTGTGTACATATAAAGGAAAAACAAGGCCCTTTAGAGAGAAGAAAATTAGGGGTGAATTATTTAAATGAAAGAGGATTGGAGTAGAGAAAGATTAGGAAAAGACAGGGAAAGGTAGGCTCCGGAAACAGTAAAAGAAATGGGAAAAGAGAAAAAAAGATGTGTGAATAATGGTCAGGATTGTCCAGGATGCCTGCTGGGCATCGTTGTGGTTCAATACCATACCTGAAACAGGACAGTGATTATTTCACACAAGGCAAATGTGTTGCTGTGGTCAGGAGGGCCAGAGTGAGAGGCAAATGCAGTGCTTATCTTGGCAAACAGAGGAATATTAGGCTGGATGGATGAAGCATCACAGCATTACCATTTAGTGACCATTCCAAGCCTGATAACTCCATTATCCTCCAGGCATCTTGTCCTCTTAAGGAGGGAAATCGTAAAAGGCAAGAGAAATTCCTTCTAAATACAGATAAAATAAAAAATACAGGTTTTGTGTATATTGCAATTATGGCTGTCACACTGGGAAAAAGTAATTTATCACCTGTCAGACAGAGACCTGTGTCAACAGGGCATGAAAAGACATTGATCTGAGGAGCTTTTTTCAAAAGCTCTCAGTGGTTTTTATGAAATGTAAGATGTCTCAAAGAATGCACCTTTTCCAGTTCCATTCCTGCAACCTTGTGTGAGGCCATGGGGTGGCAACAAAGCACCGTGGGAAGGCAGAAGTGACTCAGGAGTCAGTACCTGCCTTCTGTGAGGCAACGCGTTCCCTGGTTCCTGGCCAGCACCTCATTTTCCTGTTGCAGCCCACTTGCTTGTTTTATTCTTGTCTCATTAGCTTATTTCTGGACAATATTGGAGTGCAGTGCTTTGTTGTTCAATTGTAAGATTGATATTGCTGAATACTGAGCAAATTACAGGCTGAGAAAATCCGTGCAGGTCTGGGCATTGAAGACTCAGTGCTCATTATTAGTTTGTTGATAATTAACTGGGAAATGCCTGGTTACAAGCACCCATGAGATGCTGGGCCCAGAGATGATTTGGAAGCAAAGAGGAAAAGTGCCCAGCAGGTCTCACCCTCCCTAAACCAAGCTGGAGCAGCAACGGGAGGCAAGCAGTGAGTGATTCTTGTGTTTGGGGAGCACAGACAGCGCACAACTTCAGTTCCTTGCAGGGTCAAGGGCTCTTGGTCAAACATCCCTCTGCACAGCTTTGCCAGTGCTTGAATTTTCAAGGGCAGCTCCACATCAAGCTCCCCTTGCTAGTGGGGCTGTTTAGGGAGCTTGCATGCCTCACATTTATCCTTATTTTATACTCCATTGATTCGGATGAGTTCAGTGTCTTGATTTCTAGACACCTCACAGGGTGTCCCCATGCAGGAAATTATCCCCTGGCTTGTCCATACCATAGGTCCAAGAAGCCTCAGCAACTCCTCCTATCTCTTCCCCCCCACTGCTGCATTCTCAGAATCACAGAATCAGAATCTTCTGAGCTGGAAGGGACCCACAAGGACCAACAAGTCCAACTCTTAAGTGAATATGGGGATCAAACCCACAATCTTGACATTGTTAACACCATCCTCTAACCAGCTATGGCAGCACCAGCAATTGTTCAGGGTTATATAGAAAAGAAGGGAAATAAAAGGCCATTGAATGTGAAGGGTTTTAAAAAAATTATTTTAATGCATATTTTCCAGCTGCACATTAAGCACGGAGCATATGTTTCTTCCTCACTTGCAATAACAGATTTTATGTCCTTCCTCATTGCCAATAAAGCAGTTAAACCGTTGTAGAAAACTGCACAGGCAACATTAAACAAAAGAAACACCCAAGAAAAAATTCTTACAATGGGGATATGGGAGGGAACTGTGTAAGTGCCACGGCCACCTTAACAGACTATTCTCAATTCATATTAGAATATTCCAGCTTATGGCAGCTTGAAGCCAAACTGGAGATGGAGACTGAAAATCCTTTTCAACGTTCTCCTTTTGAAGAATGTGCTGCATTTTGTTAAGCCTGAAAATCATGGTACAGAACAAGAGCAATTTCCCTGCCCGCCCTGTACACAGGAGCAGAGTGGCATTGGCGTAGACAGCTGCCATCAATGACGCTGTAATTCATTTTCCTGCCATCCAAAAGTTAATTTTGGCGTGGCAAACATCGCCTTTGATAACTGATTTTGCTCCCACCACCACGATACCACCTTGCAAAAAGGCCCAGACCAGTCACCACAGTGAAGAATCTGTATGGATGAGCTTTGCTCTGTTCCTTTCCCTTCATGAGGTACTAAGTGGCTCCATTTCTTTCAAAATAAACATTTCTATTTTTCTCAAAAATTGTTGCATGGAAATAAAGCACAAACCTGCACTGTCTTTTGAGTGAATTTTGGTTTTGTGCTCTGTCACCTGTGGGATGCAAACCCAAAAACACAACCTTTTTGTGAAGACTTTGTAAGAACAGAAGAAATAGTAATTAGACCAGTTTTCAAAGAACAGATTATGAAGATCAGCATAAAAACTGTTGATTACCTGAGCATTTGTGCAGAGTTACATATTGCTGCATTGACAAGAAAGCAAGGAATTCAATTATCTGTTCCATGACACTAACAGGCTGGAATATAGGTTAATTTTTCCTCTGAAGTATATTTCATTAGAATTATATTGCTTTTTGCAATTTTTATACAGTCCAGCATTTCTCTCTCCAATCAAACTGAGATCTTTAACTTGATAAATTACCATTTTATGTGTTTCCTGCATTATTACTTTGTGTTTTGTCTCTTTCCTCACAAAATCTAGAAGTAGCCAAAAGCATTGCTTTGACTGCAAATCAGTTCAATTTCTTGTGAAGGTGGTACTCTGTCCTGCAAATGAACTGCTACAAAAATAATAACCATCCAAAACAGAGACAGATATTTATTGTTTAAAGACCTTGCCTACAGATGATTCTGTTGCTATTACAGTGCAAAACTGCAGAAACAGAAAATTACTCAGTTCCTGTCTCTTTGATGTCTCTCAATAAATGGAACTATTTAAAAAAAAAATAAGAAATTACTAAATCAAGATATAAAAGCAATTAAAAGATGGCAAGGTTAAGTGAAATTGCCCCAGTAAATACTGCACACGGAGCCCTAATTTGGTTTCCTGAAGCACACGGGCTATAATTTAGCTCTTACTACAGAAATGGCTCCATCTGAAGATTTTAATGCCCATGATTTGCTTGGGATCAACTCAGAGCTTCGTTGAGAGCCAAGGACATTCTGTCCCTGTGCAGACAGTGGTCCTACCAGAGGCAGCCAGCCCACCCCAGAGCCCAGCCCCCAGCCCCAGCCAGGGGTGGCAGTGATTTACAGGGGGTGAGCATTTACACATCCTCAGTGCTGGCACCAAGCAGAGACACGAGGACACTGCCCCCCGAGCTCTGCTGATGTGCCTGCAGTTAATGGTGTTAGGCACTGACTCGAGGAGGGTCTCGGGCAATATCTGAGTTTTTAAAAAATGTTTATATTATTCTTTCTTTGATCAGACATCTGAATCAAGAGCGTGAGGGCTGTTTAAAGACCGAGCAGAGGTTTAAGTCAGTACATTCTACCTGACAAACAGGCAGGACATTTGGCAGAACTATTTTAACTGTGTGCTCTGTACCTGTATCAAATCCTGCAGGCTCTGTTAAGGGTGCTGTATTAACACACACAATACCAGGGCACTACCAGTATAGCCCATGGTGGAGGAAATGAAGGTCTCTTCAAAGATGCACACAACCTCAGAGGTCAGGTGGAGAGGTAGAGCGTTCCCTCCCTGAGACCTTGCAGGATACCAAGAATAGAAAGGACTTTTCCCTATCCAAAACCAGCCAAGGAAGGGGCTGGAAAGAGGAAATATTCATGACCAGCTGTGAAGCTGGAAATACAGCTCCCAAGCTGAGCAGTCAGTAAGATAACTGCTGAATTTTTTCCTCTTGTAGCTTCATTCCCATTTAAGTTCCCAGAAGATTCATAACATTTTCCTTTTGAAGAACTGTTCTCTCATTTGGCCCCTTTGCTGAGGCCAGAGAGTTCATGCAGACCTGTGAGAGTGGTCTTTGATACCAGCCAGCTGCAGCTCTACACTTTTTATCACATTGTGGCCTCCAAACCAGCCTTCCACTGCGCCATCCCTCCCTGCTCCCTGCGTTCACTCTGCTGAGTGTCCTGCTTGTCCTCCAGGTTGCTCATATATCTCCTCCCTCCTGCTGCTCTCCAGACAGGCTGATGGCTAACATTTTCCCTCTTTCTGCCAAGTCTTGGCCTTGACTCCCTCTTCTGCCATCTGCTACAACTTCATTGTGAAATTTGACATTGTTCGCAACACTCCGCTGGGTTTAGTGCTGCCTCCAAAGTCCCGCAGTGTGGAGGATGTCTCTCCCCATGACACTGTGTGCCATTTTGGGACAGTCCTACCGAGGCCTTCTCAGGCAGTCTGGCATTTTCTTAGTCACTTTTGCATCCTGGTTCACTTTCCTTCCAATGCACTGTGAAATGCTGTCCCCAGCCATGCAGAAGCTTTCAGCCTGTCTTCTGCCTGCTGACCTTTTCTCTTCCCCTTGGAACAGTTATGCAATTACCTGTCTTTGCTCTGGTGAGACACCTTTGCCATTATGTTTTGCTTTTAGTATTGATCTCTTGATTTTTAGTTTGGTTGCTTTGTCTTCTGCTCTGCTCCTAGGGGAGAGATTTCTGCTCAAATTGAGGTTTGCTGCTGAAATGTTCAAAATCTGCTGGCCGTATGTATAAATTTGCTGTGCTCTATAACTTCTCTCTCAATGTAGACCAAATGCAGTGTCCTGTTACATTCACCTTCCAGAGCCAGCCTGACCATCCTGCCTTCCTGTGGCAAGAAATCTTGCCCTCAGCTTCAGCATCACTACCTTGATGGCATCATGGGCACATCCCAGGGGCTCTTGATGCCCTGGCTTGGAATATGCCCCCAGTGACTCAAAGTGCACCCATTTTCTGCAGGTCTGCATGGCCCCATCAAAAAGCCATCCCTGCACATAAGTAGCCTCCTCTACTCTGCTCTGGTAAAGTTTATTTCCCCAAGTGCATTTTGCACAGAGTCCAGTTCTGCAGAGAAGATACAGAAACATGAAGCTCCAGGTACAGAGCGTGCTCAAACAAATCTCCTTGATCACTCCTTTTTGAACTAAAATCCCACTGCAAATCATAATCTACCACTTAAAATGCCTGGACATATGGATGAATCCTAATTATGGCAAAAAAATACATGGACATACAAATAAGCAACATTACTCTTCATATAAATGACAACAAATGCATGCAGTTGACTCCTTTGCCAGGCAGAGACTGAAAACTACAGACATTTAAATGTTCTAGCTTCTGTCCCTAAAAATACATTGATAAGAGAAGGGAAAACATATCTTAAAAAAAAAAACCACAACAAAGAAGTAATATAAATTAATTCATCTGTAGTTAGTGGATTAGGCACTTCCAAAAGCACAGTGGGATATGACAATATATAACTTTATATGAATATGGAAATCAGATGCTTGGGTTATAAAAGAGCATGTTTGGGTAATGAACCCTTTGACATTTCTCAGCACACTCTGTTGTGGCCACTTTTGCTCTGGGGATGCTTTCATGCCAGGCCAGGGTGCCCAGGAATATTGAAAGACTCACGAGCTGCCATTAAGGCTTTGATGTGCAAGAATGCTTCTTTAATTGCAGCAATAAAGAATGAAGTGGGTTCTGCTTTTAGAGTTCTTCTTAAGTGGGCCTGTAGCTTCTTGTAATAACTTAGACATATCAAAGTTAGCCTTAACAAAGAGTACTAAATATTAATTAAACTTTCATCTTAATCCAATCCAACTGTCAATTGTGAGGAAATAATTCTTGTAACTCTATGACAGAAAAACTTCTAAATCAGGATCAGAAGTAGGAAAGCATTACACTTAATTCACTCCCACCAGAGGTGGTTGGGAAGTGCCTCAGGAGTATCGTGCTTGCTCAGACCTGACCTTTTGGACTGCCTCTTCAGGCAACTTAGCCAGTCAGCTCTCCCAGACACCAACCAAGCCATGACTCAGACCTGCCACTTCTTTCCATCTCCCTTGCTCTCCGCCAGCTGCTGGAGGAATTAAATGCAGCTGGAGATCAGCACAGATCTGCTGGCATCCCAGTGCCACCCAGTTCTGACACAAAGAGCGGTGCTGGGTGATGAATCTGCTGCTGTTTGGGACAGTCAGGGGCTGCAGGGACCCTGAGTGTTGCAGGAGGGTGCCTGCAGTCCCTGAGTGGCCAGCCCTGCTGTCCTAGGCAGGATGAGCAATGCTGGCCACTGAGCACAGCATCCAGAGCAGGTCCTCTGGAGAGGGCACTCAGGGATGTCTTGTCTACTGCCCAGTGATGCTGGACCAAGGATATTTTTATGGGAGAAGCAACAGTTTATTTTACCACTTTCATTTCTGTCAAGACTACTAAAGGTCTTTGCTTCATACTGTCAGAAACCATTTTTTGCCTGGTTGCTTTAGGAACAGGGAGAATTTCCTGAGCAATATTCTTGTCCTTGCCTAAATACCCACGAGCAAAGTACGTGAAAGACACACTGCAAGTCAGGAGTTAAAGGGAAGACCAAGATTTCCTGTGGTATCAATATTCAGCCCACCTTCACATGGACCCTGGGGGCTGCCCATTTGCTGAGGGCTTAATTTCTGTCAGAAAATCAGGATTGTGTCTCAGCAGCATCTCTGAGATGAGCAGGACAGTACAGCCCAGCCTGTGTGCTCAGAGTGCCAAGCATCACTGCTGAACACAGACAGCTTTGGGTCAGAGAAAAAGATAAAAACCAGGGTGAAAATGGCAAATAGGAGCCTGAGTCTGGAGTGGAGGGAACACAAACTGTTCACAGCTGGGTAACACAATCTGAAGAAATATGGACAGTATTTCCATCCCAACCTTCTTCTCCAAATATAAAAATAAAAGCCATTAGGTGACTGAGGTGAGAAGAAACTTCCCATTTTCCTGGACAGAGCAGAGACAGGGGAGGAACATTGGGGGCACACCAATAATTCATATTTACCGTGCAAAGAGAGCAAGAGAAAGATGAGCTATGCAGAGCTCTGTATCAAGGGAGGAAAATTCCAACTAGAAAAGCAGACTTTGAGCCATTTGCAAGACAAATGAATTGAACAAGAGAAACCTGTGGCTCTGTGGTGCTGAAGAAAAGCAAAGAGGAGCTGCCAGGAGGGGTCCAGTCCAAAGTGGCAGGAGGAGCTGGGAAATCAAATCCATTGACAGCTGAAAAGGACAAAATAAATACACGAGGAAGCCCAGGAGGACAGAGCTGTAAGAAATTAAAATTTAAATAAAAGCTATAGGGGATTTAAGACATTGATTTAAATCCAGCATATAATCCCATGCATTTGACATTGCTGGTTCCAAATAAACACCCAGCCTGAGCTCACCATGTCCCCAACAGCACCAGAGGACCCAAAAGTAGGGCTTCTCTCACTTTAGTGAATGGTGCCTCTGTTTTCCACCAGTGAAAAACAGAGCCTGATTGAAAGATTCCCTTTGCAAAAGCTATCATTATTTTAAATCCTCTCGGTCAAATTCTTTTTGTACACAAGTAAATAGTGAGTAATAACAATTTATACTGATCCTATAAGAAATACTAAAGGAAAAGGGGTTACTATATCCTCTGAAGGTAATTTTTCTCACAACATCAGAGAAAAGTTATTGCTGCAAAAATGTTTTTAAGGATTCTTGTAGCCACAGCCTGAAAACTACATCTCTGTAGCATTCAAACTCTTCTACGTTATCATTAAAGATAATACCATATAAAACTACTTAATCCAGGCATCTGAACTGCCTTCTGCAACATATGTATGATCTTTCCTTTTTTATACACAACAAATCTGATAAACAGAGATTATATAAAGTGAAGTCATTGGAGTATTACAGCATGAGTATAGCACAGAACAGTTCCTTCTTTTCAAGTAATCCCAACAATGAAAAAAAACTGATTTCCTTTAGGAAAAGGAAAATTATTCATGTTAAAAGATTCTCTGAGTGAGCCTACTTTACTTTGTGCTCATTATTTTTAAATGCTTAAGATTCTAAAAGCTCAGTATCACAAAATAAACCAAATTTCTGCTTTATTTTGTCTTTTTTTTTTTTTTTTAATTTACTGCCGCCATGTCGGTTCTTAACAGCTCTGCCAGTCTAAAAAACAAGAATGAAGAAGATAAGGAGGAACAGAAATAGAAATATCTGTTAGGATTAGGAGTAAAAACAACTATGAGAAGTATTTAGGACAAAATTATCTCAGATAACAAAAATCTTGGCTGCCCAGCCCTCAGGGAGATGGACACGGGGAGAAGCAGAGTGTGCAGGCGTTGGTGCTGTAGGCCAGCAAACACAATCCACACAGCAATAGGTAGAGAAAATTGGTGAGAAAAGAGCTGTAAAGACCTGTATTCACACTTGGAGAAGTGTGATGATTCAGATGCTGGCAGCCACTTGAAAGACAGTCCTGAAGAACAGCACCAGCTTTCTTGTGAAGGCTTTCTGTCAAAGTTTCAAGTGCTTTGTTTATCCCTCTTAGCAAGTGGATAACCCTGAGAAATACAGGAACACCACAAACGCCTCACTGAGTAAATGTCCTGCAACATAAAAATAATTGAAGTAATAATCCTGTGGTCCTCCAAATAGCTATCACCTCAATTTCTTGCATGCAATTAAAACCAAGGAAAGAATGCTGGCTATTTGGCTGCAAGGTGTAATGCTGAAAGGGCTGGGACAGGGAGAGGTGCTGTGCAATTCCAACAGGACAAGGAGAGGAACTCTGCTAGCGCAAATCACAGGGAAAAACCTGGCACTGAGGAGGTGGCACTCATCAGGCACAGGCAGGAGTGGACAAGGCCAAGGCTCTTGGGTACAAAGTTATTTCACCAAACTTGCAGAGCTGCCACCACAATTGTTCTCACAGTGCCCTGGGAGTTTTCTCACAAAAGTTTTCTATTAACTTTCCCGTTTATTCATAACAAAAAAATGACTAAAGCCAAGTGAGTGTAGAAATAGTGGAAAATCTCATCAACAGTTGGGCTCAGCCATTCAGGACAGGCACCAAAAAGAGCCACAATGAGTCCTGTGGCTGCCTGTGAGGGAGCATCAGGAAGGCAGGAAGAGGTCCTGGAAGCCTTAAGGAGAAATTTCACCTCATCCTCCCTGGCTTTCCCAAGGAGCTGGAGAAGCTGCCCCCCCATGTCCTGCCTGCAGGCAGCAAAGCACAGCATGAGCATTGCCTGTGGGGTCCATGAGCACTGTCCTGTCTGTCAGTATGAGCCTGCTTGGCTACGTGGCTATTTCCAGGGAAAGCCACTGCTGGACTGCTCTGAGAAGCCATCAGCATCTCCACGGCCCTGCAGGGAGTCCAGACTAGGCTGGAAGGAAACACCACTCAGAAGGCACAAACAGCTTCTTCACCACAGAAAACTGTGCTCATCTACCAAGGGACAGAACCATGGTGTGACAAGCGTGGCCAGCCTCAGTGTTGGACACGGGGTCTCACGGGTTGTGCCTCCACCACCATCAGGTGCTCTGCTCCTCACAGCACTCAGCACTCGCCAGAGAGCTCTGAGCAATGTGCAAAGGGGTCAGAAACTCGATGAGCCAACCGGACACTGTGAGAGGACAATACACTTTTCTTTGGAAGTGGGACATTGAGTATTAAGCGCTCCCTGCTCTCAGCATTGCCATCTGGTGAATAAAGCCCAGGGTTTGCTCTAATTAGTTCTGTCCGTCTGCACAAAGCAGGACCTACATAATTTCCTCCAGATCCACTTCAACCAAAACACCTGCAAGAGCTGTGTCTGGGAATAAAAGCCTGGGCAAGGGGCTCCACTTGGTGCTGTGAAAGATGTGGGTTTCATACATCACATACTCTCAAACATAAATTCCTCTGGGGCTGCCAGAGCAAGCCTCTGAAGAAAGAGATTTATACCATTATGCCAAAAGCAGAATCAAGCCCTGGATTTACTACGCTCTAGCTCAGAGCAGAAATGTTTAAGTACCACTCCATCCCTCCTCCTCCTGGACGAATCTCTAGCCCGTGGTATACGAAAAATGCCTTTCACAGCTCCACATAATAATAATAATAATAATTCTTTTCGGGACTGAGCCGTGACGCCTCCCCCAGCCCGGCGCGCTGCAGAGGGCTCCGAGCGGTGCCGGGGACGGTGGCAGCGGGTGGCAGCTGTCCCTGCCTCCTCCTGCCGCACGCTGAGCCGCTCCTGCCCATCCTACGGGAGCAGGGGACAGCGAGCCTGGCAGCCTGCAGGTGTCTCCCAGCGGAGGAGGCTGCGGAGCCCTTCGGGAGGATGATGTGTGGTAGCCGAGCAGATGTTCACTCGCCTCTGGAGCTCCTCGGGAGGCAGAGCCGCTCCGCTGCCCTCAGCGCGCTGAAGCTCCGCGGCTGCGAGAGAGCGGCCCCGCTGCCGCGCCGGCAGCTGCTCCTCTAACGCACAAAGGCAGGGCTGCGAGGGAAGGGGAGAATGGGAGTCTGGGTGCACAGCTTCCCTCACCGCTTCGACAGCACATTGGAACAAGCTGAGAGTTTTGATGCCTGGACAACTGGATTCTGAATCGTGAGAAGCTTTGAAACCCACCCCCCCCTCCCAAATAAAACAAACCCCTTTGACTTCTTCTCTCAGCAGGAGGGGGAGGGAGGGCGGATTTACCATGAAGACAAATCGAAGATGCAGAGCCCTGCTAGCAGTGAGTCTGAATCTGATGGCTCTCCTCTTCTCTACAACAGCTTTTATCACGACCCACTGGTGTGAGGGCACACAGAGGGTCCCCAAGCCGAGCTGTGGGAAAGAGAAGAAGACAAACTGCCTCAACTACGGCGGGAATGAGACTGCAAATGAGACGAACCAGAATGTGGTTCATTACAGCTGGGAGACGGGAGATGACCGCTTCCTTTTCAGGTATTTCCACACTGGGATCTGGTACTCCTGTGAGGAAAATATCAATGCTGCTGGTAAGTATAAAACAACTTCCTCCCAGCCTGTGCTGCTTTGTGTTCGCCTCGGTGTGATAAGCGGCGGGCGAGCCGTTCTGTGCCGTGTCTTAGAGCAGATTCGCCCTGCGGAGAGAGGCAGGGTTTTAACAGTTCTTTGTTGAAAAGCAACCTGTTTCCTGCGAGAGCGGGGATTTGCTTGTTTACCTGCTGGCTGCTGCAGGGTCTGAGCTCTCCAGCCAAGCCAGCTGAGCCCCGGCGCGGAGCGTGTGCCGCCGTGCCGGGCACTGCAGCCCCCGAGCGGGCAGCGCTCCCCGGCAGCCGCTCCTCGGAGCGCACGGAGGCAGCGGCCGTGCTTGTTAAGGAGGTTCTGACATCTGACAGCAATCGGCCCTAGGACAGCGGGCTGGATGGCAGGGGGAGCGCAAAGGTCACGGTTTTTACCAGCTGTAGCCCAGCTTGCCTCTTCTCTGCTCCCCCTGAAGTAAATGACCACCCGCGAGCCCTCCCTGGAGTGCATGTTTATCGAACAGAGAAATGCAGTTTAAGGGCACAACTGGGCACAAGAAAGCTCATTTCTGTTCCCTGCTCAGCCATTTACTTGTCGGGAAGCACTCAAAAAGACGTCTCTCCAGCTTATCAGTGCATTCATTTCCTCTGCTGTGGCACTTTTCAAGGAATAAAACACTGGAGGATGGATGGCAGGCAGCTGCCCTGGGACCAGTTTAAGTCTCAGTAGATGCAAACTGACAGTCCCTGCTCCCAGAGCTGTCTGCTACAGCTAACATCCACACTCTGCTTTTGAAAGAGCTCTTTTCTAGATTATGAGACTGAAAAATAAAGTTTACAAATGTGACACAGTACGGGGTGATGGGTTGTGGGTACCTGTTCTTCACTAGGCTGTTCCCATCCCATCCTGCCATTGCCCATGGGGTAGATCCGGGAGTTGGTCCTTCTCTGCTGGGAGAGAGGAACAGTTAACCATGGATGTGTTATGTCTTTGAGAACACAGTCCCTCTGGTAATGGGAAGTTTAGGGTAGAATTCTGGTAGAATTGATAGAATTCTCTGTGAGAATGTACTATGAAATGGGGCAAACCTGGAGAAGTGCTCACAGCCTGTTTCATCCCAAGGGGTTGTGTATTCTCCCTGGTTTTTTTGAGAGTACTCGCAGAATTAGTTGTTTATTAAAACTCAATTTAATGTAAAAAAGGAAAGTTCATGAACTCTTGCCTTGGGACTGCAACAGCTCCAGGCTGAAATGAGAGACTAAAGCAACACTCTTGATGTTAGATAGAAAACCACAGAAAAAAAAGCTTATTTCTGTTACTGATTTGGGAATCAGCTTAGGCCACAGCAGCCTGAGTGAGCAGCCTTAGACTCTCTGGCTTTTTGAGCATCTTAGCCGGGGTTGGCACAATCAAGGATGCCCGTATTTCTGGCAGATACTGAAATCTTTCCAAGTCCAGATTTATGTGTGAGCTAAGTTGTAACTGTGTGACTCTAGCCCACTCAGAAAAGTGAGTTATCTGTGGGAGAAGAGAAACACAGTGATCTATTCTGTACCGGGTAAACAAAGCTGTGCTGTAGTGGGTGATTTCAGGAGAGAGTTGGAAGCCAGCTTTAAAAAGTTATGGTGAAAGCAAGAGAGAAGGGGTTGCTTCTCCCTCCCCACACCCCCACAGCAGCTCAGTGAGTGTTTCCTCTTGTTTGAAACTCTTCAGTTAGCAGACTAGGAGTGACCAACCTTTGGAAATAAACCAGGCAAGTACAGGGATATACTGGCTTAGACAGACAGCTGCCTATTTCAGATTTACCATATCTTCTCCTGATAAGGACAGGAACAATGTAATGGACACAGGTCTAAATTTGTCTCTAATAGTGCCAACATAAAATACCCGACAGCTCCTCGCTCAGACTGATGGGTTTGTAATACCAGACTGTCAGAGTGTTGTCATGGCCTTTTGCAGCCTGACTGATGATCATTTTATCTGAGCTGCAGGGCACTGAGGCACCAGCCCCAGCCCAGCAGCACAGGGACTGTGCTTACACAGACGGCCCCACTCAATCTTTCCGTGAGGACTCCACCCCAGAGGCTCATCCCCCCATCCTCAGTACACCTGCTGACCCCAGTCCTGCAGGCACCACAAGTCACACTGTCATGGGAGTGTGTTAAATAGCATTGTATTGATACTGTTCAATAGTGGTGTATTAAATTAGTCAAAATCCCCAGCTCGAATGCGCTGTGCACTGTCAAGAGCATCTTTCTTAAAGCTTTACCAGCAGCACACTGAAGTGACTGCAGCAGCAGCCTTTCTCCAGGCAAAGTCCCTTCCACAGTCACTCACAGCCTCACACCTTGTCAGCAGAACATATGGCCAGAGCACCATTCCGCCGGCTCCCATCTCATCCCAGATTCCTCCCTGACCCATTGATGTCTGAATTTAAGCAACATGAGAGGACATCTCATCACAGCCTGCAACTTCCTCATGAGGGGAAGAGGAGGGTCAGGCACCGACCTCTTCTGTTGTGACCAGCGACAGGACCCAAGGCAATGGCTGAAGTTGTGTTGGGGCACGTTGAGGTTGGATACTGGGGAAAGGTTCTTCCCCCAGAGGGTGTTTGGGTACTGGTCCCAGCACTGAGCCTGCCAGAGCTCCAGGAGTGTCTGCATACCACCCTCAGGCACAGGGTGGGATTGTTGGGGTGCCTGTGAGCCTGTGGGGAGCCAGGAGCTGGATTTGATGATCCTTGTGGGTCCCTTCCCACGCAGTGTCCTCTGTGATTCTGTGCTGGATCCCACCAGGCAGGTGTGAATGCCAGGAACTCTCTCTGTGACTGTGGTACTGCCAAAACTCTCCAAAGCCTCCAAACTTTCGCAGCTGGGAGCCTCATTCTTCCTCCAGCCACCAGGCTTTTGATTTCTCTCTCCTCCAGCCACACAGTCAAAACTTTCTGCTCCCTGCACTGGTGCAGCTGCAGCACAGCAGATCTTGTAGTGCCAACAGGAACTAGCTCCCAGTAGGCTGATGCTGCAGGGAACAGCATTCCAGGGCTCCCAGCTGGCTGGAGGGGCTGGGACTCAGTAACACCTTAAAATGACATTTAGGCAGCAAGCAAACAAATTTTTGAGTGTCTTCTCCTTCCCCCTGTTTATCTGCAATGTGCATTTAGATTCCAGAGGCTGAGGTGCAAGCAGCATGCCATCCACTTTGTGCAGAGCCCAGTGGAGCGTGCCTGCCTCTTGGTGCTAGTTTCTGGTTTCCACTGACAGCTCTAACAGAGATTGAATGCTGTGATTATTTCTGAAATAATTTGTGAATCCAGAGTTTATTTTTATCCAGCATGTCTAGAACAGCTCAAGAATTCAAAAAGCATTTAGTACCTGAGAAATGTAATTGTGAATCCCCTCTGGGAAAAGAGGGACCAGAGCGTATATATTTCATTGGTGGAGAAGTCCTGTAATTATTTGGCACAATTTCTGACTCACAAGTGTGCTGAATCCCAGTCTACCAGAAAGAGGTTCTCCCTTTCAGAGTGGGTTCAGTGCTTTGGATGCCACACAGGCGGAGGTGCCTTCTGTAGGAGCAACACAACCAATCTCTGAAGGGGATGAAGATAAAGCTCTGCAGACTGTGCTGCTCATGAGCCCTGCTCTGCCCTCCCAGGCTGCCCCTGCCTCCTCCTGAGCTGTGAACTCCTTGGCCATGGCCAGATGTCTCAGAGCCAAGCTCACCAGCATTTAATTTCTTTTTAAGGGTGACTTTGAGCTCATATCTGGTTGCACACACCCAGTCTAGTTCTGTGCTTGGGCACCTCACAAAGCAGCACACAAGTGGTGCACTGAGAGCAGCAGTGGTGAACCAGCCGGTGGACTCCATGACTCAAGAGCACACACACCATGAAAACTAACACATGAAGTAGGCAAGGTGGCATATCAAATTCTAAAGGAGAGTTTGAGAGCAGGAAGTAGTTTGAGTTGCTGGGAAGCAATGAGAAGTCAGCCAGTTAATAGAAAAACCCATGAACTCAGACCTTGCTTTAGGTGCCAGTGAACATCCACAGCCAGAGGGGAAGAGCAGCTGCCCAGTTGCCTTTTAAGAGTACTGTCCCTTTAAGTAAACAAGGATGCTCACCATGCTCCCCAGAAACCAGGAGAGCGGGAATGGGTGTGCATGGCTCATTTTGTGGGTTTGGATTGAATTTTTTGGAGGGCAAGGCGTCTGTAGCCCTTTGTGTGCTCTATGCCACCTATTCCTCAGCACTGCTGAAGGAGGAAATGGTAGAGGGGAATCTAGATTGGATGCAAATTTCAAAATAGGCCAGAAGTGTGGGCACTGAATGTGCCAGAGAAGAAGAGGGGTTTCTCCTGCAGAAGTGAGTAAACCTGTGACATAAATACCAGAACTTGCCATAGCCTTTCTCAGCTGTAGAGTGGTCCTGCAACACCTTTGTTCCCCGCCCCCTGTGATAATCACACATCACAGTGATTCACCACAGGTGGCTGCCTAGAGAGGGGCTGGGGAGAAGTACCTCGTGAGTATATAATTAAAAGCAAGAGGACTTGGGAATTCTTGCTGGATTATGAGAAATACAATATAATTGGCATGACTGAAACCTGGCAGGATTATTCGCATGACTGGAATACAAAAATTGCTGGTTATGAATTGTTAGGAAGGAAAGAGTGGTAAAAGGAAGGGAGGAGGTAGGGCTCTATATTAAAATTTCCAGCGCTAGAGGAACTGAACCCAGGGGGCCAGGATAATCTCCATCTGAGGATGTTGAAATAATTGGTACATGAAAATGCAGGTTTAGGAGAATCTGCACATCACTGTATTTAAAGAAAAGTGGAAAAAAATTGTACAGGCCACTTGACCCAGGGATTTTAGGACAGTTTTCAGAGGAAGCACTCATTGCATGGCAACAAATAGTTTTTATCAAAGCTATGGGTTTATTAAAGGTAAAGTATTTACCAAGATGAATCACTTCTCACACAAGGGTAATGGATTAGACTCAGTCTCTGTGGATTTGCAAAAAAACATTTCGTGGAATGTCCCAGTGAAAATTCTTTCCAGAAGAGCTGCAGAGAGTGGGGAGGATGTCAGGAACACAGAGAGAAAGGCAGGCAGGCTCCCATACTGGGGACCCCTGAACAGCCTGAACCTGAGCTGCAGGCTGGACAGAAGGCCCAGGGCACAGAGATCAAGTGACAATGACAGAGCTCAGACAACACACACCATTGACTGCTTCCATGATGCCAGAACAAAAAGGCATAACAGACAAAAATAAGTACTCCTTCCTGCAGAGCTCCCTGCCAAGGAATGTTGAGAAGGCCAAAATTGGGAATTGCGTGGATCCAGGGATGAAACCTGCATTCTTCTTACTGACAGGATTATTTCAGAACAATGCCCAAACTGCTGCTGCAGTACTGGTGTGACAAGGGGAGTACAGGAGCAGAATCTCCCTGTGCCCAACCCTCATTCTTCCCTAAATATCTGTCACTGGAGAAACACAAAGACAGTGGAGCAGGGAGACCTTTTGCATCAACCTGTGTTGCAGTTTTACTTTATTTTATTGATTATCATTGGGATAAATAGATTGTAAACTGACTAAAGAACAGTCTAACAAGGAGACCGTGGCAAGTAATACAAAAGGGAGAATTATCCCAATGGAGACCAGATATTTCTAGTTGTCCTCAAATTTGGTTTTGGGACTGATTCTGTTATTGCTGGAATTGGCAATCTAGGAGAAAGAAGAGCCAGGGATACAATTTGTGTCATCTAAAAAAATAAAGGTGAGATGAATCCTACAGCCAGCCCGTGGCCATCAGCAAACGTCAGTGTCCGTGCCCAAAGTGGTCAACATCCTTGTCACAGAGGAGAGTAGGGAGCATTCCCTGGGAGGTTACACTGCTCCTCCTGTGGGATCAGCTGAGCCCTGGGACCACGTGTTTGCCTCACTGGCCAAAAGGGAATCTGTCTCAATCAAAAGATGTTACAATTCCCAACACAGAAGTCTTAATTTGACGAAAATAATGTTGTTCTGAGTGCACTTCTTACGTACGCTGCCACGCAAAATCTGGGAATGTTGGCATTACAGAGGAGAGATTTTTCTGCATAACTGAAAATGTGAGCTGCCTAACAGAGTTGTAAGAACAGCATTACATTTTTAAAAAGGTTAAAAGCACCAGATGCTGAGGCCTAGAGCTTTGTGAGGTCACAGGTAGGTACCAATTGCAGGGAGAAGATAAGAACCAAGTTGGGGGCCAGTATTTGTCCATGGGGTGACTGGGAGCTGCCACGTGCTGTGGCATAAAGAAGAGGTTATTCCAAGGAAAAGTCAGCACCACAGACAACACCAGTGTGTTTTGTAAATGCCATGGTGCATGGGTATGGTAAGAAAAAGGGGAAGGTGGAATAGGTGCAAAGTGGGATTTCCAAGGAAAAGAGAATCTCCTTCAAGAAAAGCAAGCTGGTGTTCTGTAGTGTAGCAGACTGAAGAGCTGGAGGGGATGTACCTTACTCATGTACGGATAAGCAAAATAATATGACTTAAGTAACTCATAATTGAGGGAAAAAGAGTGGCAATCCAAGGACAGGTTCTCGCAGAGTGTGTCTGGACCTCACCTCCACAGAGGGCAGTGTGAGCACAGGAAACCCATGGGCTGAAATGGAGCCTTCCAAAGTCCCAGGAAGAACTGCAGGAGAGAAGAGGAACGTTTTTGGCATGAGGAAGCCTGGAGTGAGTCCTGCATAGCTGAAGTGTTGGTGTTTTAAGGAGGTCTGGGAGGAGCCCTCTAGCCTCCCTGGCTCACACGGCACCTGCTGTAGGGTGACTGCTGGGCTCCAGTGGGAGCCAGGGAAAAAATAGCTGCTGACTGGGAGCCCATCACGTTTTCTGGAAGTTTTAGTGCCTTCCCTAAAGCAGCAGAAATTGGCTGCAGGTGGAGGCAGGGTGTGAGGAGGCTGCTCTGCCTATTACAGCTGCTCAGGATCTAATTGGTATGGCTGCTCATGCACTGAACATTAAACTGATGATCTAATTTGGGATCAGAAGGGAAATCTCCCTCAGGCTAGATAACAGGGAAAGTAACAAATTTTTGCCTTCCTTGTCAGCATGGGAAGGATCCATTGCAGAAAAGCACTTGTGAACTCCTCCTAACAAATCCCTGGTATTTTGCTTTCAGGGTGAGATAGGTCTGGTCATAGGAATTTACAGATTTATTCGTGTTCCTCATGAGGACTCTTGCTGCCTTCCTATGGTACATGATAGCTGTGATTTCTGTGGTGGTGATTGCTTTATTGCAGACATTCAGGTTTTTATAGCATGTTGGGGATATTTTGTGTCTGCGGTTCTCTGGGTGTTTTGGATTTTAGGTCCTCCTGGTCCTGCTGGGCAGACTAGCTGTGTGAACATCTATCATCCATAAAACATGGACATAAAATCCCTGCAGGCTGAGCCTCATAACAGAGCAAAGTAAGGGACCAGGCAGCTAACTACTCCTTATTAGATATGTTACTCATCCTCATGAGTGTTTGGATGTGTTTGTTCTCAGACATTTAACCCAGCAGCCTTAAAGGAAACAACTGAGGACTTCTGGTAGTTCCTTGTAAATGGGATAAACTTAAAAGTGCTGGAAGGTTAACACACAGGTCCCAGATTTCAAAGGGAACTGAGTTGCCTTATCCCAGTGTCAGCACAAAATATGAAGAGATGCATTCAGGGCTAAGGAAATACATCAGGGATGGAAGGTCAATCACCGTGGTATCCCTGTGGGTTTTAAATTACACCAGACTCAATCCTGATGTTAAAACCTTCCTTATGTGGAGTTAGGAGAAGTGTCTGACTGGCAGATCTCAAAATTGGGACATACAGGTTGGTGTGGTTTAACAACTGATAATTAAGTGCTGCTCAGCCCCTGGCTCACTCCTGCCCCAGTGGGCTGGAGAGGAGAGTCAGAGAAAGGTAGCACCCATGGGTTGAGATAAGAGCAGCTTAATCATTGCCTTAAAGTAAAATAAAGCAACAAGTAATAAAAATAGAGAAAAGGAGAGAAAGAGGACTAAACCCTCCCAAAAAGTGTTGCACAGTACAGCTGCTCACTGCTGCCCACCCAGCCCAAAGCAGCAACTGGCAGCTCCCAGCAAACTTTCCCCAATTTACACACTGAGCATCACATCTGGAATATCCCTCTGGCCAGCTCAGGTCAGCTGTCCTGGCCATGCTCCCTCCTGCTTTCTGTGCCCCTCCTCAGTGGCAGAGCATGAGACACTGCAATGTCCTTGACTGGGGCAAGCCCTGCTCAGCAAGAACCGAACCAGCTCTGTGTTATCAGCATTATTCTCATCCTAAACCCAACACACAGCCCTATACCTGCTACAGGAACAAAACTGACTCTATCCCTGCTGAAACCAGCATAGCAGGGAAAGGGGCTGCTTCTACCAGGACCCTCTGTTAGTCACAAACTGGTGTAACATCAGTGTTCTTGTTGCTAAACCAAAAGGCAATATCAATCTTTGCTGATCTAGCTTAGAAAGGAATACAAAAGCCAGTGAGTAATAAGAAGCAGTTGTAATTACTACGGAATGACGTGGCTTGTAGAACAGTCGCAGGCAAACAAATTCCACCTTCCATATGGCTACAAAAAGGGCCCAAACCATGCTAACAAGGTGGAAAATCAATTCAGAGGTAAAGACATTCCACCATGCTTAGACTCACTAGGTTTGGAGAGACCAAAAAAACCTCATCATACAGCCTGATTTCACTGTGCATCAGCCAGGCAGACAAAAAACACTAATGAGAATTTGTTTCCAAGTTATTGTGTACACGCTTGGGAATAAGGCTCACAAGAGGAAATGCAAGCTCAATTTTTCTTCACTTGATTTCAAAATCTGGATATTAATTTCCAGTGTGCTGCAGTTCACTTCCTTTGAAAGTCATGGAGAAAAGGTTAAAGTTACCCTTTAAAGTTAATGGGGTTTCCATACCCCAAGCCAGGGGTTCCTGCCTGGAAAAACAGGACATCTCAACCCAAAGAGTAGCCAGGGCAGGCACAGGAGGATGGCAGAAGGAAAGACTCCCTATGATGAGGGGCATGCAGCAGCTACATCCTCTGTGAAGAGCATTGGATTTTGTCCTTCCAGTTTTCTGGGTGTCTCAGGGATCTTGGATTGCCAATATCTAGTTTATTTTGGCATATTTACATTGGCTCAGGGTCAGCACAGTGTGTCAATTCTGGGATGAGCAGGTGAAACCCTTCCCTTTCTGTTCTACAGCTTCAAATGCTTAAAGCAACCCAGAGCTCCTTGATTTAATGAAGTCAGCTCTAATTTGACACCAAAATCATTGAAAACCTCTCTCAGCACTGCTATTCCCCCGATTTTCACAATCTCTTGGAAATCCAAACTCCTTTCCAGCTCTCCAAATGATGGATGTGTGTACACATCCTTCAGGTCTTACCAAGATAATCAGCTGAATCTTGTGACTTGGCTGGGTTTCAATTAGACATGATTTGAGAGCAGCCCGTGGAGATGTTTGCTTTGAGATGCTGGGTAAGATTTTTCACATCAGGGAGAGTTGCAGCCTGGAACAAGCAGTTGCCATGGCATAGTCCCAGGCAGCACCAACAGCATTCCCAGCTCTGCCCACACTCCCTGCCCTGCACAGCCCTTCCCTGCTCCAACCACCCAAGAGGGAACCCCACCCTGGGAAAGGGACCTCGCAGATAAAATTAGGAACATTCCTCTGGGAATGTGCAAATTGAGAAAAAGTGCACGCCTGAAATGGAAAAGTGGGAAGCTTTACATTTTTCCACTTTGAGACGTAGGAAGTTGGGAGGGATTGAAGGAGAACAGCAGCACAGCATTCAGGTTTAAAAGCGGTCCCAAAGGCGATACAGGCTGTGAGTAATCACTGAGAAATTGGGCAAATTCTCAAGATATTTAGAGGCAGCAGAAATGTTGATGGGCAGCAGCAATGAATGGCAGCTGTCAGAGGAAGAGAAAATAATTATCTGCACGGTTCAAGACATATTTTTGTGCCATTCTGTGTGAGCTTGTTTATTTTCCAGAAGAAAATATCACTCTAGCAAAATCAACAGGGTCAACTGGAAAATGTTGATTTTACAGATTAACACTTAATTTTTCATTAAGAAAAAAAAGTCAGTTAAGTGCTCTGAGACAACTTTAATCAAAGTTTCAGTATTTCAGTTGGTAATTAACCTGATACGACTCAGTTTGAGTGAGCCCATTCACCTGTATTTTCCCTCATGTAGTACTTTTTTTCACTGAAGTTGTGCTGGAGTCCTCAGCCTCGTCTAGGCTGGGATCCCTTGAGGGTTATATCTTTTTTTAGACAAATACAATGATTTTACTCTCAGTAGATGATGTAGGATCTCATCAGAATCACGTGACTCCAGATATAATTGGAGAGATAAAGATGTGTTAGGGCCTAGTGGGAAAAAAGAGGACCTTGTCTGTCGTAGGCTGGGAGCCAGGGTGTTACTAAAAGGGAATGTTGTTTAAAAGAAATGTAATCATTTAAATTTCCATCATAACTGCACTTTTGAACTAGTAAAATTTTATGCAGAGTAAGTGGATACAGACAGCTTTTCTTTCTTCTTTTTTTTTTGCAAGATGAAAAGTAGAGTTATAACAGAGTTCAGTCAGAACTATCAGATTTCTTTTTAGTCAATTTATTTAACTTGAATATTTTTAAACCGTGTCATTGCAAGACATACAAAGTAGGGTTTTTCAGGGTTGTTTTTATTTTGCTGCTCTCATTATTAATCAGGCTTTTACTCTTGGCTCAGAAAGGAAAGAACTCAGGAATGCAGGACCAATAAGTAGGACCCAGAATACCAAATTCTGCTCTTTGCTATGACAACAGCCATGATAGACACAGAATATTGTCTTGAAGCTGAAGCACCTTTTTGATGGTTCTTTTTCTGCCTTTTTCCTTATTTCCAGTCTAAACCACCAGGTTCCTGGCCTGTGTGAGGTCCTGAGGACAGGAGCAAACAAACCACGCTTTTTAGAAGGAGTAGAACGCCGGGTCTCCCAAAGGCTTAAAGGCAGAGGGCACACAGGGCTTGCATGTACATCTGTGTGCTGGAGTTCAGACCCAATTTATGTGCACCTATACCTGCCTTTCAGTTGCCCTATACAGCTCTCTAATTCCATGGGACCAGGGAGGAATTCCACACTGGAAGCCACAGCCAGGCATGTGTGATGTACCCACAAGGTGTGCAGGGCAGGGCAGAGCAGGGAAGGCAGCCCAGGGCCCTGGAGCCAGCAGACTGTGGGACCTGATGGTTCTTTGGGACCTGTTTTTCTTGATTTTCTGGCTGGATTGAACTTGGGGGAACTTGGGCTTTCATATTATGCTCAGGCGAGAGAGATGCTGAACTCAGAACTCTGCCTTGGGAAGGTGTGAGGATTTGCCTCCAGCAGAGTCCCAGCTGCCCAAAGTGTGTGTGACACTGACCCTTCAGTGGAGCAGGTAACAGAGCAGCCTCACTCCTCCACTGTGTAGGGACACGGAGGTGACTGGGGACTCACCCACCTGCCTGGGGTGAGAGAAGTCGTGGGTGAGCCCTCCACCCACTCTTGCCAGCAGTGCCTCCTCCCCTGTCTGCCTCAGCCCTGCTCTCACCAGCTCACCCTGCCCCAGGCACAGGTCTGCCCTGCACAGCCTTCTGCTTCTTCCTCAAACAGGCTGATATTGCAGACAGGAGGCAGTTTTCATGACGAGTATGTGCCACAGGCTTGGAAAGGTTGGGGGCTCAGGACTTCCCAGCATGTTGTGAGCAAGAAGGCAGAGAAGGATTACGGGCCTCATGCTGCAAGCAAGACATAGAGACCATCCCCTAATACTGCCACAACTTTCTCAGGGTCCCTGGCACTGATGCAGTGATCAAATCCACACCTTCCTCTGTTTCCTGAGACCATACAGCAACCCAAAGCTGAGTTTTCTTCAGTAGAAACTGCCATGGAGCTGGAAAGCATTCACCCTGCAGAGCTGAGGGATCTGCCTCAGCTGCAGAGCCATGGGGTGGGAGAAGTCTGAGAGGATGCTGAGCATGGTCCCACGAAGCTGAGCCTGGGGATTTTAAGGTCCAGAGAATTCCTTTTCCTTCATCTGTTTGCTGCCAGGCCCTTCCTGTCCACACTGGGCAGGTATTCAAACACACAAACACACGTGTGCAAGCCTGACACTGATGTCTCTGACCACACAGACTCTCAGAGAGAGCTGTGCTTTCATCAGCACCCACAGAAACCTCACCCCAGCACCAAACTTGCTCCTCTTCCTCCTCTGCCTGCCCAGATCTGCAGATGCTGCTGAAACACCTCCACCTCTTTCCACTGCAGATGCATGGGGACATCACACTGGTGGTCCCTCAGATATTTTCATGGGCTCTACATCTAGTACCCACACAACCTCAAGACTCTTGCCCACCCACCAGCTCAGTCTTTCCAGATGTGTCTCCTCCCACTCTCTGGCTGCTCCAGATTTAAGTTCCCCAACAAGTTACAAGTACTCATAGACATGCACATATACAGAATTAGATTAATTAATTTGGATTAATTAGCCAAAGACAAATTTTGAGCTCTTGCTAGCTCCCAGTCCTGCAGATCCCTGTGACCCATCTGCCCTCCTTGGGAAGCCCAGCAGAGGCACAGGTGAGCCCATGCAGGGTCAGTGTGATTAGGAGGGAGTGTGTTTGCAAGGACTTGCACAGATGATGTTTCTACCTCACCCTTGGGAAGCCACAGAAGAAGCTGGTGCCATGTGCTTTGCTTATGGCTGCTTAGGTGTTGGTCAGCCCTCTCTCCTCAGCCTCCAGCCGCTCCCTGTCACTGCTGAGCTCCACAGAGCCTCACGTGCACTGTTCATGGCCACTGCTCCTGTGTGGAAGTGCAGAGAATTCCAGCCAGGTCCCACCTCTTCTTTCTGTTTGAGTGAAGTGCAGGAGAGGTCACTCCTTGGCTTTCTTCTCTGTCAGGATCACAGCCACAAATGGATGAAGGCAGGACTCTCAGGGGATGAATCCCAGAGAATCTTCTTGTTGCTTCTCTGAACAGCCTTTTCAGTATTCTCTAAAGACTCTCCAGGAGCCTGGTTAGGGGGAGAAGATGCATCTGGAAAAGGACAGCACAGCAGGATAAACTCTGCCAAGTCTAAAATTAAACTTAAGAGGGCTTAAGAGATCAGTTATACAAGATACCCAAAAATAACTTAGAATAAATCCTAAGAGGAACAGTGAAAGCGCTGCTGACATCTTCAGTTCTCAGCGAGATGCATGTCTGCATGTGCAAGTGTGGCTGTGCTTTATAAATACCACCAGTGGTTACCACTGAGAATGGAAGAGGGTTTTCCAGTGCTCCAGCAGCAGGAACAGCAAAGGGGAGGGTCAGGAACTGCCTGTGCAATGACCTTCAGCAGCAAGCCAGGCACAACCAGCCATTGCAAGTGAGGTGACATCCAGGCTCTTCTCTGTCTCCAGTCATTCCTTCTGCTATGACTCCTAAAAGACTTTTTCTGGACAGTCCAGCACTTTCTGTCCATGCTACTGAACTGGAGGCCTCACCACAGGGAGAGATGGTGTTCTGGGCAGGCTGAATTTGAGGGAGGAAGAGGATGCCCATTCCTCCCAACAGCCTGTGACCACTCTGTCCTGCAGATAAGGCACCTCCAGCCAAACACTCTGGTAACTCAGAGAAACTCTGTCCCTTGCCAGGTGTCTCAAGGGCACCACCAGCTCTCAGAGCAACCTGGGCAGTTTTTCTAGCAAGAAAGGTCATTCCCCTTTCCCTGTCTTGGGATAACATTCTGGAGAGTCAGGTATTTGTTAAAGGTTTCCAGTAATATGGCTTTGGATTTACTGTAACACAAGTGAGGTATGTTCAGTGAGAGACAGCTTGAAGTCAGGTTGAAATAAAACTGTGATAAAAGTAATAACTTACATCTGACCAAAAAAAAATTATAAACAAACAAAACCAAAAACAACTGAAAAAAAACAAACCACCACAAAAACCAGACCCCAACCACAGATCCATATGGCTAGAATGAAAAATCCTGCTTTATCGGCTTATATCAAGTCCAAATCTAGAGGTCACTCTCCCTCTATTCCCTTGATTTTATGTCAATAAAATTCCTGAAAAACCTCATGCCCTAAAACTCAGAGGCTCTGGATGAGAATGTTTTCTACTTACACCTTAGTATCTTTTATAGTGCACTTATTTATCTGGATTTCTTGGTCAGGAACTTAAAGTAAAGAACCTGAGGGAGCTGTGCTTGTTCATGTCCCTACAAACAGAGAAAATATGACTACATTGATGCCAAGCAGCTACAGAAGTTTGGATTGGGTATAAGGAAACACTTCTCCAGAAGTGGACCAGAGTGGGAAGAAACTCCATCTTTGAGTCACTAAGGGATGGGTATCACCATCCTTGAAGCATTCAGAATTTGGGTGGGAAAAGTCACAGCCCTGCTCTGAACAGGAAATGTGCAGGGCTGGTAATTTCTGTGATCTATCAGTTATCTCTCCATCTGTCTGCCCCAAACTTCCTGACTCGCTCACCTGGCACTCCTCCTGCTTGGATACAGCCTGCCCTGCCCTCTCCTTTGGAAACAGAGATGGTGCTTTGGCAAGCCAAGTGTCACTTCCTTTGCTTGGCTGTCCTCTGGATTCACAGAGTAGAAATCCTTCCCCTGGACATATCAAAATGAGCATTTCAATGTCAAGTGAACCTTTTCTTTTGTAGCTACTTATACATAGACTATGGACTATGTACACATCACCTCTCACTGTATTTAGCATAGATTTAAAACTGCAAAAAGTAAATAAATAGTAGTAATAATAGCATTATAATAATAGATTCTTATGTCAGCACAGCTATAATTTGAATGATTACATTTATCTCAATCTTGCCCATAAAGACACCAGAAAGATGAACACTTTATATTGGTTTTTATGTATACTGAATTAAAAGTAAGAAAAAAATAAACTGACTTCACCATCACTGTGGCATTTCAGTTTATTCTTTTAATGGCTCACCTTGCCTAAATTAGCCTTTTGAACTTTGTAATTTAAAATGAGCAAAGGTAATTAAAAAAACCAGCCTAGTCTTATAACTGCCTTTGCATCAATTAAAGTCTTAAAGGGCAAAATGGACTTTATTCCATGACCTCTGGCAGATGTGCCAGCACACCTTGGAGCACATCATGTCAAAAGGAGCACATACACTTGGTGGAGGGATGCACCCAGGGCAGAGGAATTATTTTATCATCTTTGGTTACTGGAAGAAATAAAAAGAAAGGTCAAATCATCCACCCTAAGATACATTTCCTGTTCAGAAACTTCTCAAGAATCCCTGCAAGGGTGGGGTCCTAAACAGAGAGAGTTTAATTCACAGTGGAGCACAGGGAGTGGCACAGGCTGTGATGCTCAGAGCGAGGCATTTGCCTGCTTTTTAAACATTTTAAAAACATTTATACATTTCCTTAGCTTCGTTATGCTTCAAGTTTTGTCTTAGTCGTGTGTGTCACATCTGTCTGTGGAGAGTTCTGTGCCCATGGCAGTGCCCCCCCAGCACTGGGAGGTTTGGTCACTCTGGGTGGGGCACGGGCAGTGTCTGGTGATGAGACAAAGGAGGGCAAAAGTGGGGGTGAAAGAGGCCCCTGCCCTCCCAGTGCCACCTGCTGAGGTGTTTGTCCCTGTGCCACCCCAGACCAGCACTCTCCTTGGGAAAGAGCCCAGCGGGGACTCAGCCAGTAAAGAAGGATTTCCTTCACTCCCTGTAACCCATACTCCTGATCAAGGGGCTGCAATCCCAAGGGAAGTCCAGCCCTTGGGCACAGGGGATTTGGGAAGGGTGGAGGCACAGGGGAATGTCTATCCCCATTGGGAGACAACCCCGAGGTCCTGGAGACACTGGAGTGGGAGTGAGGGCAGGAACGCAGGCAAAAAGAGGAGGCAGAGCGACACCAACCAACTTCTGTCTCCTAAAATAATCCTTTTCTTTTAAAGGTGAAAAATGTCGAAGTTTTATTGACCTTGCCCCGGCTTCTGAAAAAGGTAAGACCACACAGCTTCTTCCTATTTTACAGATTGCATCAGTGTGATGTCTTGTGGTACCTGAGTGCCAGGGGAAGCATGACTCCCTCAGCACACAGGGACCCACATGTCATCCACATTACAGCCAGCTGAAACGAGTACCAAGGATTTGTGACAGCTGTTTGCTCACTTTAGGCAGGCCTGTCATTTATTTGATCTTAACTCAGATGGCTTTTTTCAAGAAAAATAAAGATTTATATTGTAAGACAGACATTTCCCCTCTTCCTCTAGAGAGGAAGGAAATGCTGCGTTGTCTCCTCAGACATTTATGGTCAGAAAAATACAGTCACAGTACTAAATATCTCTTTGTGAGAAGGAATCATCCAAATGCTTCTTTGGTTGGTTTACCCTTGTGAAAAGTTATATATTCAAATGCACAGATGCAGGTTGCAACCATTTTCCTCACCCTGGTATTGGAGTTTAATTGATTAATTATTGAGATTTCTTTTGTTTTCAGAAGCAATTTACCCCACATTTGAAAATCTGTAAGGGAAAAAAAAAAAGCGTAGAGTTCAATTAAAGTGAGCTGAGCACATCCTGGTCCCAGCTGACAAGATGCCCCATATATTTTGTCAGATCACTTGAGACAATCCCAAAACCTTTTGGGCACAGGATGCCTTCCTTGGGCTTGGTAGAGCAGCAGTAAGTGGCGTAAGGAACAATTTTCCTTCATTTGCCTGAATTGCTGATCCACTGGAAAACGGAAAGAAAGGCAATTACTGCTAATAAAGCAGGGGGATATTGCAGGGAGAGAAACAGCCACAGAGCCTCTGTGAAATTCATTGTAAGCAAACCTAAATAAATTATGCACATAAGGGAAGAACAAGCCTGGGATTAGTGTCGCTAATGGGCTCCGAGTTAAATCTCACACACACAAATGGGACCTTGGGGCACAAAGGCTCTTACAAAACCACCAGCTCAACACTCAGCAGCCACCAGAAAACAAACTTGGTGCTAGAAAACATTACAAAAGGACTCAGTGATGCCTTTTCAGGCTGTCTAAAAACAGAGGCCAGACAGAGTTAAGAGAATAAAAGCAGTTATATTTATTGAAGGACTTTCAGGTACATTTAGGGCAGACAAAGCCCCCCCAGGGGCTACACCCAAAATGGACCACAGGTCATGGGTTTTCACATTTTATAAGTTTGGTCCATTTGCATATTGGGGGTTAATCTTCAAATTCCAGCTTCAGGTAATGAAGTAATTTACCCCCAGTTTGCCCCCCCAACTCACTTCTGTTTCCATCTCTTGGGGCTGAGGCAGTGAGCTGTCCTTGACTGCCAGGCCTGGAGAGGAATTGTTGTGTCTGACCAAAATGGGAGAACAGCAGCTCACACTGTGTGTGGAGTTTAGAGTTATACATGCAGGATTAAAAATATATGAAAAATATAAAAGCTAAAATCCTAAGGCATCATTAGGAGCAGGGCAGAGAGCCACACAGCTGAAAGCTGCACTTTTCTGTAATACAGGGAGGTATTTTGTGCTTTTTAGTGCAGCTCCCAGAATGGCAGTGAGGATATCAAAGTTCTGGAAAGTTCTGTATGAGGATGGGAGTAGGGCTGCATCCTGAAGGAGAGACACAGGAGAGGAGACAGAATGGACAGAGACAGGGGGGTGAAAGGAGCTGAAGAGGCAGCTGGGGAAGGGAAGGGAAGCTCCCTGCCTTTCCCATCCCCAGGACTGTGGGCACAGCGTGGCCCCTCCAGCAGACAGACCAGAGCAAGCACAAGGTGCCTGCTCTAAAGGCAGTGGGGTGGTTGGCTGATTTATCCCCTTTCTGTGGAACTTCATTATGGTGCATAATGTTTGGTGGCATCACCCACACACTTTCCAAAACAGCATTTAGTGCTTTACTTTTAGGATTTCTTTTGGTTGTGTGAAATGCTGTCAGCATTTTTTTTTTCCAGGAGAATTTTAGAGTTGCTGCATGATGTCAGTGCATATTTCTAGACGATTCTATTTTTCTTTTTTTGAGGAAGGAAGGCTCTTTCTGTGTAGTGTTATAAAGAATATTCTATCTATTTCAGAAGACTTTCCATGGAGTTGTAAGGCATATTGACAGAAAAAGAGGGGAATGCTTTGCCAGAGATGGAAAGTGCTGACCATCAGACTTGCAAACAAAACCAGGATAAATTCCACCATTGTACATTAAGTTGGACACTGCAACATAGTTAATCTGGAATTTTCACCATCAGTCTTGTACTCTCCAGAGCTACTTTCACCACATGTGAAGAGAAAATTGATGTCTGATTTGCTTTCACTGAAGAATTCTTTAATGTCTTGGCTTAATCTGCTCTTTTCCAGTTAGAAGAAAATTCCCATTCCTTTAATTTCTTCATCCCCTCTCTCAGCATTGACTTTCATGGTCAGAGGCTTATCAACTACTCAGTTCTAGCCAGCCCAAGTCAATGTGAAAGGATGAAATACAGTGAATAGCAAATTTGGGTTCAGTTCAAACATTGTGGTTTTCACAGGTAATCATGTAGCTGGAAAATTTGGGACTAAACTTACCTTCACAATGAGACTGCAGCTTATTCACTTTCTGTACATATTCTTAGCATCACTTATCACCAAAAAAGTGGTTGTTTATCTGAAAAGTCTCTGTCATACAAGCTCCATTACTGCAGCTGAGCATTCAGGTTTCCCAAAGTTTTCCTTTTCGCTGGTTTTCCCTGAGGAAAGAGGATCCTTGTTTGACCAACTTCTAAGTTAAATACAGGCTCTTGAAGTCCATGCCTTTTTCTGAGTGCAGCATCTTTCACTTTTAAGACATGTTAATAACAAACTCAGTGTAGCAGTACAGCCCATCTTTGCTTGAGTCCAGCACCAATTAACAGCAAGGTGGTATTAAACCTTTGCAGGTTACTTAAAACCTTCTGATACAGAAAAAAAAAACTATCATAAAAACTCACAGTAAATAAAACCATCCATGATGAGGTCTAGTCACATCCTTACCACAAACCTTGCATTCATAAATGAAAATTCTTACAGTAAAAATTTAACAGTTTATGGCTGAGCTTCCTATCTTTATGCATTAGTGCTGATCTCCAGTGTAGTTGGAAAATGTATCTCTGATCAGTTATTGTACCCTTTTCATTTATCTCACCAATGACATCTACTAAAAGGAGGCAGCAAAATTTGGGGCAAACAGACCCACAGTATGGTATAAATAAGCATTTCCAACCCACACTAGGAGAGCTTTTTCCTGCATTTAAGGCAGCTGCCAGCAATCTGTCAGAACCTCATAAGCCTAACATTGAATTTATTAGCTGTTGCTGATTCTTAGTGCCAAAGCTGCTTAGCAAAATCAGCTTCATGATGGTAGATATTAACTAGAAAAAAAACCATTTTCCTATGAGAGTTTACATTTGCTATTGATTAAAATGATAGAGCAATAGCTGGTTACAGTGGCCAGGACTTTTAATGGGCTCTCACAGAGCAGATGTTGGAGCCCACAAAGTGCTCTGATTTTCACTACAGACATGAGCAGTAAGGCAGCAAATATTTCCAAAAGGAGTTGGAAGGGAGGGTCAAAGTAGGCTGGACCTGATATTTCAGTTCTCAATTGCTTCTGGGATATTCTCCACAGAACTTAATCAAAGTTTTGTTGCTGCTGAATATTTTGCTGCCTGAGGAAGAAAAGGGAGGGACACTTCAGCGAGGGACACTTCTGTCCCTGTTGTGGTGCCCCAGCAGAACACTGAGCACTCTCCTTACCACACTCCTCCTCCCATGGCACCTTTTATCATCCCTTCCCACGGCCCAAGAGCAATCTGTGCCCAAGAGCAATCCCAAGAGGCCACGGAGGATATGTTCAAAAGGAAGAAACCAAAACCAAAAATTGCTTTTGGAAACCATGGCACCACAATGGAGAGCTAAAGGTCCCATCAAATGATCAGATAAATGGCCTCAGTGACTGGATAACACCACAGCTGGACACACCCACAGGTGTTCATCCCCTCCCTGGGGCTGTGTGGGGATTCCAGCTCCTGCATCCTTCTTGGAATGCATCACTGCCAGCTGGCAGCCCCAGGGAGAGCCAGAGGGTGAGCTGAGCCCAGCCCAACTCCTCAGGCAAGAGAAATCAGCTGGAAGCAGCACTTGTGCTGGAAGCATTATGCTGGAGAAGAGCAGGGCTTTGCAGCAAATGTGGTGCCCCCAACAGTTCCTGGGATGGTGCTCATGGAGGCTGTGACTTTGCAAGCACCTGGAGTGCCCACAGCATGGAAATGAGGGGCTCTGGCCTGAGGAGCCCCGTGGGGAAGCTGCTGCAGGAACAGGCTCAACTGTTGGTGTTGGCTCAAAACTCTGAGATGGCCACACAAACACAGGGCAGGATTCCCAGGGCAAGCTCCTCACAGGTGTGGTACAGCCTGGTCCAGGTGACTCCAATGCTCTGTAGCACCTGATTTTGTGTAACAATTCCCAGAAGGAATGGCAAGGCAGCAGTGCTTCCTACCTATTGAAAAACTCACATGCATAAAATAAACAAGGCTTTCCAGAGACCCCAAAGGCTGAGGCAGGGCAAAACCCTGCAGAAGGAAAATGCTCATGGCTAGTGAACATTGGATAGTCCAAAATCTTACAGGAGGGCTTTTTAAATGAGGGACTGTCCTGGGAGAGGTAGGAGATGCCTCCTGCACGTCCTCTACACAGCCTGTGATGGTGCATCCTGGAGAGATGAAGCAATAACAATTCTGTATTGCCTAAAAAGTGGCTGGCAGAGCTAAAGCAGCACATGGCAAACAGCAAGTAAACAAATCAAGTCTCACCTAAACACAGCACAGAAAAAAGAGAAAGCTAAGCCAGTTCTGTACATGCTCCTAAACCAGCACTCCAAAAGCAATTAATGAGAAGAGAAAAACTAGAAGCCTGATTTTAATGGATCCTGACATAATAGGTGTACCAGAAATTTGATGGGAGAAAGATAATTAGAGGGACAATAACGTCTTGGTGCTGATTACACTGAAAGACAAAGCAGATGTCATGTACTAAAGCTGAATCAGAATAACAAGGTAATGCCATTAATGAGCAACACAACCTCCGTGGATGGATTCCATGTTCAGATAAAGAATGCAGAATTATGTTAGTGATCACCCCTTGGGACAGCTTCAGAGAGAGCAGAGTTAAACTTGATAGCAGAGAAGGTGTAAAGAAAGAAAACAAAACAGCAGGAGCTGACTCTAAAACACCATGCACAGACCAAGAAATGTTATGCATGATGTAGAGACAAAATTTGGATATGAGCATGGAGAAATTAGTGGGAAACTTGTTACTCTTGACTTACGCCTGCTCTTGATTCAAAATGTTAGTGAGAGATCCCCTGTATGGCTGACTAACAGATTCAGCATCCTTCAGAAGCAATAAGTGTTTTTGGAAGTTATGAAGAAAGGAACCCAAGAAAAGCAAGAGCTGATTAAAATGCATTAAAATGTTCAGCTAAAAGGACAAGTGAAGCCTGAAAGCCCGAAAACCACTGGCTATACTGCAGGCCCCTGAAGCATGCACAAACCCTTCTCAGTCACTGAGTGACTGAGAGCAAACGGCAGATAATGATCAGTGTTGATAAATGAGAAATGGGGAACATGAAGAGTCATCCTACCTTTACATATATAGTGATGGGTTCTGAATTAGCTTTTCCCCTCAGGATAGAGTTCTTGGAGCGATGACAGACACTTCTATGAAAACATTAATTCACTGCTCTGCAGAGATTAAGATGAAAAAGAAATATTAGGATCATCGTAGGAAACAAAGAACAAAACAAAAAAGTCACCATGCCACCACAAGTACTCACAATGTACCCACCTGCAGCTCCCTGTGAGCACCTCTCATCCCTCCCCTGCCAGCCCCAGCTCAAAGCACTGACAATAAAATTTAAAGACATAGAGAGAAGAGTGACATTTATGGTCAAAAATAGGGAAATACTTGTTTGTATGAGAAGGACAACGCAGAGCAGATTTCAGGCTAGAAGAGACAAACGAGACTTGTAACAGCCAAGTTAAAAAACAAACCTCCTTTTTTATGTACTGGGTAGATGTTCCCAAGAAGAAAAACAGAGGATCAGTTTTCTAAGAGCAGCACTTAGAGACCTGCATCAGTAAAAAGAAATGTAACTGGGTCTCCCAAAAGAACTGTACATTTTCCAAAACAGGCTCTATATTCTTCTTGAATACTTCCTATTGCATTATTGTTCATATATCTGCAATAGGGTAAATCCCTACCCACACAGACAAATACCTGTGCACTTCTCATAGGAGAGCTATGATTAAGTATACAGGAAAAAATGTGTTATTTGTATTTTATCCGTGTTTTGCTACACATCAGTTATGAATCACTGAAGTTAGTTTTAAAAGGCAATTAGACATACAAAGATGAAACCATTCTTACCAGAAGACTTCAAGCTAAATTCCTAATTACTGAAGGACGGAACAGTCTTATTTTTGATACTGGAGATGCCAAAGACGTGGGGAACACTGCTCTGAACATCATTTATTTCTCAGCCCAGTGCTGAGGGTGGAAATACAGCACAGGCCCTGCACTGATGGTCTTCAAAGGGAAACATTGAGCCCAAATATATTTAGTAAAGTACATGAGATAGTCCTACTTTAGAGTATTTTTCATCATCTTTTCCACTCACTTGCTCTATTCATTATATTACTACTACACCAGGAAAAAGAGAATGTGGATACAAAGATATCCCACTGCCTGCTCAGTATCATACACGGGATTCAATCTGCTTGATGCCAGAGCCATCAAAAGTCACAGAAAGCACATCTTCACATAGAAGAGAATCATCTTATGAGTCACAGCTCCATCTCACCTTCCAAAATAAAGGAACTGATGAAGAGCTAAAGCTAAACAAAATCAAAACACAGCTTTTCCTCTCTCCCCTCAGCAGTGTCAGGCATTTCTCCTCTGGTTTCCCATGTCCTGCAAAGCACAGTCTCTTGTCTGGGTGCCAGCCCTTTATCTACCCTTGCTGCCTGATTTAGTTGACTAGAACAGGCAGCTTTAGGTAGCTCAGGTGACATTTAGGGTCAGGAAGCCAGCTTTGTGTGGTGTGCCTCTCACAGAGCTTTCCCTCTGCAGCACCAGAGGAGTGGGCAGATGGTCGGCTCTGCTGTGACGCATTAACCAGCAGCGCTCAGTCCCAGTGCCAGCCACAACAACATGCTCAGGGTTTATTCTTTTCACCATTTTTTATTGATCACTCCAGTATTTCTGGCTTGTGGTTCCTGGTATTGGAATAGCAGAGAAGAGCAGATGACTAAACCCATCCGAGTGGCACTGGGAGAGTGAGATCTGCATGAAGCTGGCCTTACTGCTCTTCCAAAACAATGTGCACAACATTTCTCAGTGTGTGCCCATTTGCCTTATTATTTCCTCTCTTCTCTCTTGAATAAGAGAGATTTAAGTGAGATCCAGGTGTCAGTTCCAACAAAGTCACTAAGTCTGAAAAAGCAAGGCAATGAGTCAAGTAACACAAGGACAGCAAAAACAGACTAGGAGACACTTGAGCAGGATTTTTTGTTGCTGCTAACACGAGCAATGGTAACAACTCCCCATGTCCCTGGCTGCCACAGTGTGAATGGAGACCAAGGAGGAGAATGAAATGCTTTTGCACAAAGAAGAGATGACACCGGCAGGGCTTCCTCTGTGCAAATTCACATCACCCAGAACCAGGGCTGGCCCTCAGACACAGTTCTTTTCCTCCCACATGGGGTGACATCTGTCTAGTTGACTTCTTACAGCCTCTTGTGGTTTCCCTGTGTTTGGTGGCAGCTCAGGCATCTAGGAGACAATGACTGTGACCAACAGGGTGAGATGAGCACTCTCTCCCCCAGGCAGCAGCAGCAGTGTCTGGGTTAGCAGCTGCCAGTGGGGAGGTGAGAAGTTTCCACCCTCTCCAGAACAGCATTGTGTGGATGCTGATGTCTCCTGAGCTGCTCAATAATACAGGACTGGCTTGTCCTTCAAGTGCCACAGTCTTTATTTCATCTCAGTCAGGCACGAGGATCTCAGAGGTTATTTAGGAGCACAGATTGCTCAGCTCCACTGCTTTGTGCAGACAGAAGGGTTTTTGCCATATGATGAACTGTGATGCAGAAAACCCCCAAACCTTCTACTTGCCTGCATCAGACTTTCCCAGATGGCTCAGGGTTGAACTGGCAGAGGAGTGGCTGGAGCTGGTGTCTCAGACAGACCCTGGCTGTCAGGGCAGACGTGTGACACTGAGCTGTGAGGAGCTCCAAACATCTCCCAGAGCTCCCTGGCTGCCTGCAGCATTGTCCAGCCTGGTCACTTGCTCAGGGACAGCGTGGCAGAGAGTGACAGCTGAGGTGAGGCTGCTTTGGTCAGGCCCCTGACCCCATGAGGGCAGCCCTGCTCTGGGGAGGGCTGGGACGCAGCAGCCACAGATCCACAGGGAGCACAGGCAGAGGCAGGGGGTGTTCCTAAGGAGGATGAATTCCCACTGAGGCATCCTCAATATGAGCTTGCCCCAATTAGGAAGCTAATTTTCTGTCTGAAAGAGCCTTCAGAAATCAATACAGATTCCAGACCATTTCTTCTTGGGCACTGCTCAGGAAGGCTGGGCTTTCAGCAGGCAGTCACACAGCATGGCAGGTAATACATTCATTTATGGGTATCTTTATGCTGGGTAATTTCCAAGCCAGTCTCCAAAATGCATGGCAGTCATTTCCAGGCACACAACCCCTGCCTTTGGTGGGTATAACATGGTTAACATGACTCAGCAACATCCTTCAGGAATAGCAATATGATTTTCCCTGAAGAAATCCTTTAAGAGCAAACAGCTCCATGTTTATGGATTCAAAATGCTTTGAACTCACCCAGCAGCTCCTCTTCTGGCCACCTCTTCAGTGTTTCCTTGAGAACATGCACTAGTGCTGGATCTTTGACAGTCATTTCCATGACCTGACCAGCCTGAAGGAGCATCCAGAAGAGCATTTCATTATTTCATCTGGAGACAGGACCTCAAAATCTGGCGTCAGATCCTGTTGGCACAGTGAGCTGGCACCAAAACCCAGCTTTTCTGATTTGACAAGTGTGCATCAAACTCTATGGCTGCAAGTGACTGTAGGTAGTAGGAGGTATAGATGTGATTTAAACTCTCCAGAACTGGTTTGTTGGCCGCATTAATCTCAAAAACTCAGCAATAATTGAAATAATGGAACTTTGGAGTTCCAGAAACAGCAGCAAATGTTTCTTTATCATCCTGCACATAATACCATTCAGATGTCATCCAAGTTGTTGGTGTTTCAATCCAAATTGCTAACAAGCCTGAGAATGGTTTTAATAATGCAACACAAGAATCATCTTGGCATTTTGTGGGGAAGGAGCACAGAAGAACGTGTCAGGCTTGACATGCCTCAGTTTAACCAGAGCTCTCTCGTGGAAAAGATGAAGTGAACTGTTGCTGTTTTGTGTCAGGAAATGGCAGTGGACTTGAACAAGGAATGAACTTTGGGTATCAAGCAGTCAAACAGCTCAAACCTCCTGGAAGTCATTAACAACACTGTCCGTTGAGTTCCTTCATCAGGAACTCACTAAATGCCTCGAGTTCTTCGAAGCAGGATTCCCACGACTTTCATGGGAATCCCTGTTTGACAGGAAGCTCAGCACTGGAACTCCCTGCCTCGGTGCTCTGTGCTGGGAGGTGACAGCGTGTCCACTCACAGGGCCTCCCTCAGTGGCCAGGGCTGGCCTGAAAGGATTTCAGGTTCTGGGAGGAACTTTGTGAGACTCATTGCAGGCTGAGGTAAAGATTCTTTCTCTCACTGTCAGAAGAAATGTTGCATTTGATTCATCCATTCAGGACTGTCTGCAATATTGTTTTTCTAACACGTTGGTTGAGGCAGATGCACTCAAGTTGATCACCAGCTTTGCAGAGATGCACTCAGATCTGTGGATCTTCTTTCAAAATGCTGCTGCTCCCTGATGTCTGACAGAACGGCAAGGGACTGATTCTGCCAGTTGGTTCATGGAGTACTTGAGTGCCTAAGGACTCCACTGATCTTGTTCCACAGTTCTCCTCTCTGACACAATGAAGAGTGTGTTCACTTCATTGGAGAGTGCTGGAAAGTTAATTTCCTTGTAACAATGCCGCTGCAGGGGCTAAGCCCTTGAGGAGCTGGCACTGGTGCTTCTCACCATGAACTCCACAGAGAAGACAATCTCCCACACATTGATTAGGAAATAACAAAGCTCAGAGACACAAAGTTCTTTAATGTTCCAGATACTCCAATGATCTTCTTCTTGCCATAAGATCAGATGACATAAATGTAATATAATTCCTTCTGGTGCAGGAGCCCTCTGATACAAGTTCATTTATGTGAAATCTTTTGTTGAGTCCCAGCTTTTTAATCTCAAATTCTGAGTGAGAAGTTGAGCCCAGGTCCTGTACTTTCAGGGATTTTGCTTCATAGGGAGGTTGTTCTGAAGCTGGTGACCTCTTTTCCTCCAGGAAAACCCTTACAATCTGTGGTGCCTGGGTTCAGAGCAATCCCACCTGGGACATACAGCATATCTGTGGGGTGGGAGCAAAGATCCAAAGTGTCCCACAGTGCACAGAACCAGCTCTATCATTGTCAGCAACACCACTGAGGAGCAACAGACTGGCTGGTGGAGAAACACCAGAGACAAAAATGACAGGAAAAGTTGTGTTAGAACAGGAGGTGTTGATGGTACTGATGTCAGTGGTCATCCAGATTACAGTGCCCACCTCCCTGCAGCTTCTCAGACACCAGGACGGGAGATGCAGGACCAGCTGATGTGCCACAGAAACGTGACAGGACAGAGAGACAGCTCCCTGTCAGCTCCTGGCCAGCACAGAAGGGAACACGCAAAGCCAGCACGTTTTTCTCACCTAAAAAAAGCCCAGCAGGCATGAGGAGGACTTGACAGCTGTCATCCTCTGCATTATTCCAGGGAATCCTGGAAAGGTTGGCTGAACACGTCGTGTCTTGGTGCTTGCATGCTGGGTGGGCTCCTCACACATACCCACCCTCGTGAGGACGTGGGCGCAGGAGTGCCACTGAAACCACTTTGGGTTTAGTTTTGTTTTAAAGTCCAAGACTCTCCTTTCCTGGAAGGGCTCACATTGGAATGTCCTTGGCACAGTGGCACATCCCAGCTGAGCTCCTCCCCAGCCCCTTCTCTGCACAGGCAGCAGTGGGCTTGTTGAACAAACAAACATGCATAAACAGGATGAAGACCAAAAGATGAGAGGAATCTGTTGATTGATGAGAGTACAGATCCTCAGTTACAGGCCATCCAGGTAGAACTCTCTAAGTGAACCAAGCACAGACTCTTCTGAAGGAAAGATTTTTCATAAAAGCTGAGTTAGGCCAGACAGATCTCTGGGGCAGAGGACGCAGGCTGGAGGGGAGTAAGCAGACAGAAAAGATGACAGCAGAGAAGATTGGAAAAGAGAAAAATCCCTTGGAGAACTTCTTCTCTGTCACCTGGAATGACTGAGGTCCCCTCAAGAGAAGGAGCTCTCTGCTTTGCAGGAAGGAGGCTGTAAGAGGTTGTGAGTGGAAGTGATGCCAAGTGACTGCCTCATGAATCTCATGTTGAGAGAGGAGCAGTGGGAGATCACTTCACCATCAGCACAGAACAGAAAGACTCTGTCTCCTGAATTAATAACCTGAAGCAACTGTTCTGCTTCAGGCAGCCAGAGGAAAATGCAAAATTCAGACACAGGTTGCATTTTTTGGGTGTTATTATTTCAGATGAAATTCAAAATCAGAGAAGCAAGACAGGACATAGAACTATGCAAACACTGCATGTGGGACTTTCCTTTCCCCACATTAGGTGCACTAAAAAAAAGGCACAGAGCAGGTATTCAGTTAAACAATGGAAAAAGACAAAGAGAGTTCTTTGGTAGATACGAACAGGGCCCCAAAAAAGTAGTAATTGACTATGCCTCCCACAGCAAACTCATCCAGCCTTTGTGTCTCATCAGAAAAAGAATTTACAGGAGAGCAAAACTCATGTCTCATTGAGCTTTTCATCATTTCCTTGAAAGGTTATCCTGCTGGCAAAGCCACTCTTATCCCAGCCCTGTGGGAAGAGAAGCCAAAGCACTCCCTGTGACACCAGCCACACAGTCAGGTGTTCCTCCCTCCTGTTCCTTTCTCCTTCCTTAGGAGAATAAAGGATACCAGCTGGGCCCCCAGGCCCTCCAGGCTCAGCTCCCAGTGCCCTCCTGTCCCTCTGAATGTGTCCCCTTGCAATGGACACATGAACCCAGATGCTGCCACAGGGACATGTGCACCCCCCCAGCTCCCTGCTCTTTCCAAAATCATTGCACTGGTGCCTGCAGCACCAGCTTCAGGCACTGGCTCATAGGTGGGTAAGAGGTAGAGTGTGCATATACAGAGCTGAATACATCACCTGAACCCCCAGACCCATCAAGCAAACCCCCAAAACCATCAAGCAAACCCCCAGAGCCCTCCTGCAGGGCTGCACTCCAGTGTCTTGCTCTGCTCTCTGTAGGTACATCCAGGACTACCCTGGCCCACGAGCAGAACCCAGCGTTTGTCCTTGTTAGATTTCATGTGGCTGGTGACACACTCAAATCTACCAAGATCTCTTTCTAAGGACCCTCCATTCTCAAGGGACTCAGGGTCTCCTCCTGATTTAGGATCACCAGAAGCAAACTTCCTTAAGTGTGCCCAGGTCATTGACAAAAACATCCAAGAGAATTTGCCCTACACCTGTGCACCACAGCCTGATGTTACCCCATGGACTGCAGCTCTTTGAGCCCAGCTGTTCCCCCAGGGAAGCAGAGATGGAACCACACCACAGTGGAGAGCTGCAGACATTGTCACAGCACTGCCCTGGTGTGCACAGAGCACCAGTGGGGGTCCACCAGGGTTGAATCAGGGCAATAAATACCTGGGCAGGTGTGTTGTACATTAATATTTCAAGTGTGGGCTAAATGAATTACAGCTCATTAGTTAGGGCTCTCTGCTGCCTCAGTTTGTGGGTCAGGTTTACATCATGTAATTCTTCCAAACTCAAATCATTCCATCATTGTCTCATCATAGACACTGCTGCTTTGAAAAAATGAGGCAAAATCCCTTCTAAACCCTGCTGTATCTCAGAACAACACCCTTGCTCTCTCACACTTGCATTCCCTTTTGGAAGAGTGTGCCAGTTGCCTGATACCAAATTCTCTAAGAGGAATGAGATAAGCAGCTGTTTGCTGTTGATAGATGCAATATTGCACACACAGCCACTGTGAGCAATTAAAAGCTTTATTTATTGCTATCTCTGTAGTGTGGTTTAAGAACTCAAAAGGTCAGCTACAGTGGCAACAACGAATAGCACATATTAATTAGATGTAATTATAAAGATGAATTCCAAGACAAAATATGAGCTGGGATCAGCCTGGTCACCAAGAGGACACTCAAATATTTGATAAAAGTGAGACTGCATATCTGGTTTGATAAGCTGGACTGTAGGCTTTATCACACATGTGCTCTCAGTGAGGAGAGAGGTATTAATATAAGTGAAGCCTGTAGCAGTCTCTATGGTTACAGCTAACATTTTCTAATATAAGCCATTGTCTTCAGATGCTTAACTTTCCATGTTTCCACTGCTTAGGCTGAAATTTTCCATCACTGCTCATTGTTTCCAGGTGAATTCTCTAGCAATCAGGTTAGCAAATGTACTGGAGAATTCGAGCAGATTCTCATGCTGAAACAGCAACTGGAAATTGGGCAGGGACTCAATCTTATCATCTGTGCCCATCCTCTCCCATTTACCCCATGGCCTGGTGACTTTCAAAGACTCAGCAGATCCTGCTGGAGATTTTTGTGCTGGAATTCCCAAAGGTGGTGCACATCTCCTGGAGGTCCCTCAGTCCTTGCTGGGCACTGCCCCGTGCTCCCAGAGCCCCTGCCCTGAGCACTGCCCCCGAGTCCTGCAGAGCTCAGACAGGGCCCTGACTCCCAGGACTGCACCCAGGGGCTGAGGAAACTTGAGCCAGGCCAAGTTTTGCATCTGCAGCTCCTCAGCTGAGCGTGTTACAAACACCTGTGCCCACCCTGCTGCAGTGGGGGCAGTCTCTGTGCCGGTCCCAGTGGCACGAACCCTGTGATACCAACCTGTGGATCCCAACACCCCGAGTGAGAACAGCCATCCTGCAGGGCTCCAGTTTCTAATAATAGCCCCCAACACTAGCTGTGGAAGAATTTTAAAACGTGGACTGAATATATTTTCTTTGTGGAAAAGAGGCATCCAAGCCTGTCCAACTCCCACCAGCACACAGACAGGCAGGCATCCTGTGCCATCACCTCCCCGTGTGGTGGATTGTGCTCATCTAAACTGTGGCACAGGTGGGAAAATTAATTCTGTGAGCTGTGTCTTGGCTCAGAGGAGCCAAGAGGTTCTCACACATACCCACAGAAGTTCTGTAGCCAAGCTGAACAAGAACAAGCAACAGCTTGTTCTTTCTGCTGTGTCTTTACCACCCTGCCACTCTTTACATCTTCATTCACCACTTTTTCTGTTTTCCAGAGTTTGGGCCATGGTTTGCTGAGTTTAAACTCTGTGAATCACAGAATCATTAAGGCTGGAAAAGACTACCAAGATCGTCAAAGCCAGCCTTTTACCAAATGCCCGCATGCCCCCAAAGAACACTGGGAAGTGCCGCCTTTATTTGTTTTCTGAACACTTCCAGGGATGGTGACTCCACCACTTCCCTGGACAGACAGTGCTTAATAACTTTTTCAGTAAAGAAATTTTTCCCAATATACAGTGGATATGATAAACATTTAAAAAAACAACCAAAAAACAAATTACAATTGGTGACCTTAAAAACCAACCAACTTTTAAAAAAACTCCTAATACACAGTTACTCCTAGATATCCCTGATTTCCTAACTAATTTTTGCCAACTTTAACCTCCTGAAAGTAATGACTGCTTGCTGCTCTTTGCTTCCAGGTGTGCTGTGGCTCTCAGTGGTGTCCGAGGTGTTGTACATCATGCTGTTGGTCGTCGGGTTCAGCCTCATGTGCCTCGAGCTCTTTCATTCAAGCAGTGTCATAGATGGGCTCAAGTTAAATGCCTTTGCTGCTGTCTTCACTGTGCTTTCAGGTATGAACCTCCCCTTCCCCTTTTACCACCACAAAGCAAAATTCTCCAACTTTGAAAGAATGAAAAAAACGGAGGCTCCAAGACTCTCTTATCCCCATTTAGCTATCGCAATTTTTCACTGTAATTTTTTGTTCCTTTGGCACAAAGACTGCATGATAAATTCGCCTCTTGCCAGGGAGAAGTGAATATCCTCATTCCTGATTTCTCAGCAGCAATGCAATAATTATCCTTCCCCAGCCTGCACAGCCATTACCACAGCTCCAGCCTCAGCTCCATTTGCAGCATCATCACACTCCTTTTCCGGAGGAAAATTAAAAACATGTAACACTGAAAAGTCTTTTTTCTGTGTTAATCCTGAAAGTAGGTGAAGGCTGGAAAACCAAAGAAAGGAGCTCATCTTGTTAATTAACAAAATCGAGAATGAAAAGGGTTCTAATAATGGCACAGAGGAACAGCCCCAAGAGTGGTCTGGGACATGTACCTCTCTCAGAACAACTGTTTGGGGCTATTTTGGTGCTCAGGCTGTACTTGGGGCCTCTCACCATATGAACTTGAGGAATTCACTACTCCAAAAGGAGTCCAACCATGTGGTTAATTGCCCCCTGACTTCTGTGAGGCTTTTTCTGGCTAAATCCCCCCTTTCCAGGATTTATACAAGCAGGCAGGGTGCTTGTGTGAGCACTCCTGCATGGAGCTCTCTGGCAGAAAGAATTTCTGCACTAGAAGTGCATTTTATTCTGCTGCATTTCAGGCTGGAAGGCATTACAACAGGCAGTGTACATTCTGGAAAGGACGTTGTATCTTCAGGGATAGCTGCAAATGGTGAAATAATGACAAAAAGGAAAGGTCAGATGAAGAGCTGAGTGACAAAAAAAATCTGATAAGAACTGCCAAAGCATATTTTTTCAGCTTTGGATATAATTTGGAACTTAAAAAAAAATCAGATCCATTTTCAAATCAAACTATGTGGAATTCTTCAGCATTCAATCAAATACTTCCATGCTGTTCCTCTCTCCCTTCACCATTAACTGCAGTTTTAAAGTTTGTAAGAATGATGAAGTTTTCTTTCCTACACAACTTTCTATTTTTATTTTGGCCTTCCCTCTTTCTAAGTACATTGCCAAGATAGTCCAAATATAAACTTCAAAATTTTACAGGGAAAAATGATAGAGGAATTGAAACAAGGATAAAACCCCAAACCCCAGTTCACTGCTAACTGTTACTTTCAGTGACAGGGATATCAGAAAAAAGAAGAAAACTATATTTATTTAAGCTTAGCATATTTATAATGACATAGCTTAATAGAAATTAGGTAATGAAGAGGACTTTCCATTGGAGCATAACAGTCCTCATTAAATTCATGCTTGAGTTCCCCCATTAAAATGCAATGAGATCTCCACATTCTTATAGCTCAACATAGGAAAAAATATCCCAACAGGGTGGTCACTTATTGCTGTTCCTATGAGCCACTAAGAAATACCCCACAACATCACAATTTTGGTATCCCTCTTAACCTTACACAAACTAAAAAACTTACATATATCTCTCATGTAATTTTTACAATAAAACATTTTAATTAATGTGATACATTCCATAAATAGCATTTCTAGTCAAAAATATGGGAAAATGCTTTAAAATACATTGTCTTTTCCAAATCTCCTTCATCTTCAGCTTTCCAAAGTTCCTTAATTTTTCCCATTACTGACACCTCCAAGCAGCTCTGGTCCTGCAGGGCTCAGGATCTCAAGCCAACTATGAATCAGAAGTGTTTCTGCACTGCCAACCACTCCAGCACACCACATCACCAGGGTTTTCCATCTGCAAACACCTCTTGCCCTGGAGCCCAGATGGGCACAGGCATTGTGCCCTCCCTGCCCAGCCTCAAGCAAGCAGCTGGGGGAAAAGATGATCCTGGGCATCGAGCATTTGGTGATTTGTGTTGCAGGCAGCTCGTTTTAGCTCATTAAGGGTACAGCAGAAAGGACCAGAGGGTTTCCCCATGGGGAACTTGGCAAGGCACAGCTAAAACAGACCACACCAAAAGTAAATGAAGCAGCACAACAAAAGATTTGCATTATTCTGCTTTAGCTTGGATGTGGCATAACAGCACCAACAGCGCTGCCAGGTGCAGATCCAGCCCCACCCTGCCCTGCCATTAGACAGATAAAACAAAGAACGTTTCCAGTGTTTGCTGGTGGCCTCCTCCTCACCTGGATCAGTGAGTGTCACCTCAGCCTCCCACACAGGCACAGTGGCTGAAACCCTGTGCAAGGTTTGTGTGACAGAACCGAGCAGCTCAGCCCTGCTGAGGCTCCTCCTGGCTGTGTCAAACCTCCTGCTGCCTCTGAGTGACTGTGACAGGTCTCAGGGCAGGCTGTAATATTTTATTAGGGTTGAAATACTACTGACAGGACATATAGAAACAGCAAACTCCAAACTTAAGATCAAAGCACAGCTGTCAGCTGAAGAACAATCCCCTGATTTAAAAAGTTCAGCAAGCTCCCGGTGCATTCTGGAAATTAAATACAACCAGAAAAAAAGCAAGGTGTGCAGCACTTTGCTGTGCTCCCATTAGGCCACCCACCCTGCTCAAATCTCATTTCTCCTGAAGTGAATTGCTCTTTCCACCTCCTATCTTTGCAGTGTGTCACTCCAACACGAGGCAGCTGAGCAAATCACCCCAGCTCCCTGTAACACAATGTCTTCCCTCAGCCTCTGCAGTTGTTTGTATCAAATCTGACATTTGTCTTGCTGAAGGTCCTGCTCAACATGCCCACAACACAAACATTCCCCAGCTTCCCTCCCCCAGAACTGCCCTGAATCATCCACATGTCTGGGACTAATGGAGTGGTTTAAGTTCTGAGAGTAAGAAGAAAAGAAGAGCCAAAAATTGGGTGTGGTTGGGGGAGGAAAATCAGGATCTTCCATGTACAGGAAGGGCAACCATGGAGAAAAATAGATGGAGAGAGAGAGAACAGTGAATGAATGGTCAAAGTGTAACACACAGACCTCACTGTACTCACCATGGCAGAATATTGGTATTTCTAAGTGCCTTGAACTGCCACTGCAGCACGAGAGGCTTTTGCACACAGCTTTTGCATATCTGTAGGTCCAAGAACTGTTTGGGATATAGTGATCCAGCCCCACCTCCTCAGCCTGAACCCACACTTTCCAGAGCTCCTCGGGGATCACCACCCTGCACTGCCCAGGTGCCATGGCAGGAACATCCCAAATTACTGTAGCTAGAAAATTCTCCATGCCTCAGAGCTGCTCCTGACCAGCACTGCTTGAAAAGTGGGGTTTGGTTCTCCTCAAAGGGATGTTTAAATATAAAGTTCAGGTGGGTCTTTCTGTTTAAACTGCAGGACCACACTAGCCAGCTAAAGGCAGAGCCACTCAGGCCACCCTGTGATTTACTGCAGCCTTGTTCTTTAACATCACAGAGCCTGGAAGTCTAACACGTTGTCTAATCCTCACCCAGCTGCAGCTCTCTCAGAGAGCTCTGACAGTGTCACAAGAGCACCACCAAAAGTATCCCAAGGGTGTCCTCTCACCACACATCATCAGGAGAACCAAGCTCACTTCACTTCCTGGTGCAACTTCCACGTGTTTTATGAGTGTTCAAATTCATAAATCTTAGCAACTGCTGGGACAAAACATGGTTGTGTGGCATGAACACAATGAACACGTTGAGCCTGCACTGTCTGCAGAAGCCTCTCTCCTCATTGTCTCACCTGAGGGTGTCTGTGATGGGCTGTGAGATCGCTGTGGGTGGCACACCCTGGTTTGCAGCAGCACGGTTGGTGGGGATGCTCATTTGTGCAACATTTTCTTCAACTATTTTCTTTCTTCAACTCCTCTTTTAATTGAGAATTCAGAATGATGTAAAATAATGAGCTCTCAGTCACATCTTTCCTCTGCCCATGCAGCTCCCTCCTCCACAGTAGAACAGGAGGCATAGAAGTACAACAAAGACTTTTTTGGAGCTCTCAAAGCACTTCCAGCAGTAGCTCCCTCAAGAATGATAAAAAAAGTTGGCACAAAAATTCCTGTTCTAATCCCTGCTTCCCAGGTCTCTTGGGGATGGTGGCACACATGATGTACACTCAAGTTTTCCAAGTGACAGTCAGCCTTGGACCTGAGGACTGGCGACCACATTCCTGGGACTACGGATGGTCCTTCTGGTAAGTGCCACCCCACGTTCATCTCTTTTCCCTTTGGAGCTGTTCCATCAGCCTGTTGGGATCTTGCACATGTCACCTCCAATTGCCAGGAACAGGCCTGTGGATTTCCAGCTGCCAAACCTGCAGGAGCACGAGCCCTCAGGGCCCGGCAGATTTTGAGGTGTGGGGGACAGTCCTGGGTGGCAGTGCAGTGGCAGCTGTGCTATCAGCAGGTACCGAGCATTTGTAAATAAACAGCACCCACAATTACCAACACAGATTGAGCACTCTCATTAAATTTCAATTTAGGAACAAAATTGCCATGGCATTTCTGAGACTTTTAGCTTTTTTTTTTTCCTTTGTTTTTAATTAATGTCTCAGTTGAACCTTACGGTGCAGCTTTGAACACAACTGCAGAGGAAGGTCCAGTGCTCCTGGCATGATGAGACTTCTCTGTGGATCATGGGGAGAAGGCTTGGGAAAATGGACGTGGCATTTTTTTTTTTTTTTTACCTTTCCCATTTATCTTCTAAAATCACATAAAACTAATTTGGCCAAGACACAGCAACTGTGTTGTATTGCTTGCAAGTTTATAAGAAGCTTAGCAAGAGCAGGAGGCTGTGGAGAATAAAAATACCTGCAAACAACATCCCCAGTCCTCCAGAGGCATCAGCCTCTTTGGATGGACAGGGAAAATACTTTCTACTTCTCATTTCTAAATATAGCACATTATTTTCTTTCCATCTCAAAACAAAGACAACAATCTTTGCTAACACCAATAAATAAATACTTCTTATGCACAGCACTGCAGGGAATTATTAGTCTTTCCTTCTCACCTCTTTCTACTGGGTTTCATAGGAGGAGTTACTACCATTTTAGCAACATGTTACAAAATACAAATCACATTATATTTAAAATACAGCTTATTTGGTGTCTCAATAATGAATATTTATTGCATGTGATGATGGACTTATAAATACATTGCATTCACATATTAATATATTTATATTAATATTCATAAAAACTCTGTCACCATAATTGTATAATTTTCAATAGATTTAAATAATAAGGCGTATTTGTCTTCAGTAATCTATTTTGTAATTTACTGCAATACTCAAACTTCGAAATGTTGTTAAATGTATTGCATGATAAACACTCATTAGATTATTCTCTTTCATCTTTTGCAAGCCAAGAGCCCCCATGGCTCCGAGTGGGCACCAGGTCCCTCAGGGCATCCTGAGCTCTCCCCAGGCCCACTCATCCCACCCACACTCCCTGCTGGGAGCTGTGTCCCATAGAGAGGGAGCTGGTGTCCCATGGGAGATGGGATGGGAGCTGTGTCCCATGAGAGATGGGTTTGGGAATTGTATCCCATAGCAGATAGAACTGGGAGCTGTGTTCCATGGAGGATGTGGTTGGGAGCTGGTATCCCATGGGAGATGGGTTTGGGAGCTGTGTTCCATGGCAGAGGGAGCTGTGTCCCATGGGAGATAGAGCTGGGAGCCATGTTCCATAGGAGATGTGGTTGGGAGCTGTGTCCCATGGCAGATGGATCTGGTGGTGTCCCATGGGAGATGGGTTTGGAAGCTGTGTCCCATGGCAGATGGAGCTGGTATTCCATAGGAGATGGGTTTGGAAGCTGTGTCCCTTGGCAGATGAAGCTGGTATTCCATAGGAGATGGGTTTGGAAGCTGTGTCCCATGGCAGATGGAGCTGGTATTCCATAGGAGATGGGTTTGGAAGCTGTGTCCCATGGTAGATGGATCTGGTATTCCATAGGAGATGGGTTTGGAAGCTGTGTCCCTCAGCAGATGGAGCTGGGAGCCGTGTTCCATGGGGAATGAAGTCCAGGGCCCAGCCCTGCCCCAGAGCAGCCTCTCCCTCAGCTCTCCCTGCCCAGGAAGGCACAGTGGGATTGGTTTAATGACCAGGACTGCCCTGGATTAGGTCTTACTGCGGAGGACTCTGAGATCTTCACAAGCAGGGAAATATGTGGGAGCAACATCCCCTCTGCCCACAATTCTGGGGTGAGACCTCAGCTTCACTCCCCACAGCCACCCTGGGAGCTGAGCTCCTCTCCAGCCACTGCAGTCACAAGGCTCCTTCTGGCATTCAGTAATCTCCCTTCTCCCTTCCCTGATGCTTCCAAGGCAGCACATTTATCCATGCAGGATATGGGGCACGGTGCAAACACCAGCTCAGCTGGGACAGGGCTGAGCAGCAGCAGCATTTTCAGCCTGCAGTGGTGCTCAGCAGCCTGAGGAAGGCCATGGGGTCCCTCCCACCATGCTAGTGATGGGTAGCAGACCTGGAAAAGGAAGGGCTGGAGGTCAAAAGACCGAGGCTTCTGCCTTCCAGCTAACACTGACCCACCACTGTTGTAGAGACCAGAGAACCCCCTGGCACCACCTGGCCTCAAACACCTTCTTTAAGAAGGGTTAATTACAAATTCCCACCCAGCCTGGTGGAAAACTGCACATGTAGGAATTATTTTCTGCCCCACCTGGTTCTGGTGATGTCCTGGAACATGAGCTTTGAGAAGCCCTGACCCAGCAGTTGTCACCACCACTCTTATTTCCATCCTGCTGTAAATGTGCCGCTGCAGCAGCCAGCCACAGAGCAGAGCCCAGAGAACTGAAACAGCCCTGGCAAGTGGGGCCTGGGGACACTGTCCCCATGGCCCAGAGCCAAAGGGTCTTGGAGATCACACTGCCATCCCTTTCCTAAGGGCCAGCTGGGAAACTAAGTTTTCTGTGACTCTACTTCCCATCTATCAAAAGGGTAAGATTGAGACACCCCTCCCCAAAATGAGAACGGACTGCTCATGGTCTGCTCAGATGTCCCAGGGTGATGTCTGTTATCCTGCCCCATTCCCAAGCCATTGGCAGAGCCTGGAGGTTGTTCTGGGCTCTGGCACAAGTCAGAAGTGGGCCAGGGGATTCTCCAGGCAGGGGATTTCAGTGCCTCTGAGGATCAGTGGATGTTCAAGTTCAGACTCTCTAAAGAAAATAAAAAGCCTGAGCTGTTTGTGCCACAGAGGAAGCTGAGAGCCCAGCCCTGAGCTCAGCTACAGGAGGCTCTATGGGTACACTCCCAGCACATCTGGGGCACAGCTGGTGTGGAGCATTAACAACACTGCTGTTAAAGAGGCCTGCACCTAAGGCAGGTGTAACTCCTAAGGTAGGACAACCACTCTTTACAATTCAAAATAAATAGCATTTAACCAAGGTCCATAAAAACTAAAGTACATCTATCCTAATTGCCTAATTACTGTGATTTCCCAAATGCCAGGCACTGAGAGTTCATTCTCTATTTCCTTCTCTGAACCTTTCAGCACTTCTGATTTCATGATTAGAAACCATCAGAAACATCCAAGAGAAATTCTCCCTCGAGTGCCATTCCCCAGGCACCTCCCAGGCACAGTGAGGCATGTGGTTTTGGTTGGCTTCTTCCTGAATACTGCTTGGGAGCCCAGCTGGAGATGTTTGCAGCTGCTGGAGCTCTTCCCCACACTCCACGTGGGAGGCAGACTCATGCCAGGCCAGGAAGATGCTGTGCCTGGACACTCACACCTAGCACAAGCTCTCTTCCCACTTCTCCTCCCAGCCATGGGAAACTTTAGGGAACTTTGTCACCCCAGGGGTCACTACATTTTCCCCTCATTTGATTGCATCTGGCAAACAGGTTCAAAAATGACAGGGAAAGAGCTGCCTCCACACATCTCATTGCCTCAGGAGTCCCTGCAGGACTTGTTATAAGCTGAATTTTGAAATCATTGAAATGAGTCTTTTCTGTTTACTTGAGCCATTTTTCCCACATATTTTTCAGTCCATGAATATGTCCTCTTTTTCAAGTTTTGTCTAATTTGAAATGAGAAACTGCTTCCTTGTCTGCAGGTCCTTGCAGAATGGGAAAATAGCTCATGCTGAGGGCTGTGTTGACAATGCGTATTTATAAGATAATGCTACTGGGGCTGGATTCTTTCTGCTCTGCATAATTCAGATCAATTTGCTATAAAAAAGTGCAAAAATGAGCAGGTAAAGTGTGTCACCATCACAGGTGATGGAGTTAATCCAGCATATTTAGGCAGTCACTGTGAACTATGGGTAGCCAGAGTTGCTGGGCTGAGTGTGAAGCCAAGGGGAGCTGGAAGGCAGAGAAGCTCTGTGGACAAAAGGAGGAATTCAGGGCCTTTTTCTGCAGCCTCATTTCATGCTCACAAAGCATCTCAGCTCCTTGGGGCCTCACCAGCCCCACCTGAACTTTAGGTCAGGGAGGGCAAAAGAAGCTGGGGGGAAGTCCTGTCCACAAGCAGGGAACAGAGCAGCTCCCAGCTGGCCCTGCTTGCCAGGAGACCCAGGACAACACTGGCTGCTGTTCCAGCCTGGCACAGAACCAGTCTTTTTTTTTCTTCCACTCCCCTTCCTCTGCCTCCTGTGCTCCTGCTTGGTACTTGCAGGTGTCCTGCCCCTGGCTGGCCAAGGTTGGCTGGCACTGCCTTCACATTGGTGGGGGTCAAGTCAGCAGGCTTGTGGTGACTCCACAAAATGGAAGTGTTGTCTATTCTGGTCAGGCTTTCAGAGACCAGACACAAGCCAGGAATGCCAGAGGTGTCCATGAACCAGGAAAGAAGGAAATACAGTAGTCTGATGAAGGCACCAAAACCAGATTAGAAACCCTCCCTGCAGCGGTATTGTGCAGCCAGTGCCCCATGGATGCTGGAAAACTGCTCCAAAGGACTCTCTGGGGCACTGCTCCTTCCAGGAGTGTGTGGATTTTAGCACTTCTCTGCCAGGCTCTAAGGCACTTCAGAGGGAGATCAGGAGGTGTTTGGCCCTGGTGTCAGAGTGCACCAAGTATTCACTCAGCACAGGGATCCCCATGGGATGAAGGCTATGCCCAGCCTCCTGCCTGCCTGAGCACAAGCCACAGCTCTTTTGAGGTAAGATGAGCAGAACGGGTTTGTCACCTCCACCTTCCCTGCAGGGTCCCAGCCTGTGTGTTTGTGTCAGAAATATGACATCAGCTGCTGTGTTAACCCAGCTCTGTCTGCTGGTTTCTCTCTCCACAGTCTGGCGTGGGGCTCCTTCACCTGCTGCATGGCGGCCTCTGTCACCACCCTCAACTCTTACACTAAGACTGTCATTGAGTTCAGACACAAGCGCAAAATCTTTGAGCAGGGCTTTCGAGAAGAGCAGAACTTCCTAGACGAGGAGGCCATCAAGTACTTCAGAGAAAGGTCAGTGCAGGGGAGGTTTCCATGGGCCCTGCTGGTTTCAGAGAAGCCAGGCTCTCACCCACTTCAGCACTTGTGGGCGAAGTCTCTAAGACACCTTTCACACCTGTGTGTGAAAGGCAAACCCAAAAGGTCCTCCTTGATTTGGCTTTTCTTAAAGTTTGCAATTTATTTCTTATTTTGAGATGCATCCCAGTGCCCACCTTTTCTCCTATACTCATTAAAAGTCCATGCAATATGCACCCAATTCACAAAAAGCTGTGCTGACAATGTAAGCTGATCTTCCCTCTCTAAAAAGGTAAAATTGTAGGAGTGTACGAAATGTGACATCAATCCTTTCTCAGCACGTGCAACAGGCACCGCCCAATAACCGAAACAGCTGCTGAGGAATTTTCCAGCCACCACCAGGCCCCTTTGGAACTGCCATCTCCCATCACATGCCCACAATCCACCCCTGGCTCCATCCTCTGGAACAAATCCACACAAATACAGAAAAACACCCACACAGTGCCACCCACACAGTGCCACCCACCCTGCCACCAGATCTCAGGTGCACTGGAGTCCTGGTGGGTGCCAAGGCCCAGGGATGCTCTGTCACTCTGTCCAGCAGCTGGCCCCTGTTGCTGCTCCAGGAACCTCCTGCCCTCATTCTTGGGTGAGAAAGTTCAGGCTTTGTTTAAAACTGTGGACTATGAAGAACAGAGAGACCCTGGGCTCACACAGCAGAGAATGGGCTCCACAGGGTGATGGACCTTCACAGGATGAAGAGCTGAGAAGTAGAGAAAATTCTCACCAAAAGTCTGTGGCCTGAAGTGATATGAAGATAATTTTGGGGGCAGAAAATATAAGCAAGGATGCATTGCTGTTTGTCAGAGCAGTGGGGCAGTTTCTCTGTGGTGGAAGACAGTGGTTGGGAAGCTCTGAGGGGACAGAAGGTTTGGAATGATCAGCATTTCAGCATCAGAATGAGGAGCTCTCCTGAGAGGGCAGAACTAGAGAGCTTCCATGATTACTGCTTTTCCTTGGTTATCTTGTTTATTATTCTGTTGCTGCAGTTAATCCCCCTGCTAACATCCAAGTTTTCCCTCTACCTTTCAGAAAGTCCGGAAGGAAAAGAGAAATGAGGCAAATAACCATGATTTTCCTAATTTTGCATTTGGACATGACAGCGAATTCTAAAAAATTCTCTGTGGGAGAAAAGAAAGCCCAGACACAGTGAAGAGGAAGGGGTCAGTGTGTGCCTCAGGGTAAATCAACACTCAGGGAGGGAAACCAGACGAATTATTGAAGTGAGAATTGCAGATAAGAGCCCAGGAGAATTATAACGAACAGTGTCTCGAGTTAGACTGGGAAATGCTAAGGAAACTTGTTGAAGTACCACTACTGCCCTTTCTGGAACAGTAAATAGCAAAATACATTAATGGCCAGAGGACAGGGATCTCTTTCTCTCACGTGGGCATTGTGGGTTTGATTTGGGCTCCTCTTGCCCTCACAATATGACACAATTCCACCCCCAGCAATTCCCTCCTTGGTCACCTCCTCCCAACCCTTCCACACACACTTGGCACACTCAGCTCAAGCATGTGGTGTTCCCTAACTTCATGATTATGGCTTTCTTTTTTTATATCACATTATTTTAATTGTTGTATCTGAATACATAATAGGAAGAGACAGTGTTACCATGGGATCATTCTAAAGATTTAAAGCTGTGCAGCAATATACAAAATTTTTAATTTTTGAAGTGGTCATATTCATGCTCGGCTTCACTGCTGTGCCCTGGGAATGCTCGGACTGCAGGGGTCCAGGGACTGTCCATTAGCAACACCCTGTTGCTGCACACTGTGGGTGCCCTCAGTCCCACACAACTTCCCCGAGCTCCCATCTGCCTTTGCACAAACAGAAAATAAAATAAATCCTCTTTCCTTCCTGTGCACATACCCAGGGATACTTCACATTCCCTCCTACTCCTCCACCTCCATGTTCCTTTTCATACCTCATGAATAAAACCCTCCAGCCTTTCTTCCTTCCAGTTAGTTTGCACATATCTTCATTCTTTTTTCCTGTTCCTTTGCCTCAGTGCAGAGCCAGCACCCCCTGGAGCACACACCCAACCTCTGTGCTGGACACACCCTGTGCAACAGGCACTTTCCTGTGTGCCTGCTGACAAATAAAGCTTGATCATTATTCTCAACAGCTCCATTTATCATCTGGGACTCAGGGAAGGAAAGTGTTAGCCCCATTTTGCAAGATAAAACTTTTTTGTTGGGATATTATCCTACAGGCCCCTGCTCCTAGGGAAGAAATCTGCTTTATGAAAAGTACTGACAGTAAAATGCTGCTAATCTTGCACGTGTTTTCTCAGCTATATCACTGTATTGTGCTTCATTTTAATTGTATGCAACTGCAAATAACAGCAGAAGATTTGCTGGAAATGTGGATGTAAGAGCTGAAATGGTCCCTTGAGAGCTCCCAGTTGATCAGCTGAGCTCCTGTCCCCAGCAGAGCAGGAGTTGCAGGGGATGAGCCACATCATCCCATGGTTTGCTGTGCTGATCCCCCCTCCCCTCCCATCCCCTCACCCTCCGGGACCCTGCTGCTCCTTAAATTCAGCCCCCACGTCCCAAGGGCAGCCTCTGCTCTGGGGAACGTGGGCAAGGCTTTAAAACCCCAAGAACACTCCAGATTCTGGTCCATAGCCTGGTTTGACTCCACCTTAGCCAGCCCAGGGAGTCACCCAGCCCTCAGCCACTCACACAGGGGCTCTCACACATCCAAATGTTCTGCCTCCCTGAACCCCAAGGCCCTGCCTCTCGCCAGCCAAGCATCTCGCTGTTCCTGCCCCTGGGAAAACATTTCAGCAGCTGCTGAAAAATCAGAGATTTGTGGTGTTACATACAATTATGTCCTATCCAGGCCTGAGATACTTTGAAAAGTCCAGACAAAACAGACTCTGTAGTTCATAATATAAAATCAAAAGATCCCAGAGCTCTGCAGATATAATAGGTACAATAGCCCTCAAGGTAACTCTAAGAAAACCAGGTCAATTATACAGACTTGGAGGTATTATTCATGCTTTAAGTATTCTATAAAATTATCAGAATTATCTGCAAGGTCAGCTTTCAGTCTTTGTCCTTCAAGTGTTCTTCCTTCCTGTTTTTCTTGTTTTCCTTTGAAATGGATATTTGTGCATAACTTTTGCTCATCTTTTTCATTTTTTTAGTTCATTGGGTGTCAGTTCATAACAAGTATCTCTGTTCCTCCGAGTTTCTGCTCTGTTCCATATGGATCCTCTTGCCCCATGTGGTCATGAGCACAGTCCCTTGTCTCTGGTTTACCCCAGCCAGCAGAGGAGGAGCCCTCACTGCCCTCCTGCTTCCTTCCTTCCTTCCTGCTCTGAGCATCCCTCCAGAGAAGCCAAAGGGACAGGGATTCTTTGTTCTCTGCCATAAAGTCTGATAATCTCTGTGACAACAGCTGCAGGAATGGTGATAGACCTTCTCCTCTTCCCTGCCCAGCTGTTTGGTAGCTGCTGTTTTAGCAGCTTTAGCTCTCCCCTGCTGTTTTGGCAGCTTGTCCCTACGGCTCTGTAATAATTAAGACGCATTCACAAGAATTCTGCTCATTCAGACCAAGCAGCTCCACCAACAACATCCATCCAGGCAAGGGCCAGCACAGCCAGCTTACACAGACACACTGTCTTTCCCAAGTTTGTTCTCAGTTTCTTGCTTTCTTTCTTTCATATATTAAAAAAAAACTTTTCAGGCACCCTCCCCCAGCACACCTTTCCCTTCTCCCAGGATTCTGACAGATTTTGCTTTCAGGTAAAGAATGAAAACTTTCCTCTCTGCTCCTTTGCTCTGCTGGAGGCAGGGCAGGAACTGCTGGTGGGGCAGGGGGAGCCCTGGGCAAGGGGCAGAGCTGCTGGGGCAAGGACAGGAATAACTCCAGGTAGGACAAGGGAATGTCCAGGCTTGGGGTGAAGGCACGTGAGGACTGAAGCCTGAGGTGAGGGATATGGGGCCTGAAAGGATGGAAATCAAATCCAGGTGAGATCCTCGTGGAGAGCTCGTCACTGCCTCAGGCAAGGAATGAAAAGTTTGTGAGGAAACTGGAATTACCCATGGTCCTCTTTTAGTGAGGACAAGAGCAGCTTCTGGACGTGCATCCAGGCTGGTCAGGGGTGCAGAGTCCCACTGGAGCTGAGGGCACTGCAGAAAGGGTCAGGGGGTTATCCCACCCTGGCACCAGGGGGAGGGAGGACCCCAGAGATCAGCACGGCCCTGTCTCACTCTGGTATCCAGCTTAGTGCTCCCTGTGAAGCAAATCTCACCAGGAGCTGTTAAACCAACATATTTAGCAAGTAAATCTGGAAGATTCAGCCTCCCCCAGCTCACCCATCCGTAGCACAGCGTTTGCAGCTGTCCATCAACACCCATTGTGCCACTGCAGCTGATTTCACATTTTTCTTGCTGACTGGGCCCTTACTCTGATCTGCAACACCAACCTAAGCAGGCAGATGCTACTGGTGAAATTCTGGAGTGAGCTGAGTTCAAACTTCCATCGATAGCAGTGCAGACAAAACGTCTCTGCAGGGACAGAAAATGTAGTTTTAAGTGCTAGGAGCAGTTTGAAACAGACAGCAGGACCAAAGCTATTGCAGAGTTAATAAATTAGGACTATTCCCAACACTGTGAGAACCAGAACTTTTCAAATCATCATTCACACACTATTTTTTCCCTTTTTGCACATTTTTGTAATGTATCATGCTCACAGCTTGCTTCCTCTAAGTCCATTGTGCTCATGTCAGATGTGCACATCATACCAATGCCTTCCAAAGACATGCCAACCTTTTGCTCTGATCTCCTCCTTGGTCACCCAGGTACCTGAACAGGGTTTCAGTTACTGACCTGATGTACCTCCCACTGGCAGAGTCAGTAGCTCTTCCCACAGACATCAATATTTCCAATCTTCCTATTCCCCTTTCATCAGTGCACAGGGATGAGTGCAACCTCCTGCCTTGGATTTGTTCTGTACCTTATTCTGCAACACAGGAAGCTTTATCCAGAGCTGCTCCTTCTGGAAATCACATGGACTGGCACCAAAATGGTGCAGCAGCAGCACCATCCCCCCTTCCAACACACACGTACTGTGCAATGCTGCTGGGCCCCGGTGCTTAGATCCATCCTGAAGAGGGGAGAAGAGTGGACAGATGCAGCCCTGAGCCCCTCATTTCTATTCCCCATGGCCTCTTTACATGAGCTTTCCCCAAGAGGGGCAAAGCCAAGGGAACCGAGTCCTTCCTGAGCCCATCACGATCTCCATGGTGGGCCTGGCTATAGATGGAGGAGCCCAGGTACGTTGGACTCTTATTGGTTTTGACCCTTCCATTTGGGTACACTGGAGCAGCCTTTGTTTCTGTTAAAGGTGCTACTTCTATATTCTCTTTTCCAGGACTGAGGAGGAGAGGGCTGAGGCTGGGGACCTGAGGTTACAGTGCCTCCATAGCTGCTCCCCAAATAGTAAGTGACCATGGCTCGAATGTGTCCGGCACACAATGGCTTGTACTGTCCCCACACTGGCTCCCTGGGGCCCAGAATGAGCTCTGGAGTAGGAAGCTATGGGAATAGAGGTTTGTTGCTTTCCCAGACAGCATTGCCCAAGAGATAACCAACCAGCATAAGAACAGTACAGAATTCTCCAGCATTCAATTTAGGATGTGCACATATCCTATAATTTTGTGTTATCTCAAGAAGCTGTGACTTCATAGTAGTTTAAAAATATGCTCTAATTTACACCTGTATAACTTTCATTATCACTACCTTTTTTCATCTATATTTATCACCAATTCATGATGATGCATGCTATTGAATATAAAAATGATTGAAAGCAGCTTTGGTAGACAATAACGTTAGTATAATTAATGCCATTTCTTGCACTTTCTCTGGAAATTGCTGTGCTTTTATTCAGTGTTTGCAAAAGCTCTTGCTTTAAGCTATGGGAATCAGTGGTTCAATGTACAGAGCAATGTTGGAGCACGGCTCCTGCTCTGCTCTGAATACTATACTTTTTCTTTACTCTCCAGGAAAGATGTGTGCAGTTTCATGCATCTATTTCCTTGGAAAGAAAGCAAGTGATCCTTCATTCAGCAGGAGGGAGCCTTGGGAGAGTGACTTGCTGGCTCTGCGCTGTTAAAATTTGGAAACCTCATGGCATTTTGCTGCCTCTGTCTTGCTGAGATGCACATCTCAGCCACATACTCATGGAAGCTTGGTGTCTGTAACCCCAACCCCTGAGGGTCCTGCTCCCTCCCCAGACCTGCTGGAACAGCTCTCCAGTCCCATGTCACTGCAGGTGGTGTCCCCACAGGCATGATAGTGCTGGCACTGCTCTCCAGCTCGGTTTGTCATCAGCTCACTTGGTAACTCCTGCTCCTTGAAAATGTCATGTCAGTCATGGACCTTTCCACAGGCAGATCCATGTCCTTCATTCTCACAGGCCTGAAAATGTCTATTGGTACAAAATTGATCTGGGCCATATTTCCTGAGGAAGTTCCTCACCTGCCAAGCTCCTGGCAGGTGTTCAAATGTGCTTATTTTATTATTGAAGTGTGTCCAGAGGTCTTTGTTTCAAAGAAACAATAACAAGTCTTGACAATAGGCATTCCAAGGAATAGGCTCTGCTGGTCCTATGGCCAGCCCTGTCCCAAGTGTTTCCATTTCAAAGGACCCAGAGCTCACCCCATAGAGTGCTGGCAGCGCTGGGAAAGCAAACCCCAAACGAGGAGCCCAGAGTCAGGTTAAAGAACAGTGGCCATCCCTCAATATTCCATCAGGCTCAGCCTCACATCCATTACTTTCTGTAATGAAATCAGATCAATATTAATGAAGTGACAGGAGTGAAGTTGTGCTCTCAGTTCACAGCTTACTCACAAATCCAAATCAAAGCCACAAAATGCTCATTATCCATGCTTATTAGGGAGGAAAAACTATTAGTTACTGCTGCTTGGGATGGCACAAAGCCTCACAACGCTCAGATGAACCTCTCCTTCCTCGAGCAAGTCCACCAAGCCATAACTGGTCTGGGCCTGACCCCAGGATCCTCCTTGATGCTGGTTCCAGGGTCTCACACTCCCAGTCCTTGTCACATTCCCGCTCCAGGGGCCCGTGGCCAGCAGAGGATTAAGAATGGCAAGAGAACGGCATGAGAAGGGCTTGGCTAAAGGCACAGCAGCCACCAAGGTCATACTGGCCCCATGGGAGGTGTGGAAGAAGGGGACACATCACCTGGAACAGACCAACCCAGCAGCCACGTGCCACCAGCAGAGGAAATGCCAGCAGGTCACTAGGAGCACTCCATGGATGCTTCCCACAGGGGTGGTCCCGTGGTCCCGTGGTCCCGTGCCAGCAGTGCACCAGGAAGCACCACCTGGAGTTATTCCTGCTGCTCTCCTCAACCAGCACCTCATTCCCTGCAGGACCTGCCAGCTGCCCTCAGCCAGGAGTGCTCTGAGGAGGTTCCAGTCTGAACCAAACTGCCGATAAGGAATGCTGCCTCATCCTCAGGCATCGTGAATCTTTCTGTCCTCCCATGAAGACAAAGCAAGGCATCTGTCCTTGTTGAGAGGAAAGGATTTGGGGGAGTGTCCCTGAGGAATGAAAGAGCAAAAGCTGTAAAGAGGAGAACAAGGCTGAGCGGTTGTGGAAGACGAACGCTACCTGGCCAGGTGATTTTGGAAGAGAGAATGTGAAAGGTTTTTGAGCAGCCCAACAGCACTGTGGGAGCACAGGTAGCACAAAGGGCCTCATGCCAGGGCAGGATATCAGGTTCCTCTGCTGGCAAGACTGAGCTCTCCGTTTTGAGAAGTGGCTGTAAATTATAAATTCCATCAGAAGCTTGAATCCAGAGGAGTCTCAGTCAGGACAATGCAGTTATTCAGTCATGATAATTCTATATTAAACCATTTAATGTCCATCACTGAACTATAATTTTCTTTTAACAGGGTTAAAAAGAAAATTATTTTATTTTTTTTAAACACCCTTAGCAGGGCTTAAACTTACCTGAGCTGAGAACAGCACCAGGGAGCTCTAACTATAACTTGGCATCCTCTGCTCTCTCCAAGCTGCCTTCCTGTGCAAACATATGGCACTGGCCCCTATACATCTGATAGCCCCGGACATACCAAATTTAGCATTTCCAGACACTTTAAAAGTCTATTTTCTGTCATTTTTGATCTTGGAGTCTCAACTTTTTCTTTCAGAAGTGCAAGGTTGGGAGATCTCAATGCTCCAGCTGTGTATAGCCACTGCACAAAAATATAGAAGTTTCACATCAGGATATTTTTTGTTGTTGTTGCACAGTTATTTATTAGCAAGAAATACTCACTGTTATTAGGCTCCAGCCAGCAACATTCCCTGATTTCAGACATCTGTATGTCCATGCCACTTCCACCCTTTGCTCCAGAGTTCTCTCATTCATGAGGCACTAATATAAGGAGGCTGGATCCCATGGGGCAGGTGGGAGAGGTGCAGATGGTGAATGTCAAACGGGCAAGAGAGAGGCAGGAGAAATGTCACAAAGGACAAGGAGGGACAGATGTGGTGGCAGAGCCAAAGAAGAGATAAATAGCCCAGAAGAGGAAGAGCTGAGCAGGAAACAGCAAATTCTTACTGCCTGTGGCTGAAAGCCTTGGTGTTATTTGAGGCAGATAAACCCAGAGTTCAGGACACCAGCTTCTCGTGTAGAAAACTGAAAGAATATTCAAAATTAATTCAGTGTTAAAGAAATAATATGTCACTGTTTTGGCAGCGTGGGCATTTCAGAAGGGTCACCTGACAAAGAGGAGGCCTTGAAAAAAATAGTTTTATTCTCATGTCATCACCCTGTAGGCATTTCCCCTGGGTCCATCCCACAGCTCTTTTACCATCCTCCCACCCCGGCTGTCTACAGTGAGATTTATGCAACCAATCCCTCAGTGCTTCACTCTAAAGCATAGTGTAATTTTTTCTATTCAGACAAGTTCATCAGAAGAACTCTAGGTTTAAGACACGGTGGAAACTATTCATTAAAAAAAAAAAAAAAAAGAAAGAAAAGAAAAGAATATCCACTGGGTTTTTTCTTTCCTTCTGTCGTGAGCGCCATGAAAGCAAAGTGGTGCTGAATGTGCAGGCAACTTTCAAATGTCTCCAAAAAAGTCTGTAGCACCAGCTCAGCTGGAGAGGGCAAGGCACAGACGGCAGCCAAGGTCACTGTGACAACGGGGAACATGCTTTATATGCTGAGCAGCACAGGCTGGGAGGCGGCAGACAACAAGGGCTTGACGCATTTGAAGTGTCGCTCAAAGTTGAGCCAAGGTTTCTCCTTGTGGAGGTACCTGACAGCTGCAATCAGCTGCCTATTTCATGTCAGCATTGATTCCAACTCCAGGTCTTGCAATTCTTCCTGTAATTTATTCAGTTCATAGTGATTCACCACATAAAAAAACGAGTGGGAAAAATCCCCTCTGATAAAGCGCCATGGTTACGGGTCGAAGATCCAGCCTTGCTGCACTGACAGCAGTGGGAATCTCATTCCTGTCTTCAGGCAAAGCCTTGCCCACTAGGACATTCCACAGCTAAAGGTTTCAGTTCTGTCCTCTTTTACCTCTGCTAACATCCAGACTGACATTTTGCTTTAACATTGCTTCTTGAGCTACCAGTTTTTCTGCTTCTGAGATAAGGAGGATGATAAAAGTAAATGCAGTCCCATGTGGAGCATGGCAGCCTGTGAAGACTAAGGGGTGGAAAAGGGAAGCAAAATAAGCTGACAGTTTATAATACATTTTTTGTTTCCTCCAGTGCACAGGTGAATTGAAAGGTTTCTTATATAAAATTCAGTGGGATTAGTTACGAAACGTGCTTTCTGTCACTCTCTTAAATTGCATCTTTCAATAAATGCTTCATCTCCTACAGCTAATCCTGGATTTATGCAAAAAACTCCCCAAACCCCCCCCCCCCCCAAAAAGCCAACCCTGTCCCACACAGCTAAACATGTGAAATGAAGTCTTTCAGACTGTATGTGCACCCAAATAGCCTTTCACTTACTGTGCATATCCTATTCCCCCCTAGAATGCAGGTAGGGATTGTTCTCAATTCGGGTTCAGATAATTTTACACGGTGAGATATTTGAGGATAAATATATGTAATTTTAACAGCAAAAGTGCACTTTTGTTTTAATTGCCTTAACATGGGATTGTCTCGTCTCCCACAATCCAAAACCTGAGCTACTGACTCTGATATGGGAAAGGGCAGCAATCCCTCTGAGCCAAATAACTCTGGTTTTCCTGTAAAAACCTTTTTATTCATCAGGGACTCTCCTGGAACGGGCACTATAAAGTCAGTGGGAAAAGGGACAGCCCAGAGGCTCCAGTGGAAGAGAAGTATTGTGAGGTGGGACTCAGAGGGGAGAAAAGTGAGAGGAGAAAGGGGAACAAGGGGAGGAATAAATTACTTCCATAGTTAGGCAGAACCAGAGAATAACAGTGTGGACAGGGACTCCAGAGGGCTCTAGTCCAGTCCTGTGCTCCCTGAATGCCCAGGCTGGATCAGGCTGCTTCAGTCCTTGTCCAGCTAGATTTGAACACGTCTAAGCATGGAGATCACAGTACCTCTCCTGGCTTCTACCCCACTGTTTTAAAACCCTCAGGGTGAAAAAGCTTTTCCTCACGCCCAGTTGGCAATTCTGGCCTTCCAGTCCTGTTCAGCCAGGTTAAGAAGGCAAGGCACTCCCAGGTGCTTCCTGGGACACGTGTGTGCTTGTTTTCTCTCCTGCCCTTTACATAACCCATTTTATGATTCCTTTTAGGCTCTGCTTTTATGCAGTAGCTCTGTAACTGTCTGCATTTCCAATTATAAAACCTCTAAATTTGATTTAAACCTGATAATTCAGCTGTGATTTAGCAAATTAACCCTATTGAAGCCCAGAGGTGTGAGACATGCTCTTTAGAACCTTAAATGTTTGGTGTTTAATTGCATCCAACACTGAGAAAGGTGCAGGGAGGAGGAGAAGTGACTGTGTAGTTCTTTCAGGCTACTGGTGCTGACAGGACAGGACCTCACGCACAGATCTCACACAGCCCATTCAGACCAGGATTTGCTTCTGTCTTCCACCACAAGAATTTACTAGATGCACAAAAAGACTCAGTTGGTCCCTGACATCACTACAAAAGCGTGTCATGTCCTTTGGCTGTTAGAAATCCTGCACCATGATCTGCACAGTGGTTGTCTTTGTGTTCCCCTTCAAGGACAAGGCATTTCTAGCTGCATTCCCTACCTGTCAGGACAGTTCCAGGCCACAGGGGTGGAACATCTTCCTCTCTTGCCATCAGTATTGACAAACTAAGAAAAATTTGGCCATCCTCTAATTCCGTGGGTTCCCAGGCAGCGCTCCCAGGAGACTGAAGCATGAGGGCCCACGGAAGGAAAGCAGGTCTTCACACTGGGCAGGATGGGCAGGGAGAGTGCTGTGGCCACCTGCAGTCAGGTTTTTGTGTTCTCACAGTCATCATGCCAGTAGCTTCCATCCCTTCCTGTCCTTCTGCAGCATCAAACCCTTGGTTCTGGCAGAGCCATGGGATTTTTGGGAAGGAGAACCTGGATGTCCCAGTGGTTCTCACACTGAGGATAGCTGACACGTGCTCACTTGGCAGCAGGGAGGAGCTGATCCTGAATTAACGTGCCTTATTCGCAAGTGCTTTGCTCTTGGTCATGAGAAGCAGAGAGTTTTTTACAGACACGAGAGGCAAATCAGCCTGGGGGGAAATGCAGTTGTGGGAAACAGGGTTAAAATTGTCCCAAAATAGGCTTAAAATTTTCTTATAAGCCTTTAGCCCAGTCCAGAAGAAAAAGTGTGTGTTTGTCTTTCTTCAGGGCTTCACAACACCCAGCTCTAAGTGTCACTAGCCCGCAGAGGAACAGGAGTGACCATAATGCTCAGAAAATACCCCCATTCGCTACGTCAAGCTCTTCCAGCAACACATCAAGCAGCTCTTCACTTTCATCAGAACCAACCAGCCAGATCTCCATGGTTCAGGATCAAACCCTGCTGGACATCACCTCCATCACTAGATTGGCCCCAGGGGAATCACCAAACCGTCAACCACTTGAGCAAAGAGATACAAATTTAGCAATATCGTGTTCCAGCCCACTCGGAGCAAGGACTATTCCAGCATCTTGCCCAGCCAGCCTCAGGCTCAATCTAACACCCAGCTCAGCCAAGCCACAGCAATACTCTGACTCCTCTCCAGTCAGCCCAGGGATCAATGCAGCTTCCTTCTCCACCTTCTGTCCTCACACAGCACAAAACGTACGAGCTTCAGCTTCAGATCACACACTGACCCCAACCAGGACAAGCACAAGGCCTCCAGCAACAGCGACTCCTGAAGAGAGTTCTCAGGCTCCTGGCTATTCTAAAACGAAATTAAAGAATACAGGAAAGGGGTTTGAATCAGATCTGGAAGATCCTGATCATGAGAGGTATGTATCCAGACCACACAGTTGTCTAAGGCCTCAAATGGCTCATGTTGGTATAGAATCATTAAGAGCCCCCCATTAAAAAAGTTAAATATCTTTTATGATTCAGATGTTCCCAGTGTTTGTTTTCCAGTAACCACCCTGAGCTTCCACTAGACCCTGTTACCCAAGAAGCAAAAAGCCCTATTTCCATATACCCATTTAGCTCTCCACACCTCCTGACAGACCTGGGCCAGGTCATCAACCTCACCTCCTCCAGCAGGGCACAGTTTTCAAGTGCCTCCTTTCCCTCCAAAGGAGGCAGCACAACTTTCCCTTGTACCAGCAGAGAGAAGCTCTGCTGTCCCTTGAAGCCTGACAGAGCAGAGCAGGGGATGGTGCTCAGCCACATGGCCGGGATGTCCCTCTCAAAGCTCCATTGTCTGCTCCGACCGCAGGCAAGCTGGGCTGATCCCATTCCTCCAGGCCTCTGAACTCCACCCTGTCTCTGCCACTTCTTTCCTTGCCAGGAGATTTGTAACCACACAGGAATTCCAAGCCATGGAGAAAGAGCTAGAGGATGTAAAGGAAGACCTGAAATGCCTGAAGTGGAAGGTGAGACACATCGGGGAGACAGTGCAGCCCCTGGCCGAGGACAGCAAGAGGTACAACGGCTACACCCTGACAGAGCTCAAGGCCATGGTGCAGTTTGAGGATGATCCTTACAAGGCTGCCCACAAGATCCTCACCGCCCTCTTCAGCGATGTCTACTGGCCACAGCACCCAGCCACCGAGCAGGCCTGCAACTCCCGCTCCCTGCCCAAGCCCAAAATAGACCCAGAGCTGTACATGGTCTACTGTGACATTCTGAAAAGCATATTCCCTGGAATTAGCAGCCAGACCTTGAGGGAAGAGACACAACACATGCAGAAAAGCACCCAGAAGGCGGTGCAGTAACAGCAGAGGCCACAGGTGTTGTGCAGAGCGCGAGGTCTGCGGTGACTTTAGAGGACTGGACTGTGGTAGGCCCCGTGGGTTGAGTCTGTCCCTTTTAGGTATGGATTGTCTGTGAAGGTGTTGGTGAGCTCTGAGCCCTCATGCCACTTGCCCAGTGACACAGAGTGGGAGGGCATCCTGCACTCTTCCCATGTTTTAGAAAACAATTGCTCCTTTGGTGTCTCTTTCAATATATGGACGTTTCCTTGTTTCCAGCAACTACAAATGCTGACAAAAGAATCCCATGAAGGCGTTGAACATCCAAGCAAGGGCCTTCTCCCAGCCCCAAACAGACCAACCAACCAGCATCTGGGTAGTTTCTATTTTCTAGAGTGTATCATTCATTAAATGACATTACTTGTTAGAAAATCGTGCCTGCTCTTTTTTATTTATTTGTCCAAAAATGCTTTGCACATCAAATCAATCAGCATCGTAACTTGAACACACACTGGAATGAGACCTAGGAATTTCAAACCTTCCTCTGCCCAGCTGAATCCTTGGTTTCAGGGGCACAAACCCAGGGCACAGTGGTGAGCAGCTGTTTGGAGCCCAACCAGGTAACAGGGGCAGGGTACAGAACTCTGCCATGTGCTCCTAAATCACCAAGCCAGCAGTGAGACAGGGGAAGGTCTGGGACCTCCAGCTGTCCCAGTCTGTGGTGAGTGGGCTGACAGAGCAGCTCAGATGTGTTAACCCAGCTGAAAGGTTGTGGCCCCTTGCAAGGGTCCCTCAAGGTGAGCACTGCTATGGAGCCTGTCCCAAGGGAAGGAGGCTGCTGGTCATGGAGGACACAGAGGAAAATGGCCCTGGAGCTCCTTCCTCCCCATCTGGGAACCAGCAACGTGCCATGGATGAAGAGTTTGTCCCCCAGGTTCTGCCCACAAGCCTGGCCTTGCAGCCTGCTCTGTAAAGGTGAGAGTGGAGGGCTGGAGGGAAGTCCTTGTGCTACATTGCTCAATGTCAGTGCCAGCCACACTCCCCTGCCCCACTGGTTCACCCAGTCCCTCTCAGAGTCAGTGACACTTCTTGGAAAGAGTCACTTCCCTGGTATCAGTGTGACAAACACATCAAATCCCAGAACACGTCCATCCTGCTGCTCCTGCCAGGCTCGAGGAGGGCAAGAGGTAACCTGAGAATTCAGCCCCCTTCCCCTCTGCTGGGCTATAATCCAGTTTAAAGCCTATTACAAAAAAAAAAAAACAGGGAGGAGAAAACAAAAACAATTACAAAAACACTGAAAGCAGATCATTCCCAGTGCCACCACAGATCCGGACACCTTGGGCGATGGGAGGGGGCCACAGCCACACTCTGAACCTGCTGGGTGCATCTCCATGGGGACTTTAGTGGCAGAGCTCCCACCTGCCTTTCAGCAGGACTGTCTCTGCTGCACTCACAAGGACATTGGTTTAAGCTCCCTGTTGTTAGCAATTTATTTCACTTCCAAGCTGCTGTGCAGACACAGGCACAGCAATGCCCATGCAGCCTCTCCGTGCCACACTGCAACCGAGATCCACAGCCACAGCTGGCTCCTCCAGGTACCTTCAGGGATAATACACAATGTGTGTCCTTGGGTCAGTGACAGCACCCAAGGGGACTGGGAAAAGCCAGCTGCCTCCACAGGTGAGCACAGGGGTGTGTGGGATGATCGGAGTCACTGGAGATGCAGTGTCCCCTCAGAGCAAATCCCCCAGGGTGGGCCATCACAAATCCAGTGGAAGGCTCTGTGCACTGTGGATGGAGGGTCTGAGTCTCACACAAACACCCCCTGCATCCTGTTCTGCTTTCATGGCTCTTTCTTGTAGGAAAACCTGTCCCTTTGGATGGCATGGGTGGGACTAGGCTGATCTTCCTCCCACAGAACACACACAGGCACTGCCCCACACTCATTTTTCTGTGGCAGACCAGACCCCCAGCTCTCTCTGAGGACTCTCTTTGGAGCTTTCCATAACCTCCAGTGGACACTGAACTGACAAAAACTCATTTAGCAATATCAATCTTTATACGTTGCATTGCCTGCCCTCCCTGCCTGTAAAATCTCAATCCATTTGTTCCTGAGAACAGGCTCTGTGGTTTCTCATGCTCATGAGACCAGACAATATGCTCAGATTTTCTCTTTTAGCCTCATTCTCCTCATGCCTCACATCCAGCACAAGTTCATGAATTATTTTTATTAATCTTACATCATCAGGGCTGGTTCTGTCAAATACTGTCAGTTCTGGGTCCCTTTCAGGTTTCAGTGTCTTCTTCTACAGGGTCACTTGTGCTGTGAATCACCTCCACCCACTCTGGAGATGTGCATCAGGTCTTTTACCCTGATAGTCATGGCTTTTAGCTATTCCAGAGGAATTTCCAGCTTATTTGCATCCAGCTGGAGCTGGTCAGTCTTGTCAGAGCTTCTATTATTATTATTATTATTATTATTATTATTATTATTATTATTATTATTATTATTATTATTATTATTATTATTATTCGGTATCTGCACCTTCTAAGCCCTACAGGCTGTCCCAGAGCCTTGTCAGCCACAGCAGCCCGAGTGCTCAGCTGCAAGGGAAGGGGAAGAAAGCAGCAGGACAAACCCACTCCACCTGTCCTTTGCAGACTCCTCAATTCTTCCTTTCCCTCTGCTGCACTTATACCTTGAAGGCAGCTCTGCTCTAAGATGTCTCAGTCTCAGTTGCTGCATTATCTTTGTGACCATTTCCTTGTACTTGAGGCACCTTCCCTGATTTCTACACAGGTAGAAAAATCCACTGATTTTTCTACTCATTTTCCTCTTATTGATGTGCATTACCAAGTCCTTTCATCCTTCCACAAGTCTCAGCTTTCCTTGCTGCTTTGCTGGGGAGAGAAGCACAGCTGTCTGCCCACAATCCCAAAGAGTTTTTCTGTGTCCAGTCTATTTTTTCTGTACTCACCCACTCCTAACACAACAGGAGGGCGAGGGCTGGCCGCCCACACCTGCAGGAAGAGCCCTTCTCCCTGCAGGGTACAGAACTGAGTCAGCACAACCAAACTAAGACAGCAGTGTCTTAAATATACAGGCCTGAAAGCAGTTTTTTTGGCGTTGATTTTTAACATCCTGTGCTTGCCAGAATGTGCCCTGTTACAAGCTTACTCTGTCTTAAGGCTCTAGGTCTTGCTGCCTGGTATTCAGACAGAAAAGCAATTACACAGCCCCATTATTGTCACAGTTAAAGAGATTCAGCCATTGTTCTTCTTGGACAATTCACACTGATTCCAACCCCTCCTGCATGGCCCCTTAGCATAAATAAGCCTTCTCTCCAAAATGTTATCACCTCCACTTGTACGAGACAGGCAGGGCAGGCAATCAGACACACAGTGAAAAATTAGCCTTTAAATCCATGTTGCATTCTGTCTACTCTTCATTAAACTAATTTTTTTCCTTGAACACATATTCTCGAGCTCGAAGACCCAATACTTGACCAAATTACTTTCTTTCCTTTTCTCTCTTAACTACAGGGATTACATTTGCTATTTTCCAGCCATGCCCGGATCGAGAGTCATTAGTAACACACTCATTCAAGGCACATGCTGGCTGCTGGGCATTCATCCTGCCTGTATCCTGAGGGCCCCAGAGCCGTGGCACAGGCTGCCTTCCCCCAGGTCATCTCCCACAGCAGATGTCTGGTCAGAAGTGTGAGGACAACAATACTTTTTCCAGCCTCGGGCAATCTGTAGTTTGTGCTGATTGATTGCATTAACTAAGCAACCTATTAATATCCCCCCTGCTGTGCCTCGATGGGCTCCAGTTGGCAGAACAGATTCTACAGCAGATAAGTTGTGTTAAACAGAGGGTCCTGATGCATACTGCTCATGGAATCACAGAATAATTTCAGCTGGAAAGAGCCTCAGGAAGTCAGCTTGGACAACCCCTCTGATCAGCGAAAATTCCAGTAAAAAAAAATTCTGTGCTGCAAAAACTAAACCCTTGCAGTAAAAACAAACTTCTAACAACAACAACAACATTTTAAAAATAATAAAAATAATTTATTTATATCTGCATCAGTGGATAAAGAAGATAAATGGCAAACTTGTTGTAGCACTGGTTTGGAGGGCTCTTTGCTCTGGTTAGATCTACATGCATCACCAATTCATTTGTCAGCCTTCTCATTAATATCTCTAATGCATAATTGCAGTCAAAGTCACCCATTGAACCGTGCATTTTATGACCTCGAGGGTTACCCCTTTGTACTGTTAATAATAATATCCTTGCATAATGCAAATGCTTTATGCAAAACAAGTCCACCAGCTCTTCTGCTTTATGACTTAAAATACAGCCCAGCAAGTTTTAGGCAACTGTCTGCATCTTTATATCAATTATGAGCATCATCTCTCCTGAATTGCAAGTCACAAGGGTTTGGGCAGTACCATTAATTACCAGAAGTGCCTTCTCCATTAGTCCTCCCTGAATGTCTGCTGCTCATGGTGTGTTCTCTATACATTTACATACCCACTGCCTCTGGCACATCCTTTTCAACCTGACTTCGGTAATTCTCACAATAAACCTACAATCTTTGCTTTCCAAGGTGAAAGTGCCTCCCGAGACCCTTTTCCATTTCTCCTATCCATCCAATTCTCTAAGTGGTTACTTTTCCACTCTGAGCTGGAGCCCTCCCCCATGGACCTCTCCCCTCCTCGGAGTCTGACAGGGAAACAAGTGCCCTATAAATCACCTGTGGACACTTATTCCCAGCCCACAGGCAGGTGACAGAAGTGCAGAAGTCCTGAGGGCCTTAATGCTGCTCCCCTGGGAACAAGAGTGACACTGGGGCGTCCCAAAGGGCTTCAGACAAACACACAAGGACACAACACTGATCCTCCCAAGCACTGCCCTGAGAAATGCAGATCCTAACTTCCTGCTGATTTATTAGGAAGAGTAAATTATCTGAGTGGCCCAAAGAGAGTGATTAAAATACACATCAGTGTCTTGCTGGGTCAGTGGGTTTTGATCAGATCTCCCATTTTGTGTTAATATTCAGATACGTTACTACCCCAGAAAGATGAATAATAGTGGCTATTTAATTTCTCTGACAATATTAAACATAATGAAAAGTCATCCCACATCTTTCCCCATGAATTCTGGCCACAGACAGATCTCCTGTTGGTAATGGAAACGTCACTTTGATTCATCTGTTCACCAACGAATCCTTACCAAACAATTTCCAGTATATAGCAAGCCGTCCCAAAACCTTCCTTTGGAAACAAGCCAAACTGACATTCACTGTAAATTAGTTTTTACCACTGTTTGGGCTCAGACCATTTCAGGTAGCTTTGCTACTTATTCTATTTTTAGCAGCATACCAGGAAAGAGGTGGATCATAAGACTTCTGCTAATCTGCAAATCTGAAATTATAGCTGAGAGATTCAATTTATTATTACACAGCTTGATGACAACAGAGATGACCTTTCTGCAATGCCAGAAGTCTTATCCCTGCTGATCNTACAGGTTATTATGTGCCAAAGGAAAAACTTTTTCCCTGTTAGAACAGTTAAGTATTAAAACAGATTGCCCAGAGAGGCTGTGCATCCTCCATCCCTAGAAGTTTTCCAGGCCAAACTGCTCGAAGCTCTGTGTAACCCGGTCTGACTTCTGTAAGGTTAAAAAAAACGAGGTGTGTAATTGCAGAAAGCAGGCAGGGAAACCTTTGATGAATGGGAGCACAGAGCCAGGAGCAGTAAGAGGCAGGAACAGCCCCACTGGGGCGTTACAGGGCTGAGCCCCACCGTGCCCCAGCTCCCTGTGCTGGCCAGAGCATCCTCCTCCTGTGCTGGGGCTCCCTTGGCGCCAGCCCTTTCTGATGAGACATAAAAGCTCTTTCTTGCTCAAGATGAAAGTCCTTTCCCCAGCTTGTTTCACACAGAAACCTCTGTTCTGGCAGCTACCTCACGCTGTCAGGCAGAAGAGAATTCTCAGTGAAAGAGATAAAAGGGCTCAGCTGTCCTGGCTCGTTGTATTTACCACAGGAACCTTCTCTTCCCCCAGCACAATGGTCCCCTTGGGTGAGGAGTCATTTGTGCTCCCTGTCCCTGCTGCTGACCACGCTTGCTCTGCATCCCAGCCTTTGCCCCACATGTTTCAGCTGCAGCTGCACTGACTGGGCACAGTCTGGAGACCAGTTCAGGGACAGTCTGGAGACCAGTTAGTCCACAATTCTTAGCTGGGCTCATGCTCTCAGGAGGCAGGAGCTGAGTACCAGTCTCTTCCTGACCCTTATGACAGCTCTGAGGTGTTCAGACCCAAAACTTCCTCTCCACTGCTCCCACCTCAGGCTCCTCCAGGGACAGAAGATTTTCAGGTTGCAAATGCTCCTTTGCTGAGAAGGAGACTTGGCTATTTCTAAGTTTTTTTAGCACTCCCTGGCATTCACCTCCATATGTTCTCCCAGCACAATGTTCTGTCAAAAACCAGTGTGAAGCTCCTTTCCCAGTTAGATCCACAGAAGCTGAGGAAAACAAGCAGTGGAGCTCTGAAACAACAAATTCCATTATTCCAGCCAGCACTGCTGCATTTCACTTCCTACATTTTTCAGGGCAGCATTTTCCCTGAGGAACAAGGCTGCTCGTATCCCCTCACTCTGTGTTTTTATCCTCCTCAAGCTCCACTCCGTGCACCTCCTGCACAAGCAGAACCTTACCTCAGGTGCTACAGTGCTGCCAATAAAATCCTTTAATTCTTTAATGTGCCGTTTCCCTCCATCATTCTTTTGGATATTTTATTTTACAGTTGGGTGTGAGACCTGCCTGCTTTTGTAACTGAGGAGTTATGAATGCTCTGGTCTGGTTGACAAGGTGGTGATCAGTCACAGGTTGGACTCAATGATCTTGGAGGTCTTTTCCATCCCAAATGCTTCTGTGATATCTTAGAGGGAGGAGTTGAGCATAAGCTAATTCTATCTGTCTGATATATTTCCTTGGATTTACAGTTCCCCAAAATGCCCATCCTCTTTCCACAAACTGCACAAAGCCTGTGCATGCTGGCATTTTTGGAAGCCCCATAAGTGATGAGACAGAGACCAACACTAAGAGTTTGTGAGTCAATTTGATTTTAGTCACACCCAAAGAGACCTTGAGCGAGCTGAAAGCTAAAAGCAGGATCTCACTGTGGTGTCACTGCATAATTCCTGTTATTCCAGAAATAACCAGGGCACCTGGGGAAGGCGGCTCACAGGTCACGTGGTTTTCCTCTCCTAATTAGAGCCCAAGCAGTGAGCCATGGGTGAAGGTTCATGGGGTGTTGGAAGCAATATTCCAGGCTGGGAAACTCCCACCCTGCTGCTCATTGGGACAGTCAGTCCCTTCCTTCAGCCAGCAGCTCAGGAAGGGAACACCAGAGAGCTGTCAGAGAAGCTGTACAACCTGATTTCACCCTTCTCCAGTAATTTCTAGGTCAGTAAGAAGAAAGTCACCAACTACAATTGTTTCCTTTTGGACCCAGATCTTAACACTGCAGCACTTCACAGGGTCCTGAGCCAGGGTGAAGGGAATGGATGCTGTCAGACAAGGGTGAAAAATTGATCTCTTCCCAGCAAGATTTAGAGGCCAGTTGGACAAGAAATTACTCCAGCTGGGCACTCGGTCCCCATCTCTCAGCTCTTCCTGCAGCCTGGAGATTCACTCCATAATTGCTTTCTTAGTCCACATTTTATCCTCAGCTGACAGAATTCCATTAGGGTGATACAAGCTGTGTGATAAAGGGATGTTTGTGTCTCACACAGGCTGTAAGTCATTTCTCAGCAAACAAGCAAATAGTCACAGAAATGGGCAAAGAGGCCACTGAGCCAGGAGGTCCCTTCCTGTGCTCTGACCAGCAGGGCCTCAGCCCACAGAGGGAAGAGGGAAGTAGACATCCTCCCAGGGTGTCACACTGCTCCCTCTCTGCTCTTCAGAGGAGACACCTCCAAAAGGAACAGTTTTCCTACAGCATTTCTGGGCACACCATAGCCCAGCAAGCACACAGCACTGCCATCCCCAAAAATAGGGACCCCACACAAACAAGAGCCACAGTGCTGTGACACAGCAGTGGGTGACACCCCAGATCAGAGAGCAAGTGCCCTTCATATGGGAGATGTAAGAAATGAAACTAATCCTGCAATACATGTGAGCACGTACATCTGGAGAGTGTAACGGGTTGGTCACACCAGCAAGGCACAACAGTGACTCAGAGCAGCACTTTCAGAATGGTTTTAGCAGACAAATTGACCTTCTAAGCATGATGATGCAGCTAAAATATAGTTATGATGGAAAAAAAAGCTAAAAGGGAACCCAGGAAGGTGCCTTAAATGCTGCAGGGTGCACAGTTTCAGTACCTGCAGCATGCGGTGAAGGACAACGGTGAAGCCATCACCACATGGTGTCTGTTGGAGTTTACATTTCTTGAAGAACGTTAGAAGAGATTTGGCTACTTCATTGACTTTTACCAGAAAAGCAGCTCCTGCTGGAGCTCAGCCTCCTGGATCAGCAGCCCCAGGACACGGAGGGCAGCACAAGGCACCCTACACAAGGTTTGGATTCCCACCACTGGTGGATTTCCCAGGATGGTGTGGAGCTGCATTCAGCAGTGAGGACAGCAGAGAGCAGGAGGGAATGGGGAATGCTTCTCTTACCAATCAACCAAAGGAAAGCTGACTTCATCCCCTGCATGTGGCAGAACCCAGATGTCAATACAGCCCTACCTGACTTCTGCTGGGAAGTGAGCATTTCCTGGAAACTTAAGAAAGCTTCAAGATTCTCCATTCAACCTCCTTCCTGTGCTGCTCTCCCCCTCACAGCCTCACTGGCAGCAGCTCCTGTCTCTGGCCATTGCAGGCTGCTCCAAGACCTCCACCCAGTCCCACAGCACCCAGTCCCTCATGGGCACTGCCAGTGCCACCAGCCCAGCACACAGCTCTGACGAGGCAGGGCTGGGCATCACCAGGGGAATGCCACAGCAGGGACATGGTACAAGTGCAGCAGGAGCAGGAGATTTTACAGAGAACAGCACCACCTGAGCAGGAGGCTGTAGTGCAATTCATGTGCCAGTCCACCTGAAGGCATGAGCAGCGCTCAGTTTAATTCAGCTGCTCGATGTAGCTCCTATGGGTTCATGGAAGTCTGTCCTGATTCAGGAATACAAAAGTTTCCATGTCTAAAATAATCTAAATAGTCTTCTAATAATCTAAAAAGTCTTCTGTGCTGCCCTTTACACCCTGCATCACTGCTTGCTCCCTTATCCATGGACAGGTGCCTCTCCCTGCTGTTTAAATGCTCCTAGACTAAAGCACAAAAAGGCAGAAATTGAAAAGTTGCAGACCTTCCCAGGCATTTCAGATTACACTGTGAAGACTGACAAAAATATCTTTTTCTAGATCAAAAAGTAGACAGCCTGGCATGTACTTCCTCACAGATTATTCCTGTATCCTCTGCCCTTCTCAGTGTCACTGTGGGACAAACAAATTAATTTCTGTTATCTTGATCCAAGCCCTTTAAATCCAACCACAAGAGGTGAAGGTGAGCAACTATGGCATAAAGGTCTTTGTGGGGCCCAGATATTGAAACTGGGTGAAACCTTGTTAATTTACATCCAAATCTTCAGCAAGAATTCCTATGAATCCTTCCTTTTCCTTTGCTGTGCTTTTGACAATGTCAAATGATGTTACTAGGCACATCCTTGCTGAATTACTCCTGCTGAAACTGTGCCTGACATTGACTGAAGAGCTCCGTGGGGATTTTCTTGATTGTGTGTTTGCTTTTCCTCTTGTCCCTCCTGTAAATGCCAGTCTGACATAAATGTACTTGTGAGTAGTTAGTTTAAAAAAAGGTGAAAAATGGAATAAAGCCCTTTTTTTTTAACCCTGATTCACTGAGGAAATGAGTCAAGTGTCTATGTTGTGCATAGGGCTGACTAGGACTCTTAATTATCTTTGGTTATATAAAGGGTCATTACATCTCAGCTCCAATTAGGAGGGCAAACACTGACAGCTCCTACCCCACAGAGATGAATGAAATATTTTCTAAACATGCTGCTCTCCAGAAAGACTGACTAGAACCAAGGACTCCATTAGGCTGTGCCTTGGTGGTTTTTGTCATCCCAGACAGCAGGCTGGCAAACCCTTCTTTCACACACAGACACTGCAGGGGAGGATGTTCCACAATTTGACAATCTTTTAAAATATTTTCAAGACTATCATGGTCTTTCCACAATGTGGCAGTTGTGGGGAATGTCCTGAATGGGTACAAGGGCTGCTGGGAGAGGATAGTAAATGTTGAAGCCATGGCACTCTGTGGCAGATGCCACACCAGCTGCACTGGATACAGATTTCCAGGGGCAAAAGGTGTTGAAAATTGTCTGCAGTTGCCAGTGGAGGTGAGGATGACTTGGTGCCAGGGAAGAACACAGAGGGAACTGGGACCCATCTGAGCTGGACCAAATAGTTTGCAATAATTTCCAAAACCTGAAGCATTAGGGTTGAAAAACTGTTAGCCCACCACGCAGGACTTGAGATGCTCCAGACAGATATGGAGGAGACAGGAGAGCACAGGAAGTCCTCTCCCCCTCATACCTTTTCAGATCAATAAGAGAGATGCTGTTCAGTGCAAGGAAACAGCAGATTTCATTTCTCTGCACACCCAATGCAATTTTCTCAGAAGAACAAACAATGTGACAGGCCCCATCCCATCTAGAGACTGCCCACATGACAGATCTGTGATTGTCCCTTAAGCCTTGAAAACCTCGCTACACCCTCTCGCCATCCAAACACAGACATTTATATCTGCTCTGAGCCTTTCCAATACCTCTCCTCTCAGCTCCTCCTCTTCTTCATTCAGAGTTGCCTGTTACATGATTTGGAGCAAAAATTGGCACTTGGTTTTTTTGTAGAATTACACTAGAAACAAATGAGGGGAGAGTTCTCAGAACAAGAGGGTTGGGAAGAGCCCTTAAACAAAGTACAGTGTACTCTCACACACTATTTTACATTTAAAAGTAAAATAGTTTGTATTTAGTACAAAATAAATTCTTTTGATCCATCAGTACACAGAAACATGGTAAATGCATTGTTATCTTGTGTCTTTTCAGCTCAGGCAACAGTAGTGAAGTTTTAATAAGCAAATATACAAGATATTAACTCCTGACAGGGCAGAAAGGGAAGCAGTACAGTTTGATTCTAAATTGAGCTGCACCAGTGTCTCTGGTTTATGTGTAAAAGCACATCCTGACTTCAGCGTTCAGTTCTCTCTGGAAGTAATCACAGAATCACAGGAATGAGCAAGTTTTGAATGAGAATCCATGGAAGAGATTTACAGGTTGTCACACACACCAAGTTTTCAGGGAAAAGTACACTTGCATAGCAAATCCTGCACCATATTTATTTGGTTAGAGTTTTTATTTCAATGACTACATGTGCAGGGTATTTTTGTTTAAAAATGTACTTCTCTCCTTACCTTCAGCTAATTAAAAGGCATTTACCTTTCTCAGAAGTGATGATTTGTTGCTGGTAACATCTGGTAATTGCAGCATATAGGCATGGCCTCCTTGTCCATATAAATTCAGGCAAAATAGGAGGAAAAAACATTTGTGTGTAGCAGGAGGACTCTGAAGGATGTGCAGAGCGCCTGTCAATGGCACTCCAGGCAAAACACCTCACTTGCTTTTTCCATGGTAGTGAAATGATGAAAGAAAATAATTACTTCACTGCAAAACATGAAAAGGTGACAGCTGAAATGCACTTATTAGACCTTGATAAAGCCACTTCCTGATCTCCACTTCCTAAAAGCATCCATCACATTTCTGCAAACCCAGTGGAACCTGTCTAGGTGTCAGAAACAGTGGCAGCTCCTACAGACAGCCCTGGCATGCAAACATGCCCAGAGACAGACAGCTAAAGAGTATTTCCTCTAATAAGTGCATTTCCCAGAGAACTATTTACAGACATCAGAAATAAAACAACACCTCCTTCTAGTGAGGATCTTCGTGATCATCCAGCTAGGATTTAGGAATAAAAGCTTTAGAAATAATCTGAAAAACCTGTGGACAATCCTGCTTAACCCAAGTTCTCAGTACTTGGCAGAACAGTTGTCAGCAGAAAGGTTCTCACTCTCTCCTTTATGCTCCTTCTTCCCTGGATTTTCAATTAAGAGATAAGGGGGAAAAATCAGACAGATCATGAGCAAAAAACCCTCAGGAAACTGAATTCATGCTTTAGATTTCATTCTGAAGAAAATTTCCTGTAGCAAGTAAACTGCCTCTCACAAGAGGAGGTGCTTCAGCAGCAGCAAACATGGAAAATCTTCCATTTGGATATGCATATTTTGGAGATCTGGACTGCAATTCCTTAGGGCTGGATACATTCAGGATGCATAACATTTCCTCATTATCTTTTTCTCCTCTGCAGTGCTTTCTCACTGATGCAGGTTTTGGGGCGCAGAGCTGTTGAGAAAATGAAGGGCTGCTTTAGGACTGTACACTAACACTGAAGCCTTGGAGTAAAATGAGGAACAAAAATACCCATTTCTCTTTCCACCCCAGAATGAAGCCGAGCCACCCTTCTCAGGAATGTTTCTGACACTGCCATGAGTGCTGCCTGCTTTTCCAGAGGGCCATGGAATTGCTTTCCTGTGCAACTTGCTCTGAATTCACAGCTGACACTCTCCTGACTAGGAGGCTGGACCCTCCCTCAGGAAGGGAACCTCCTGAGGTCTCCTGCAACCCAAATCATTCCACAAATGTGTTATCAACACCCCCTGTGGCTGATACCAGCCAGGACTGCGAGGAGACATGGGGCAGAGGGCAACAGGCCACCCTCAGCTGGTGACTTCTGAGGTTCTGTGTCCTCAGTGCTGGAAAAGATGTGATGGCCATGGCAGTGACAGCTGTTCTTTACTGGACAGGTCTGCTCTGGAAGGCAGGATGCTATTCCAATGGGCACAGAGATGTCCAGGATACTTTTGACAAGTATTGTTAAATGTAACAACTTTCAAGCTGGTTTTTACAGGCAATGGCATTTAAAATCCTTCTCCTACAGAACTGTTATTAAAAACCATCAAATAATATCTGTAACACTTTCTAGAGAACTAATTGAAGAAAGTGCCATGCTCAGGAGAGAAAACCAATCATGAATATACCAGCTTGGCTGAGAATTTGAGATGTATTTAGGGAGCTATTCTGAGTAATTTACAATGAATGACTTGCACTCTTCAGACTATAAATACAATCTACTCTTTCTCCTTGGCAAAAAAAAAAGAGGTTGTCTTTTTAATTATCACTTTATAAGCAAAAAGACCAACCAGAAAGACAGTGGGAGGAACAGAGTCAACACGTTTTCCCCCTTGTTACACTCACTGTGATTCTGGGTTTGCTCAAGGAGCGACAAGCAGCTGAGTCTCAGACACATCTGCACCATCTCTGAAGCTGCTTACAAGGCCAGTGGGGATGCAATGAGATTATTATTCCAAAAGCTATCAATGAACCTGCACAATTAACAGTCATTTTCAAATTATCTTCAACCAGTTTTTTGCTGAGGATTTCTGCGTTTGTGGTGCTGTGAGCCACAACCACGTCATCCCCTCTCAGATTTAGATACAGAGTAGAAACCCACCAGATGATGAAATTTGCAGTTTGTCTTTCTATGACAGAAAAAGCAGAGCTAAATATACATAAGACTTCCCACTTTTCCCAATTTAGGGCTATAACAATGTTCATTATCCACACTGTGTCTGCAGGAATTGAGCAGAAGAAAAATGTGGAAGACAGAACTCACCCGGATCAGCCACAACTTGTTTCTTTTTGCTGCTGGTGACAATCTCATTTTCATTCATCATTCGTACATCCTGATCCTCCACATGATTGCTGAAAAGATTGAAATCAGTACAACGGCCAAAATAATCAACACTGGCAAAAGTTATGAGAGTCATGGACAAGGATACCAAAGAAGGGATGTCTGGAGTCCTGAACAGCTCCACAGCACAGCCACACTACACAGGATTATCCACACAGGAATTATCCTGTCCTCATCCACCTGGAGGATTTCTTGTCAGTTTTAATTAGTGGCATTCATTCAGGCACACATTCAAATATAAATATCATATTCACTCTACAGTTTTCAAGCCTGCCTACACAGTTGAACCACAAAGCAAAGTGAGATTTTAAATCAGAGCTGTACAAAGGGGGTATAAAAATCCTCATATGGAACTTCCACAATGCTTTGTAATTCTGAAGGAGCTTTATTTGAAACTTTTCTGAACCAAACAAAATTCATTTACTGTGACAAGTTTTGCTTGCAGGCTGCTGGAAAATTTAACTGTTTCTTTTTGAGAAAAGTAATAACTTCAAAGGTAAATTAAACAAATTACAGGAAAAACACATGAGCTGAACTGAAAGATAAGGAAAACATCACTAATAATATCTCCCTTTCACATAGACCAAAAAAAACCATTTGTGCCTTTGTGATAAATAAGTGTATTTTTTCTTTTCTCTCCAAATACTGCACAAAATGGGTTTCTATTTCTGAAGAAAAATGTAATGTCTCTCAAACTGTCAGAGTAAAGCAGGAGAGCCAATACTGAAGCAAACCCAAACCTACACTATTGATGATAATATCAGACTCAAGTTCGGGTTCATAAAATACTCAACAGTGTCATGTGAAAGAGAATAGGCCAACATCACAAGCAACAACATCTAAAAGCTCCAGAGCATTTTTGAAATGAAGGGATATTATCCAGCATGTCTTCCACTGTTGCTGAAGTACCCCGTATTTTAGTAGGGTGGGAGGTGAAAAAAAGAGAAAAGATGATTGCAGACCAGGCTGAGAGGAAAGAGCAAGAAAATTCCTGCAAGAGGCTGGAAGAGAAGAGGCTCAGCATGTTCTCGACTGGAAATGAGACCATGCAGTGTTTGTGACCCCAAAAACTCCTCTTTAAAGTAGATCAAAGGACATATGTCTTATAAATATGAGCAAAGGAAGTTGTGTGAAATAGATCTGTGGTTACAGCTGGTGCTTCCCTGGTTCCAATAAAATAATTTTACTCATAGAAAGATCTGAAGCTGAGGAAAGTAAAGATTCGTTTCCCATCCTCCTCCTTTTTCCATCCCACTGAAAATTTTCTTAAAACTTTTATTTCCTCAAAGCATTTTTATTTTGGTGACTTTTCCACTTTGAGGAATTGTTCACCTCCAAGTTTTACCATGACAACACAGCCACTTGTACAAAAACATGAGTCCAACACAACACACCCAAACAATAACAATTTATTTAACCTCTGACAGGACCAGTGGCCAACAGAAAATGCTTTAGGGAAACACAAGAAAACAAGCCCTGTGGGAAAATGTGAACGTCTCTCTTTATTCAGAGCATCTCATGTTCCTTCTCCTTATTTCTGAATGTCTGAATATCCTTCTGAGTGGATCACACACCATTTATCCATGCAAAACTTGCCTTTTTTTTCCAAGTGATGCATGTGCAAAACATCCTATTTGTCAGCTGTCCAACATGTAAGAAAGTATTCATTTCTATAAACTGTCATTTTTTCACTTTTCAATCCCATTTAAAATAAATTATTCTTTCAAATCTTTACTTGCCTTGCCAGCAACTGCTTTTCAGACCCTACCAATCCTGACCTTCTAAATGTAAGTGGATTTTTCACTGCATTTCATCACATTCTCCGTGAGATTGCCAACTTAGTGGTTTCAAAGCATCATTCCCCCAAATGCAATTCTCATTTTAGAAGTTCATTATTTTAGACTGTTTATAAAATAGTAGAATTCTGGCTCCTTAATTAGCATCTGTGTCAAATCAGAGGAGTTTATTTTCTTTAATTTTGATGCTTGTGTTTTTTCATGAACTTTCTATTTTTTCCCCCTCTGTGTAACATAACATCACTGGGATTTATTAATCCTTCTCTAAGGAAGCCTAAGTCTTTTGTTCTGTGTTTACAGGCCTCCATGAAAACAGATGTAAATATAAATCATGAATATCAGGAAGTGCTAAAAGATGCTTGCAAACATAGCTGGTAATTTGCTCCTCATATCTAAAAATCTACTTATTCCTCCTCAAGTGGGGCCATGGATGCTCTGGAAGGGAATTTTCCTCAGCAATACACACACTGCTGACATCAAACCAGTTTTTAAAGCCAAGATTCTTTGTCCCAGCCAAGATCCACTCTCATACCTGATAACAGTTCTCCTCTCCTGGTGGCAAATCCTCTCGTTGTCCGTGAAGAGGATGGTGTGGTAGGGCACAACGGGGTCGCATGTGGGGAGGATGCCTGACACCACATGGCTCACCATGTCCAGAATCCCGTTGTACACCAGCAAATCATCGACCAGAAGCTACAAACATTGAAGAAATAAACCAAAAATCCAGGTAGAAATCAGGCCTTGCTTTCTGCAGTTGTCTCTAGCAATTAACTAGGAAGCATTCTGCACTATTTGTTTCACAAATCCAGTCATTAGTTTAGCTTTTTCCTTAAAAGTTCCATTTCTCTCTATTCACTGTTGGAGTTTGATTTCTATTTTTCCTGCCCAAGTTTTTTATCTTGTCACTGATGTTTTTTAATGCAGCTTTTAAGTCGGTAATTAAAAATGTATTTCATGTTTTACATAATTGCCATTCTATTCATTGGAGTGAATCACTCTTAAATCTAGGAATTAATGAATCTCACCTCACTTCAGCTGTCTAAAACTTGGGTTTGTAGTTCAAACTAGTCTTCCAGGCCTACTCTACAGTCAGTGGAAAAAGGCAAGTGTCATCCTGCCTTAAGACAATTATCTAAGACAAAAATCAGATGAAGTTTTCTTTCCCCGGACAAAACCAGGGAGGACAGATGACTGGCATAGATTAGTCATTTTAATATTAAATGCAGAGTTAAATGAGATGAATCCCATCCTTTGAGATCACATGGAATCACACTTCAACAAACTGTGAGAACACGTACAGAATGAGGTCAGCTGACTCACCAGGACATACAAAATGCACAGGAGAATTACTTACACCAAACTCCTTCACACCTCGCTGAGGCGTCTTGGCATAATTCCATAACTTGATCATTGACACAGTAGTAGGTACATCAAAAATGACATATACCCTATTCACCTGTAAAAGAGAATTAATTTATATTTAACAGCACAAATTCCCCAAAGAAATTAAATTCTCATGCATGTTACATCAAAAGAGGTTCATATTGAAAGAGATAGCTGGAGGAGAGATAACTGATGCTGAGGATGGAAGTTCAGCTATCATCCCTGCTGATAATTCCCAGATGTTGGCTCTACCCCACAGCTGCTCCTAAAAGCACAGAAGATGAGATCTAGAGCATCCCTGTCATCCTGGACTGCCTGGAAATTGCAGGAGAGGGATAGAGACACTTTTAATGAGTATTTCATAAACCAAATACAGACATGTCCTTAGGGGTAAGACAAGGTGGTGCCTCTTCTGTTCTGTTCTATTCTGCATGGAGCCTGCAAGAAAGATGGAGAGAGATAATTTCCAAGGGCTTGGAGTGCCAGGACTGGGGGAATGGCTTCCCACTGCCAGAGGGCAGGGATAGATGGAATACTGGAAGGGAATTCTTCCCTGTGAGGGTGGGCAGGCCCTGGCACAGGTTGCCCAGAGCAGCTGTGGCTGTCCCTGGATCCCTGGAAGTGTCCAAGGCCAGGTTGGACAGGGCTTGGAGCACCCTGAGTTAGTGGAAGGTGTCCTGCCCATGGCAGGGAGTGGGACTGGATGAGCTTTAAGGTCCTTTCCAACCCAAACCACTCTGTGAATCAATGCTTTTATTCTATTCTATTCCATCTCTTTCTACCAAATACAAATGGAATCCACCTTTCTGTTTGAAAGACTAAAATTTCCCCTCTATGCCCTGAAAGCTATTGCAGAAATTTTGCAATTTTTGTGTGAGTTATACTACCAGGAATTTAGAGACAATCCTCCAGATGCTTGCTAAACAATTACTGCTTGAGGTATTATTCATCTGCCTTTCAGTGACGTTAATGTCAAGATGTTAAGACCAAAGATTAGGCAGGCAGGAAACCAATCTTGCCTGTAACAGTTAATTCCATGCTTTTCCTTTCATGAGCCACTATATCAACTCTGGATCAACATATCTTAAGCTTCATCTTTAGCATCCTCTGAAGTTTTAATCCTTTGATGTACTAGAGCAGATACTGTAGGTTATATTAAATCATTATGCTGGGTTTTGTTTTTTTTTTTACTGAAGAAAGAAAGATAGACTGGATCAATAGAAGTGTTTGCATCTGTGACTTTCCATGAGACAACTGGAGCATTGTCTCCAACAACAACTGTTAGTCCCACAGCAAATGATATATTTGATTAAAAATCCATTCAAACAAAGAAATAAAATGGCAAACAGTGACAGGAGAACAAAGAATTCAAATTCTGCTTATGTAAGAAATGAATTTGAAAAACAGGAAACCACTTTTAAATTTAAAAAGGAAAATACATTTAGGAAGAAAAAGAAAGGCTGTAATACCAATTCCCTTCAAGCTTTTGAAGCCTCCAACACATCAAAGAGTTAATGCAGCTTTCCAAGCAGCCTGCACTGAGGATGGGAGCATTCACAAGCTCTGGTTCAGCAGCCACAGGTAGAGCATCAATAGGCTCATTGCTCCATCCAGCCCCTCCCTGCTCAACAACCATCCCAGGGAGGATGGAGGAGGGAAAAGTACTCTGTGGATCTTGCAGAGGTGTAATTTGCTACAGTCCAAGGACAGAAAACACCACTAAATTGCTTCTGCCTCCTGCATTTCACATATTATCAATTTACCCTTTAATACTGGTATTTTGTGCTCTTCTGCAGTACTTTGGTGTCAGGCAGAACAACACAGAGAACTCCAGGGCCTGTTATTTTCCTTTTTCCCAAGTGAAACAGCCTCTGCAAGCATGTCTTTTGTAAGGACATGAGCACACTCAGATGGTTGTCAAATCAATCAGTCATCCTGTTATAAGAGACATCTGAGCATCCCATCAAATTGCCAGCATTCAGGATGTGGGATCTACACAGCAGGAGCCTCAAGCATGACACAGACCTTCCACTTCCCTAGGAAATGCAAGTGCTCACTATTCCAAAGTATACTTAAAAGCTTTACCTTAATTATAGCCCTTCATTACAACACATCATGATATAAATTAACAATTCCTCCCTCTTAATATTCTAATTAATAACTGCAACATCTGCAGTGAGGATTTCACCAACACAGTAAGTGATAACTTACCATATGTCAGGTTTATACTTTGTTTTCTTTTTAAATCCATTCTCTTATAAGAAATAAAACTACCTTAATTATGTCCACCCCAGGCCCCTAAAAATGTCCTTTCCCAAAACAAGGTCAGAAGTCATCTAAGTTCATCTACTTTTCCTGTTTAGATTTTTGACATTCCAGCTATTAAACATGGGACTTCTAAAAGGGCTGAATCATTTGTGGCCTTAGGACAGGAAATACTAAGTCTGCCATCCCTAATCTATGAATTTGAATTCAACACAGTTAATGAGATTAAAAATTAATTTCTCACTGCTGGAACAACATTCATTGCATTTTGTAAAAAATGAACTTAAAAGCACCAGAAAGGTGTTTATTGCACAGAACTCCTTCATCAGTATCTTTGTCATAGTCACTCAAAAACCATCTCTGGAAAATCTTCTGCTGTTGCCCCAAGGAGAGATGAGATTACAAACCTGGGAAACCTCCATTGCTGCTGCCTGTGCACTGCAGAGAGGCTGCAATAAAAACAACTTCTAAAAAGCAGTGATTTAGCATCTGTTCCTAATATCAAATTTAGCTATGAATTCTTTATGCTTCCCCTTTCCTCTGTGCTTCCAGTTTCATCCACGCACATCACTAAAACAAAATGAAAAGGCAAAATGTACCAAACCAGGAAGAACTGGTGCCAGCCACATGTGCCTGCCATCAGTGGTGTCATTCACTCTGTCAATCAGTTTGTCTGGAGTCCGGATGTCTCCAGAAACATCATCTAAAACGTTGACACTATCTGGAAAAGCAGCAATATCTGAAAAAAAACTTTAAGCATAAATAACCCAAAAAAGGGATATTTCAGAAATGCCATATTTAAAAGTTTATGCTCTTCCCAACTCCATGAATGGGTTTTGACCACTACAGCCATACTCCCAGGACTGCATAGCTGAGGAACTTGGGGGCACATATTTAAAAGCAGGACAACCCTTAGATATTCTGGCATTCCATATTATTTTTAAAATAGGAATCAAGTAATTAGCTGTATTTAATTTATTCTCAAATATGTACTTATGACTTCATCAATAAAGTTCCATTATCAGGAATAGGCATTTCCCAGCTTTTTGGTGAAAAAGTCCCATATTTTTATCACAAACTTGTGCTAATTCCTTATATAAAACTGATCTGAAGAAGAGTGTCTTTGCAGGAGGCAGTCATCAGTCAGACTAGGTTTTGCTTGAGTTTCTCAAGGTTTGTGGTAAAAATCAGTAACTGTGTCATAAAACCTTTTTTCATTTCTTTGAGAGGGAAAGATTAAACTCCCATTGAAGAGGCAACCAGATTTTCTCTGTAAGAGAACATTTCCATTAAAAACATATATGAATGTTAAAGATATGCAAAGAAATGTGGATGGATGGCATTGTCTTCAAAATTATGAATCCTAAGCAATCCAGTCTGAAGGACATTAATTTTGCCCATCCTGCTTTCTGAAAGTCTGTATTTATAAAGAATTGAAGGAATGACACAGCAATGCCTCAAGTTTTTAAGAAAAGCTTGATTCAGTAGTGAATTATCACATTAAATATTGCACTAAGACAAATATGCTCTTATGGGATCCTAATACATCCCACACACAACTGCACAGGCAGCAATAGGTGATCATTCAAAAGGAGCAGAGGATTTTTCACCTGGCACTGATTTGCACTGTAGACCTGTACCAGGTCAGTTAAAGAACCCTAAACACGATTTGTTACTACTTCTCAATTCCAAAATGTTTCTTGTCCATTATAAATATTTCAAGTTTGGGGTGTATCATGAAAGATACAAATCAAAATGGCACTTGGGGAAAAGCTTTTATTTCATTGAATTCTCTACTTATTAGGCAGTGAGGATCCTTAGAGACAAACAATTCCTGCAGCATTTGTGCTATTTATTCTTTCCAAGGGGCTAAGAAATGTTTCTTCCATGCACCTATGTACAACTATGGGAGTTGTATGTTGGGGTAGGAAGCTTTCAGCTCTTAAAAGACTTCAGCTGGTACAGAGCACAAAAGGTAACCTTGATGAAGATCAATCTTCCCAACACACCCTTCATTCCCTCTGTTGGATATCCAGGGAACACTGAATCAAATTCAAACTCCCAGCCCTGATCTTCATGACTGCATGTGTCTAGAACAGCCTAAATCTCAAAAACAAGAGCTATGAAAAATTTCTGAGGCACAATGAAAGATTCCATAAAAAAAAAAAAAAGAACTGAATTCAATCTTTTCTTATGAATTAAGCCTTCCCTTCTCTAACTTTGTCCTGCTTTGTTGGTGCATCCCACTGAGAGAAGAAATGCTCTGCAAGTATACAGAATCCATAAAAACATATAGAAAAGAGGTTCATCACCCAAATACAGGGAAACAGGAGCAGAGTTAATCCTACAGGACAACCTGGCAATGTGGAAGTGATGCCCTGTGACAATTTGCCAGGGAGCAAACTGTACATCAGCAGGGCCAGGGGTGCTTGGTGTGCAAAGGATACTGTTTTCAGTCAGTGAGATCTGCTCTCCATGTTCATTGAACAACTCCAGCCCATTCAAACCAATGTAGTAGGGATCACCCCAACTTGTCAGCAGCTGGAACTGGAAAATAACTAAAAAGCAAAATGCTATTAAGGAAAATGACAACACAGAAGCTTTGTCCTAACAAACTATTTAATCTGCGGTTTGAAAAATTATTGCGCAACTCACAATGTCAGACACTCTTATTTGCAGTTCAGGCAAAAAAGCTACCAGAGGATCTGAAAACAGACCATATATGAGATTTGATTGTTTTATTCTTCAGCTATACTTTATGAAAGCCTTTCTCATATACTTGGTATCTTGGTAATACCTTAAAGCACCTGAAATTGTCGGATTCAAAAAGCTCAGGACTCCTAATCATGGTAAGTAACTCTAAAATATTCCATATGACAAGGAAGATAACAGGGAAGGATACAACCACAGGGCATTAATGGTGCTTCATAGTCCATACTGGCTTGTTCCAGTGTCCTTGAAGCAGTCCTGCCAAAAAAACAAAACCAGGCAAAACCACATTTTTTATGTATCCTTGGCTCATTCAGAAAATAAGAGAACAAACCCAAAGAACTGAACCTCCACAGACACCACCCCAACCCCTCCAGCTGTGATGATGGACCAGACTCCCCTCAGACCTCAGTGAAATGTGGTCAGAGTTAAAACCAAGTGAAGCTCTGCTTTAAGTGCTCCATGTTTTCATCCAGAGCCTGACACAGTCAGCTCCAACAGGGAATGTGGAATGACACTACAACAGTGAAGAGAAATCACGTGGTTCAGACAACAAAGACATCCTATTTTACCTCCTGTGTACTTTAGGAGCTGGCTGGGGCTGTAGATAGTCAAGAAAGATAATTTCTTGAGCAAAGTCAAAGTGGCAGTTGCCTGGTCCCTTGCGGATAAGGAAGCCCTCCAGGGGGGAGACGCTGTGCCCATCCAGCATCACATGGACCACCTTAGCCTGGTTTAAAAGAACAAAACGTAAGATTACCTGACATGACTTACATTCAAATATTTGCAAACAATTCCATTCACTTCAGAGACTGAAATAATTTCATTTAGCCGTATTTATTTCATTCCTCTAGAGTGTGACTTCCTTTGGCAAAAGAAAGCCTAACCCAGCAGATACCAGCTGCAATCCAGAGTCCATGTCATCACTGACATTGATGGGGATGGTAGAGGTGAGGATTTGGGGAGGAAAATACTAAAAAAAAGTATTGACAGATCCTTCAATTACTGCCTGGTAGTAGATCTCAGCAAACTGAAGCTGCCTTTCTTCACAGAGAGGGTGGTCAAGCATTGGCACAGCTGCCCAGGGAAGTGGTGGAGATCCCATCCCTGGAGGGATTTCAGAGAGGTGCAAATGAGGCACTTGGGACACGGGTCAGTGCTGGCCTCAGCAGTGTGAGATTTACAGTTTGTCATGATGACCTTATAGCTCTTTCCCAACCTAAACAATCCTCTGATTCCTGAGCCTGCAGCAATATTTACACACATCAAGGCTCAGCTCTCAAGTCAGCCCATGTCACAAAGGGAATCTGAGGAGACATCATGCACCTGAATGCTTTGCTAAATCAGCTGGGATTGCCCAGCCCTGGCTGGGGGCACCCTTCCAGAAATCCCACAGCCTGGTGCTCTCTCCAGAGCACACTTTGATGTTTCTGTTGCATTTACAGCAGCCTGTATTGCAGCAGTTCTATTCATCTTTGTGGCAGATGGCACTTGGACTTCTCCAGGATCACACAAACTCCTCTGCCAAGCAGTGTAGTGTAACCTCAGGGCATATGAATAAAGAAAAGGTGCCTGTACCAGACAGAGACAATTGAGCTGTGGCCACCTCAGAGATGTGAGCACACCTTATCCAGCCTCTGGGGATTAAAGTGAATAATTCAGGCACATTTATTGGGATGATGCAGGAGCCCTGGCCCCTTCACCCTCCCCCAGCAGCACCATATGGAGCTGCATCCATGATCCCAGGCACAGAACAATTCAATCACACTGCAGCAATTAATCAGTGCACCTTGCTCTCTAATATGTTAAATATAACTTAATGTTCATCACAAGCAGCATTCACTGCCCTGGGTCTTTCACTAAGTACCACTTTGTGCTAGACTGGAGGAGGGGCTCAGTTCATTTCCATGAAGATTAATTAGGAGGGAATGTTTGTATGACTAGCGAGTGTGGAGAAATAACTATTTCTGGCTTCATCTTTAATACACTTGGGATCAAATAAAGGAAACATCTTTTTCATATGAGAAACTCTTCTGCATGCTGCTTTCCAGCTGAATAAGTCTGCCAGGCTAAGGAGAGCAAGTGAGAAATCCACTGAAATACACTTTCCTAAACGGAAACACGTAGTGAATGGGAAGTCTGGGGAGTCAGAGATGGAATCTTACCTATTATACCACAGCTGCTTATATTTATGTGCCCTTTACAGCCCTCATTTCTAAGTAATTCTCATCATCTGAGGAGGCACTCAGCCGTCACATATTGCATTTTACAAATGGCATAACAAAGCTCTCACAAGGTGATTTTTCACAGAGCTGCAAACAGCACCCGAGTCTTCACTCTGACAGTCACTGCCATTACCCTCTCACACTAAAGCAGTGAATAGAATCCCCCAGCCTGCAGCTGCCTAACAAATCATTCTATCTCACACCCAGGGACTGGTTCCTAGAAGGAGCAGCAGTACTTCAAGAGACAGATGTCAGGATGCCCTGGGTTTACAGCCTAAAATCTCCTTTCCTGTGGCCCAGCAAACCTTGCATCTTTTGTTTTCCAAATGATTGATTTTATCCTTCTACAGGACTGCAGGTATGGGCTCCTCCTTCAAGTGGTATCCACTAACTCTTATGGGACTTTCAGTATTCATGCAGGTAGACACCTGAATCAGACTCACTTCTTTTTTTTCTACCTAGCCATAAACTGCTAAAAATACACCTTTCTTCTTCTTTTTTTTTTTCCCTTGGTTTGGCCTCCAGAGACCAAATTCCAAGTTACAATTTAGAGATTTAATAAGCACTGCTCAGCAACAACTGAAATATCAGTAAGTTACCAACATTATTATCACCCTAAATCCAAAACACAGCTCCTGGGAAGAAAATTAACTCTATCCCAGCTGAAATCAGGACACAAATGTCACTAAAAACCCTCATTTGTACAGGTGTTATATTTAGATGGTAATGCTCAAGATGCTCCAGAACTCATGCCTCAAACATGCTGGGTAAATGTGATGGAGGACAAAATCAGGGGCCCTCTGTTCAAATCTCTGGATCAGCTGGGATTTCACTGGAAGATCCTTTTTGTCCTCTCTCCAGTTTAATACATACCAACATTTTTATTTTTATTTATTGCCTGAATTTGAACATTGGGAATGCCACAGTTGCCTTCTGGGGTGGAAAATCTGGGGACAGGTGGATCCTAACCGTTCCGTGCAATGAACAGCAACCTCTGTTTTGTTATCATTATCATTACAAGTGTTATCATTACATGTGTAAGTACAGCAGGGAAAGGAGGGACAGCCAAATCCAGAGTGAAAAGGTGTAAAATTATCTCCATCAGGTGTCAAATGTCAATCCCAACAATTTAGTATGGAAAAAGAAATATAAACCAGGCATTTTGCAAATAAGAGAGTATTTATGTTAGAGTATTTTAGCTTAATTATTTTAGCCAAACTGCTTGAAGGTGACAACTTTCCATTTCTTAAATGTTAATATTTCAAAAGACTCTTCCTGGACAAGGCAGTATTGAATGAGTGGCCTTCTGAACCTGAACTAAACAGGATTTCCTTGGAAAACTTTCCCTCATATCATTATATCATTCCCTGCATTTCAGGAAATACAGAATCATATAGTAGGTCTAAATACAAGATATTGAGGGGATACCACTTCAGAACCATATATCCTGAAAATAATATGTGCTATTGTATGTGTCTCTTAGAAAAATCAGCTGTGAAGAGTTCTTTAAACCATCTCTGGATTTTTTTCTTTTACTATCTGCTGTTTGTGGAGACAGGAATGCATTATACCTGCCACAAAATTCAGCCTCAGACAATCTAGAAAGATTTATGGTGTTCCATTAAGGCAGCTATATTCATTCATCACAGTACCAATTTTCCAATGCACTGCTGTATATTTTGCTGGCAGTGCTCCTTTTCTTTTACTTACCCCTCTGTATGTATCCTCTGGAGATTTATTATAGTTCCAAAAGCGAAGCCCAGCAATACTTTCAGTTTTATCAAAATGGATTGTGAGCAGATGATCTTCTCCAAAAGAGAAGGGAATGAGCCACATATGGTCATCCTCCACTGTGATATTAGTCCCATCTATTAACCTACAAAGAGAAAAGTCCATTAGCTGCACAAAGGGAAAAACTGGCTTCTCTCATCAAAAGCAGGGACTTTCCTAGGGTTCATTTTATTCTAGATGCCACTTCCAGCTTCCAGGGCTTCTTGTGCCCTTGTGCATGCAATTAAAAGCACAGAAAACATAAAAATAGCAAGTATTTTTAGTTCATGCAAGTATTGAACTAAAGGCAGTGGAGGGAGAAAAAAAAACCAGTATTTTCTTTAGTTGTGTCTGCTTCAGGAAAAACAGCAAAGTCCTTAGGTTTTCCCTGTGTGAACAGGGACAGGCAAAGGAAAGCTCAAGTGCCTTTGCAGCAAAGTGGCTGAAGGCAGAACTCAAACACAGCCACAATATAATTTATTGAGGCAGCTCCACGCCCAAAGCAGTGTATCTGGCACCCTGCAGGGTGTTTCTATGCCAACACAACTCTGCTGGATCTGAGGAGGAGCTGGATGGCAGCTGGATAACCCTGAGCAGGACCAGGGTTTGCTCACATCCCTCATGGACACAATTAGCCACATCCCTGCCATTTTACAAAGCTTCCAACCAGCAGGACAATGTCTTTTCATGACAGCACAGGCTTCAGGCTGACTAAATAAAGTTAAATCTGGTATTTTCTGACATTATATTCTTCTATCACAAACTGTGCCTCACAAAGATGGAGTAAAGGAGAATATGAATTCATTTCCCACTGTAATTACTTGGGTATACTGCCAAAAAAAGTAAGTATATGCTTACTATTTATTTAAAAGTTTAATGGAAGAATGAGTGCCAGACTTGGCAATTCCTTAAAGAAAAAGATTTGAATAATGACTCTTTCACAGAGGAACTGATTAGGGAGTCCATGAGAGAAGAGATAATTCTTGATTTGTTCTTGAATAGTACATGGGACCTATTCCAAATGCCACAGTTGAAAGCACTGCAATGTACTCAAATTCAACATGTTTGCAGGAATATCCAGAGCCAAAAGAGCCTCTATTTCTTGTGCCCAAAAAAGTTCTCCAGCAAAACAATCAAAAATGTAAAAAAAAAATAAAATTAAAAATAACCCACTTACTAAGAAAGATGTTATAAAGAAGGAGGACTTGAAAACTCAAAGCCCAGCTTGGCTCAGCAGCAGGATAAACAAAGTTATTGTGGGCCATCTTTCAGCAAAATTCATGATCAAAAAAGCCCTAAACTGATAGACTCATAAACTCTGGAAGGTTAGATGCGTATGCACAGGCCAAAAAAAGAGTCTGAAGGCTAGCAAGCAAAAGATACAATAAATAAAATCCCTCAAACACATCAGGGGCAGAAATCTTGCCAGAAATTCTGCAGGACCAACACATCACTAGGTTGCAAAAGGAGCATTCAGAGAGGAGAAGGCACCAACAAAAAAGGTAAATGAATTTTTTTGTATCTGGGTCCATCAGGGTGGGGTCTGGAGAGACTCCCTCACCAGAATCTGTTCATCACAGGGGATATCATGGGAAGATTTCTTAGATCAGCAACCTCCTACAGAGGAGATTTTCATCCAAGATGGCAGAAGGAACAAGAATTACACACAAGTAAGGCTGGTATCTGCATTAGTCAGATTAGCAGAAATTACAGACAACAGAGTTAGTGTGCATGGAGATAAACACAACATTCTAAAGAAGACTCCAGAGCCTTTGAAAAGAGAAGTCCTAATTCATAAACCTGGTCACAGCCCATAAACATGCCAGCAAGACAGGATTACAACCAAAAATACCCTTTAAAATGGAGAGATGACTCAGAAACAACAGGATGCAGCTTCAATAACATCCAAATGACAAGTCCTCTCCAGATCTACAGTCTATAATTTCTCTACTGCTGCCATTTAGATGCACAAGTTAATCTGAGGAAATATACTTGTCAATGAATAAAACTTCATTAGATTTGCAAAAAAAGAAGCGCTGCAAAATGGCCAAAAGAACGGCACCTATTTGTGCAATTCCCCAACACATCCTCACTCTTTGCTAATGTGAAAATTTTCCTTGAAATTATCCAGAAATCCTGCATAAATATCACTCAATATGCACAGACAGATGCTACAGAACACCCACATTTCTTCCTGGAAAGTCCTTGGCAGAAATACCAAGCAGGCATGTTCTCATCTCCCAGCTCAAACACCATCTTTTGGAAACATCTCATTCATGTTTCTACAACAAGCTGTTCCTGGACAGCCTGTGAATTCCAAGAATGAGCAGTGATGGGATGAAAATCATGTTCACATTAACATGTGTTAACATAACAGAACTTTATAGAAATCTGTCACTTCAGAAAATCTGATGTAAAATTCATCCCAAGTCTTTGGTTACTTACTTTTCTAACGTTCTGGAGTCTCCTGTGTACTCTGGAAGATCATTTAAGTCTTGGGGTGAAGCAGAAATCTGTTCTGCACTGATTTTTAATGCTTGGCCATCCTTTCCTACCACCTCAAGTCCTGTCAGTCCCAGGTAATGAGAGTCTCCCCAGGTCATGGTAAAGTTCAGTTGCAGGCCTACATGAAGGAATATACATTTAATGTCTCTGTAAACCTACAGGTTTGTAGCAATGAGCCAGTACAAACATGAGTGCAAACCCCAGGGATTAGCAGCATGGCTTTTTTGTACAGATTAAATAACTCTATAGGCTACAATTGGGTATTTCCTGCTCTATTTGTCCTCCTCCATGTAACAGCAACTTCTTTTAATCAGTGTCAGAGCCCTTTAATGTGCTACCAACCCTCTGTGCACTTGAAATGACACAACTGCTGATCAAGCACGTTCCCAAGTGCCTCACTCCTGGGACTGCACTGACAGCCAGCCAGTGACACATAGCAGTCACATGACAGATTTTGTGATTATGCAGACATGGAGAAGACCCATTAGTCTGAAGTCTATCCATCATCTTTCACCAGCTGAGTATAGATTCATATAAATCCAGCCTCTCAGAAATCCATAAGTTTTTAGAGAACACCTACTCACAGTTAAAGCAAAGAAACCATTTGGTTTACTAATGTTTTTAAGTTATTTTCTTCCCATCAGAACTGGACACATGGAAGTATTTTCAGGGGACAGCACCAGTGAAAAGCAGAAATACTGATTAGGCTGTATCTCCAGAAAAGAAACAGGAAAGAAAAGCTGGATGGAACAAAAGACTGAATGTGAATCTCCTGTTCCACTTGTTTTACGCCTTACTGAAAAGACAGAAATAGCATGCAAAGATATAAAAAGTAAAATTCCAATCTGATCAGGTCCCATGAAAATCCATGCCTGTAAATTAAAAATACTTTTCATTTCACACACTACAGAAACACACAAGTAATCAGGCTGGGCAATGTCTAAAGAAGCACCGGAAGTCATGATGTTTGTACAACAAACAAGCATTAAACCTCTTAAGACATCCAGCCCATTTACTCCTAAAAAACCAGAGTAAGTCTTGATACACACAGAGATTCACTTGGGTGGAAGATCTCATGAACATTTGCAGGGACACAAAGAAATAAATAGCTCTGTCAGCTGACAAATCTGGAGCTCTGGCTACACTGACAGCCGATACTCCTCCCAAGCCCAGTGCTGAGACTAAAGCTGCTCAGGGTGCAAGCAGGCAGGAGTTCTCAGGACAGTCAGCCAGTGCAAAGCTGCACTGAAGCAGCCATCCACACAGATTCAGTGTTCCCCAGAGTTTAGGATTCTTCACAGAATCTGAGGATGACACAGGGAAAAAGGACCTCTGGAGGTGTCAAATCCAGCTCCAAGCTCAGAACAAGTCCAGCACCAAGGCCCTCAGGAGTTTATCCAGGGGAAGTTTTCCTGTCTCCAAGGCTGGCAGACTCCAAAGCCTCTCAATCCAATGTTGGATTGCTCTCAGGGTGAAAAAAATTTCCTAACACCCTGCTGGAAATTCTTGTCAAAGGACCAGGAACTGCTGCTGAAGCTTTTGGGCTATCCAGAAACTCTCTGTACAGCAAGTGAAAGGCCCACAGAGAGCTGGTTTGGTACAGGATAATAAATCAGGTACTTCAGCAAGGATATAACACTCTGATCTAGCTTTCCTGTAGAGTTTCTATTGCCAATCCAATCTAAAAAATTCAGTCAGTCTACATAAATACAAAAGATTGGGAGAGAATTACTGGGTAAGGGACACAGCTATTAGAAAACCCATTCAGGCACTAGGCAAATGGCTAATGTTATTTTTCCGAGATTAAAAGCCAACTGTTACAATACAATGTTATACATGCCACAGCAAACAAAGCTTCTGCCTTAAATATTCAATTACTCTTCTTTATTCTAGACCTGGCATCTGTCACAAAGTGCTGTACGGCTCTGACAAATCAGATCCTCCTTATTAACATGTTTGGGGGAAGGCTGGCTAAGGAAGAAGTAAATGTAAGAACTTACATTTTCCAATAAATATTCCTGTTTCCTTTGGTATGCATTCAGAGACAGAGTCTGGCTCTTGAACCTAAAAAGAAAGTCAACAGGTGCAAGGAACAGGTTCAGTTTGCATTGTAATTACAGTATTGCTTACATTGACTGCTTATAAAGTCTGATATTTGTACCTGTTTCTTTTTGTATATCAATCTGCCCGCTGCCTCGTCACCCAGGCTGTCCTGCAAATAATGGAAAACATGACCCAAAATGTAGAGTATCAGGTGGGTTCTTAGAAAGCCAAGACTATTAGGACAGCTTTTTTGCTTAGTGCATGTAGAAATGTTAAATGGGAGACTCCACAGCGTGAGCTACTTCTTCTGAAAGAGGCTGAAATCCTTAAATCACACTTATTTCCCTGCAGACTGCCATCAGCAAGTGATAATATGCTGTATTTGCAATATGTTGCAAATCTGTTGCATAGACAAGGAGTCTGGAAGGAAGTCAATACCAGAGAGTTTCTTCTTCTCAAGAATTAAGAGGCAGAAAAAACACGCAAACTTGTCCAAAAGCTTGTGCTTCTGCTCTGGTAATGCTAATTAAAATTTGCTATTCAGAAGAGTGAAGAAACAGATGACAAAATTTGCTGATCACACAGGGGCAATCAGGGTAGTAAAGACAAAAATGGCAAAGGATTGCAGACAGAATTCACTTCACTGAGTAAGTGTGATAAAATGGCAAATTCTGTTCTCTGTGGACAAATGTAAAACTGTTATATACAGAGAAAACAATCCTAACTTCACATATACCAGTATTGGCTCCAAAATAAATAATAGTAGATTAGAATGAAATCTTGGCATTTTTATAAGTAGCTCTGTAAAAACATCAGCTCAATCCTCATTAGCAGTCAAAAGGCCAAACAGGAAATTAGAAGTCCAGACTTTTCTCTTTAATTCATCATTAGAAATAAATTTCCTGTCATCCACAATACATCAAATGGATCTACACTGTGCCTAAGAAAAATAAATAAAGACTTGTCAACACTTGTCTCCTACTGTTCCATTAGATCCCTGCAATTTAAGCACTGATCCCCAAGACCTCATGTGTTCCCAGACTGCAATATCTTCATGTGGCAGCAAATGTCCCTGGGGGAATCACGGTAATTCAGGTGAGACTGAACAAGCAATGGGCTCTGAAATAAACCTAGAGAACCTATGAAGTGGAAAATCCCTCTCAGTGGGGGTACCTCTCTCACAAACCAGTTCTGTTTCTCAGAACAATTCTAAAACACCAGCCTGGGAATTAAAATTTGCAACTTTACTGAAAATCAAAACCTATGGACACAGTAAAAGGCACTGGGTTTACTGATTGCAAAATAATGCTCTCCCTAGCAGACCATAAACCATCTGTGCCAAGGCACGTTATCACCTCTTTTCTCCCTTTCTTATCTGCTCAGATCCCTTCCTGATGATTCCATTCTACTGATGCCCAATATATTTTCTTTCAGATATGGTCTCATTTTATACTATTTTAACTACTTCTGCTAGTGGGCATTGTCCTACCTGTGTTATTAGATTCTTATGGCTAAAACAAAACACCACCATAATACAGGAGTTATTGGAAAAGCAATAAAAAGTAGAAAGTATTATCATGGTCTTACACCTGACCACACTGTCCAACACCTTCCCTGTGAGGAATAACTGAAATAGGAGCAGCCATTCTGGAAAAGATTTAGAAGACAAACACGGGGGTATAAATCTCTTGAGTGGCTTGAAGAAGGGAGTGGGGAATATTTGTTTAGTTTCTTCCAACACAAAACCTAGAGAGCATTAAATGAAGCTAGCAACAAACAGAAGGAGGTTCTTCATGCCATGCAGGTTCAGCTGGGAAATGTGCCACTGAGCACTGTAAATTTTAGAAGTCCATGTGGGTTCAAAAAGCTGTTGGATGAATTAATGCAACAAAAATCTGTGGCAGGATATCAAACACAGAGCTTAAGTTAAAAAATCCTTGTGAGACACATTGCTAAGGGCTGAATGAGTGTTTCAGAGAAACATCACCCTATTTTTGTGCTGTTCTTTCCTTCTCTCTAAGCAGCCACCACTGGCCCCAGAGCTGAATCAAGTGCAATAGTCACAGGTCTGATCTGCTATAAAATCAACATTTTAAGGATTCCTGAATTCATGGACAGACAGATGGCCATGGATAACAGTGACAGAAAAGTAAGACAGTTCTGTAAGAGCTTTTGGAAAGTTTTTAGTAAAACACACCATTTCATCTACTGCATGTGCAACAGGGAATAAAGGGAATGATCAACAGCAGGGGCTGCTCAAACTGGTCAATACTGGTCTGACAACATTAGGTTGGGGAAGACAAATTGTGCAGTGGATCTGTATCATTCTGGTAGCATAAACATCCCCCTACAGAAATCCTGATGGCACCAGCAAATACACAGTGATCAATGGCCCAGTCACAACAGCTTTTGTTACTCCACCACTGATACAGCAGTTTCAGAGTTAGAACAGGGGGGTGAAGGGCATCAGAGCTGAACAGCAAAATGAAAGGCAGAGCCTGTGTCTGAGCAAGGACCAGACAGCCCAGGGCCAAGCTCCTGCCATGGAAGATGTCCTGGTGAATGCTCACAATAATCACATGATCAGAAAAGAAAGGTCAGCTTCAGTTTGTCTTCATGAAATCCTGCTCTGCATAAGGTTCTGAGCAGCTTCATATACTGAAAGCAAAGATGGCATCAAAATTACTGCAGTAGTCCAAGGGTTAAAGCCACTGATTTGTGGTCTTAACAGTGAGATCAAATACCAACACCACTGGATCTCCTTTTGTCTTGTGAGCCACAAGAAAAAGAGGACAAGACAGAAGGGGAAGGTTTGGCAGCCACACAAGGCTCATTAGGAACCATACATCCCTGGGAAGATTTTGGCTGGAGCAGCTGGAATTTGGATTGATTCAGCTTTGGATCTCCTGACAGACTCACAAGTTAAGAGTGTGAACCCTAGAAAAATACTGATGCAACGGAGGGTGCTCAGGAAGATTCTGAGAAAGCGGGAAATTTTAAGGAAAACAGGTCAAAGAGTGCCACACACCATCTTGAGAAAATCCTCTGGGATCTTTGCTCAGACACTGGACTGTTGGGCTGGAATGGCATAAGGCAAGAGCTCAAAAAATACTTGCTCAAAAAATGCTTGGAAATACAGCCTTCCTCCAAGGAGTGAAATACCTTCTGCATGGACTAGAAAAGAGGCATTTTTATGCTGCAAAATGCACCCAAACCTGTGATGATGCTAGTCAAAAAAAGAAAAAGAGGAAAAATAAGGGAGGGTTGAGAGGAAGAGACTCTTCTCATTTAACATCATTCATTTGTGGAGGAAGAAACCAGCAATATGAAAAATATGATAAAAACTTTGGTTTGGAGTGCCAGGGAGCACAGCTACTCATGACAGGAGTAACTGTATGAGGAAAATCACTGACAGTGCAGAAACCTTTAAGAGTACCCAAATCATTAAGTCTCTGTCCAAGTTAGTAGAGAAGTAGGCTTATTAATTAATCATGGAAACCAAGATCTGGAGGATCTTTAAAGCTTTAAAAAAATAGCATCAATTATTGATCTGGTGAAAAAATATCTTTAAAATAGTCATAATTGTGTTAGTTCTTCTGCAGTTTTATTCCAGTCTGGAAATGAGTCTATTACTTCCATGTTTCAAACAGACATTTATAAAGAGTTTTGAACACAAAGGCCCCTACCTGTTGATACTCTGTTCTCAACCTTGCTTGTGTGAAAGGTCTCTCATCTCCCTCCCTGTCTGCAGTTGTTGGCCTCTTCAGCTCTTCCTCATATCTCAGGGAGCTGGAATCTCCCATTTCTCCATCATATGTCTCATCATAGCAGTAAATGGCTTCAAGAATATCATCATCAGTAGTGAACAATATGGTATCCCCAAAGTGCTCTGGAGCTGAAGGCAACACACAGAATTAAATGGAGAAATAATGCAAAAAAGAATATAAAGAATGGGAGAATTTTTGTTCTTTCTTTGCACTTAATTTGCAGCAGTCAGTTGATACTGACTATGGCTGTAATTAGTGTTTCACTCTCAAACTTATACTGCACAATGGAAAAACCTGGAGAATTCAGTCAGATTTCAAACACATATGAAAGAAAATGGGGAAAAAAGCTTCCCAATCACCTCTTCCAAAAGACCATGTATGTGAAAACAAACAAAAAGCTGCGACTTTGAAATTTCTAATGCCTATCTGATGTGATTGAAACACAGACTTGTTGCTAAGACATAGTTAAAAATGGAGATTAGCTCTGTATGCTGCTAAAATCCCCAGTATCAGTGAAGAATGCATTAATGGGCTTTGCATTATGGTTTTAAATTAAACACCAGACAAAGTGCCAGCTTGCTTTGAAGTGGAAAGTGATAACAAACAAGCAAAATATATTTTGTTTGTATTGTACTGCTGTTTCCACAAGGAAAATAAAAAATGATAGCCTACCTCCAAACAAGGTTCCTGAGGCTTTGGCAATCTCTCCTTTAAAGATGCACTGCTCATCCAACACCATGATAATGTCTTTCACACCTCGGAAGGAGTGGATTCGGGATTTATTGTAATTCCAGATCCTAATCATGGCTACCTGACAGGAATTCACAAAGTCAATAAAGACAAAGTGAGGTTTTCCAGGGGTGAATGGTGCCAGCCAGAGGTGCATATCATCCTGGGTCCGATTCACCCCATCTATTAGGTTGGTTACTATCCTGGGATCATTTCCATAAGCTGGTAAAATATTTATATCAGGGGGTTCAGCTGTTATTTTTGCAATCTGAACAGGCTCTCCTTTAGAACTGAAAACTTCAATTCCATTAAGACCAACATAATGTCTGTCTCCCCACGTTGTTCGGATGTCTATCACCAAGTGCTGCCCATAAGGTAAAACGGGGATTTTAAAATCACTTCCATCCTGTATGTCCACAGAATTTTCTTCCTCTTGCCTCTTTGGTAATGTTGGTAGTCCTTCTTTTCTCTGATATTCTCCAGGCCGGTTGATTTTCTGTTGATGGAGAAACTCATCAAAGATATCCCCTTGAAAATCCATGTTTGAGATCCGACCACGGTGGGAATAATTAAATTTCACCAAGGAGTTCCAGGACTCCTGCAGAGTGTGTTCTTGCTCACTGCACCACTTCATTCTAGAGGTTGCTATGTCCTTGACAGGAAAGTCTTCATCTGAAAACAACATTACAAAGGCATTTAAGGCACAAACAGGACTGAGAGCAAAGCACTCCAACAATGACTTTGCAGAATGAAGCCGTGTCCCTCACTTTGAAATTCTCTGACAGCAGCACTTTTGTTTTGACTCTCTATCATGAAGGCCACACGTTCCAGTTTCCCTTCCCCACTCAGACACAATGAACAAAATCACTTTTACCTGTGGAGGAACAGAACTCCTGCCATGGTACAAACTGCAGCTAAGTTTGAGGCTGTGAATTCTTGCCTCTGCCCTTAAAGAAACTGGGATTTTTGCCCAGTGATACTTATTGTGTGGCTGTCACAAGAGTTTAAATCATCCCTCTGCATTTCTGCAGGTCTTTCATACAGCTGGAAATGGCTGAACTGGTTAATGTAAAGCATTACAGGGAAAAGATGGTTCTTCCTCTCAAAATGAGCCACCGGTATATAAAGAAAAGTGGTGGGAAAAGGAGTAGGTTCAGGAAACAGGGAGCATTGCATTCTAGGCAGGTAATGTCCAAATATTTTTCCCACTTTTCAGCAAGTGTGAGATGCAGAAGGAGGATAACGACAAGATATCCAACGGGAATGCAGCGAGGACAACAAATCAGAGGGGCACAGTGGGAGCAAAGCCTGTTCTCCTTGTGGCTGCACTGGGGAACTGCTTCATTTCCATCTCAACACAATTAAGAACAGATAACAACCAAGATTTTCAATAAAGCAGTCACTCATGTATTTTCTTCAAATAAATGAAGAAAAGGAAGTGGAGTACTAAAAAATTACAGGCCCATGGGCCAGATTTTACTTCTGCACAGTGTCCTTGGGTGGATACTAAAACAAATGGTTATCAAGAATAAATGCCAGTTGCTGTGAAATGCAAAATAAAGTTTTCTCAAAAGACTACTCAAGACTAACTTTTAACTGTGGTTTTGGAAATATTGGTAAGAGGCAATGTTCCTAATCTATCCATGGCAAATAATCATTTACAGTGAGGACACGTGAGATGAAATTAAGAATTTGAAAGCAGATGGGAAACTACCTGGGAAAGGGTTGTCTTCCAGAATGAAAGGCTGGAGACCAACCTGGCTACTCCTCCTTACACCACAAGGAAAATGCAGACATGAAGGAAAGGTTCATATTTCAGAGAACATCAGACATTTATGAGTCACTTTCTTGCTCACACCACTACCAGTCCTGATACTCAACAGCTGGGGGATCCCCAACAATACATCCCAGAGCCTCACAATTCACCTGGACAAGGTATTGTACATATATTTACCCCCTGAAAATGTCAAAGCTTGAAAATTTTGGGATGAGCAGAGTACAGAAGAGTATTTAACATCCATTGACTTTCCTTGTTTGGGAGGGTTTTCCCCTTTCTTTTCAAGCATGAAATACTTCCAACAGTCCAGAGGTTACAATTCTGAAGCCTCTCTAGGGCAGTGCAACGGGAAGTTAGGGGGTTTGTGAGCTACTTTAAGGAGTGGTAACAGGAGAAGTGGAGCTCTGAAAGAAAAGCAGAGGTGGCCCAAAAGCAGACACCAATAGCTGAAGGCTTACAGGGTGTGGCTTTTTTCTTTTAAGAATCTAAAATGCATTATTTATTAATGACATGTTAAACATCCAACTGTGGGTTCAGGAGTGTCTTAAACTACCAATTCAGCTTCAGATGGCAACACAGACCACATAATTCCTCTCAGAACTTTAGTAAACTACATTTTAGGGCAAGAATACATAGAAAAAAACCACCTTTCTTCTCCTCTCTTGTGTTAATCTCTTTTTTTACTCCCTGCAGTTATAAACAGCAATCATATTTCCATGCTGCAATCACATGCTTCATTTCCCAAATCATTCTAAAAGCTCTCCTCTGTATCTGTTCCACTTGGTAATCAGCTTTCCTGAAAATGGATGATCAGAGCTGCAGTTTTCCAGCCAGGGTCTCACAAGTGCCTGTGTTGAGATATTGAGGTTTCCCAAGTACCCAAAATGCCTCTGCTGATCCCTCCTGGGAGTGCACTGCTCCAATCACTGCTCACACCAGCATTTCAGTCAATCTGCTATCAGCTACTCAACCGTGATTCTTCTCTTCCTCGGTCATTTGCAATTGATGATTACTCAGCTTACAACTTAATTTTTGGTTATTAGTCCCCAGATGAGCCTGCAAGCATTCTACTGAATTGCATTCCATTGCTCCAGTCCTCAAGTTCATCGTTGTGTGCAGTTCTTCAATCTCCTTAACTCATAATAAACCAAATTATATGTTATTTGCAAATTTTATCAGCATACTCCCACCATTTCCTTGGCACATTAAACTGGTTATCAAAGAAAAATTGATGTTTTTATAGCGACATTAACTCGAGCCAAGCCTGTCCGTGCTGTTACTAATTCCTGTGGTTCTTGTGAACCATTTAGTGACCAAAGCCATGCTGTGACATCCACAGGAGCCTCTGAGCCTTCCCTCTGTCCCACCCTCCACTGGGAACTGCCCTTCTCCCAGCCCCAGGCCCACTAAAATCCAGCACTCTCAGAGAAACACTTAAAAGGTTTCCCTGTTGCTAAAGCTCTCTCAGCTCCACTTTGAAGATGGCTTTACCCTGCACACACAGCAGAGAGAACAAAAGCTGCTGGGTGGCTGCAATTTCCCAGGGACTAAAACACATCAGGAGCTTTAAGCACCACAGGACAAAGAGCAAAATCAGAGGGCATTACACTGAAAAAATTATAACCCTCATCTTCTAGTTTACATTGAAATTCCTAATTTATCTCCATTTTCACAACTGAACAGAATAAATCCCAAGGTGGGATTTATTTACAGTTTGCCCAATGTGAAGGTTTTAATGTAATAGATACAGTGAAATGTGTGAAACAGTAAATGGGCTGCATGGGGGTGGGTGAAGGGCAGGTGGCACCCATTCCAAACTTCCCTATTCTTCTCTTCTTTGAGGTATAACTTCAGATACACTGCTGAAATAGCTGTTTTCTCCACAGAGGGTCAGACAAGGAAAAATTCAGACATTCTAAGCTTAGAAAGAACCATTTTCCTCACCTTTGTCTGAAAAAATCCCCACAGTACCTGCTGTAGAATTTGAACTGGCACTCCTTCATTTAGGTACATTTTCTGTCCCTTGTCACCCTTACTTTCATGTAAACACCCAAATTCAATATACAGCAAGATACATTTTCATGTAAATTGTTCTGATGTTCAATCACCCCCAAAATTTCAATTTGTAGTTTTGTAACATCTTATTCCAATTCTCTGGGTCTTGTTGCCCTTGTTGTATTAAACTCTTCATTTGAGACAAGACACTGAATGCTGAAGAATTACAGAATGCCAAGGAAGGGGCATGAAGGAGTCAGAGTGACATGGCTTGAAACTGAAAAAAGAAGACAAAAATATATTCTGACCAATGGCAAGCTGGGTGAAAGAGAGACAAAGTAGAACTTGCGGGCAAGAAATTCTACTTGTCTGTTATTTACATTTGTTAAAGACAAAAATATTATCTCATGCCCTGAAACTTTCATAGCCATGGACTGCCAGATGTTGGGATAGAGGGGAGCTTGAGAAGTTGCACAATTCTTCTACTGTTCCCTGGGGACACACTGCTGGGTGTTGCCAGAGGCAGAACACAACTGCACAAAGCTGGATCCTCCACCTCCAACAGGAGGTTTGGGGAAGCAGGACAAGGATAATCAACAGCACAGAGCAGACAACAGCTGCAGAGGCATGAAAACTCTTCAAAAATAAGCAAGATGTCTGAGGGAAAGGTTTGTAAAGTTAGGAGCAGAGAAGAAAAATAAGGGTAGTTTTCCATTCACTCTGAATAAATATACTGAGCATCTGTTCTCACCGAGAAAGACACAAAGCAACTACACAAATAAACTCTGCAAATTTGGGATGTAATCTTCTTTATCTTTCTGCAGATTTTAATTGATATTAGCAAACATTCGCTGTCTGCAGGACTGTCAATTTTTAGAGTATAATTTACTGAAATTTAGTCTTCCAGCTGCTCTAAATAAATTAAAAGCCCCTAACTCAGAATGTAAATTTTTCTGAAGAGTGTTTCATATCAGGTGTAGGACCAGGAGAGAGACTAAGTATTCTCATGAGAAAAATATCACAAATAGCCAAACTAACATCCCCTGACTAAACTTCCAGGAATCTCAAGAGGTCCCTTCCCACCTAAAGTGAGTTTGTGCTTCTGCAAAATAGAAAACACATGAGCACTTATACTAAGCTTGCTATTGTTACCTCTTACCTTTGAGAGCAGGATCTTCTCCGAGATTTGTAGTGTTTAATCCCAGCTTTTTACCAGACATGACACTTCTCCTTCCACTCACAGGGTGCTGTACACTGCAGCAGTTTTTGTTAGAAAGGTGGTCAAAAATGTCCAAGTCCACATCAGCATCCTTTCTGGTCAGCGTTTGTGATCTCCCATCTCCAGCTGCACTTCTACTATTGGGTCTTCCCAGTTCAGACCTCTGACATTTGACATCCTCATTTATCAGATCTGAGAAGTTTTTCATGATTTCACCTGGCTGTGTTTGAAATCTTGAGTTGAAGTTCTGTTCTGTAGCAAGCCACGAAGGCCTCTGCCTACTGGGAGTAACTTGATTATTCTGTGTTACCTGGGCAGATGACTGCAACCAAGAAGGAACTGCACCTGCAGAATCAGTCAGTTTTCTTCCTGTTAACTTTTCCATTTGCTCACTCAAACAAAGTTCATCATCAGACTGAACGTGCTCTGGAAGTGCCGCTGCTGCTGCCTCCTCTTTGGCAGCTTTTATACAAACTTGAGATGGGAACACTTTTAGATCATCCTCTAACTGAGACAAATTTTTCTTTGTAAAGCTGATTGAGTTCATCTTAGGCTCAAGAAGATTTTCTTCAGGCAGAGCTTTCCAGTTCAGTGAAGCACTGTTTGATTCTGAGCATTTAAAATGTAGGTCTGTTTTCCTGTCTGGGCCTGCAGGTGCATTTCCTTCTTTCCTCTCAGCTGAGGGAGATGCTGAGGTAGCTTGATTGTGATCTGTAAGGTCAATTGTAGTGTTCTGGTCAGCAAGGAGATCTCCAGAGCCTCTCTCTAGCTGACCATCAAATACAAGGTTCTCATCAACATACAACTTCACCTTCTTTGCTCCAATATCAAGGTCCTATAAAAATAAAGGTATGAAGATTTCAGTCAAGCTTTCAAGCATTAGATATCACAGCTCTGGGACTCTGACATTTGAACACTTAAACAATAGACAGATGAAAAGAATTAAACCCTGTGTGAGTATGTGCTTTTGACTGCTTTTCAATCCAAAATTGAAACAACTAGAAAATACTGAGGAATATATAAGATTTTTTTAAAGGACTGAAAACCCTGCTAGACACTGCTATGAACCACTTTGTCTGACAAGGTCTGATTATTTAGAAAAGCTTGAGGGGAAAAAGCTCAGATTAAGTACAATTATATTTGATCAGGATATAAATTCCAGAGGCACATTTTGCCTCAGCATCCCAAAGATTCACCACTTTCACGACATGTTCCACAGTGAACAACCACCCAGATCAAAGCCACCAGAGTTAAAAAGAGTTACAGAGAGTTACAGAAATGCAGAGCTGGAAAGTACAGTGAGAAAAAAAATCATCCAGTCCATCTCTTTCCACTGAAGAATGTAAAATAACCTACACCACTGTGAAGAAATCTGGTTTGAACAGTTTTCAACTAATCTGCCTAGATAGCCTGATTCCAACACTTAACTAGCCTTTTAAACAGCAGGCCTTTATCTCAGACACAATTCTGCCACTCACAACTTTATGTTCTCCTTCTCTGTGGCACTCACCAATACCTGACTTTTTTATTCCATTGAAGTTAGAACTAATGTTCTTTCTATTCTCTTCACCATTTCAATATAACCTTTTCTCCCTCTTGACAAAAATACCATTATCTTCAAAGAAAATATAGAAGATGAGACACAATCCATCTCCTTTCTGTTCTCTAACTTGTCCATCTCATGGAGTCTTTCAGAGACTCCCTGTTCTTTCCTTCTTTTTGTGAAAACTAAGAAGCTTTTTGTCAAAGTAAGAAGTTTCAGTTTCATCCTTCTTGCTCATCTCCAGCCTGTCAGTTCTCCTTGAATACTGATTTAAATTTTCCTCTGCTCCCAGACTAAACCAGTCTCTCCTTCCCTTCCAAGCACAAAAGTCTCTGGTTCTTTACTCCTGAATACACTGTTTAAGCCTTACAAGTTTTCAGAGATTCCATCCTGTTGCCTTCCCAAAAAATAACACGCCTGAGGCCAAAAAATGCAATATGGGCCTACTCAGAGGAAAAGCAGAAGATGCAGGCATGACAAGAAAGCTTCAGGTGAGGGAGGGGAGTGGGTGCAGGAATGCAGGACACATTCCTGACAGGAAAAAGATAACCTTCACTGAGTTCCCAGTGAACAGCTGTAAACCCAGTTTAATTGGCCATTATGGCCTGGCTGCCTGTGGAACTCCTGGAGGATCATAAAGTGCTGTATTTCTGTGCTGATGCAGTCAGCCATAAAACAGGATATTTTTTCCCTTGAAATGAAGACACTGCTAGATTGATCTAACTGGGGATCAGAACATTTCAATAATTACATCTGTTGAAAACTACCTGCATGGCTCTGCCTGGAATTATGATGGGGAAGAGAAAGATGTCCCAGTCATGCTATTTTTAAAATTTCTGTATGTCTAAACTGCCAATGTCCTCCTTAACTGCTAGAGATATTGGACATTCACAGTTGAATCTGGGATAACTGGAACATTTCTCCATAACATTCCAGCTCTACTGCTGTTAGGAATACCCAGCCCTTAGTTCTGCATTTTTACCTGGAAATAGGTATAAACTGAAGGAGACCACAAAAATACAGATGTAGATCAAGAAAGTATTTGTCAATGTCAATGTCAATGTTTTAAATTAAAATCAGCAACTTCTTCAGAACAACTTGTTTTGAAATGAATCCACTGCACTCACCAGGAGCAGAGGAGGTCAGGTAGACAGAGAAAACACTACAATATGAGATAGTGGAGCTCATTCTCCCTGAAAAAGAAACAGTCAAGCCCAAAAAGAGGCCACTCACTTCAAAATTGCTGTTCCAGTCAGTGGGAGACTGTTCTCTGATGTTTTGGAATGTCTGGGACAGGTATTTTAGGAAGCAGAAAAGGTGTCAGAACTGTACCAAGATGAAGCAGCCAGGTATTTCTAGGATAACAGAGACAGACTGGACTGGGGCAGGCACTCCAACAGCTGATAGCTCAGAAGAGCTAATGAAAATCTGCACCAAAATCCTGAGCAGACTGAGCCTCAGGGAGGAAAAATCTGTACAGATCTCAGAGACTCCAAGAACAAACATATGCAGGCACAAGACTAAGAACTGCTCTTTTTCATTCCTCCCACCCCTCTTCTGAGTTTCCAGTTGCTTAGTGATCTGTTCTGGTGGAAAAGATTGACAGTTTAGCTTCCCCAGTACCACTGCTCAGCTCTTCTCAAGCGTGAGGAGGCTGGAAAAATCCCTTCCTCAGGAGTAATCCCACCCTGTAAACAAACACTCACTACTTCATCCAAGGCAGGGCTTTTCCCTCCTGCAAGAATAATTAAAAGGGCACAATGTCTCAGGACAAGCAAGTAGGTATGAGCATTGTCAGAAAGAAAAAAGATTTTGTGAAAATAATTCTGGTTCCTTTTGATGCTCCTTCCCAGCTTGCACCCTCAGCCCTCCCAGAGTGTCTTCTGGGATAGTGCCCCCCAAGGAGAAAATAAGGATGGTATTTCTGGCCATTTCTGTGATATTTGTGCACAAAGGACAGAGTTTAAAACCAGAGGCACTTTTCTGAGAATTTCTCCTGGGCAGAGGACCTGAAATTGCTTCTGCCTGACTTTTCAGAAAAGTATGAAGGAAGCAGTAGAAAAGAAGTCAAGAACCAAAGAAAATTCTTCTACAAAACTGACTGGGTTGGAAGAAAGCTGCTGCATCCTTACAGACAATGTACCCCTGGGGTAATCCAGCATGGAAAAAAACCCCAAGAGAATGGACAGGAACAGAAGGAACAAACACATAGGCAACCACCTGAAGAAAATTATTCAACTGGAGAGCAAATAAGACCTTCATGCATTTAAGTATTGATTCCATTCCCAGCTTTGCGAAGACATACAACAGACATTAGACTGGATCTTTGAAAAAAGTTTTAACAGCACCTAGCAACCATGCAATTTCAAGGCCTATCAAGTAGTTACAAAATGTCTGACTGTTGCAGATAAACTTGAAAAAAACTAGCTGCCCTCACACTTGTGCCCTTCCGGCAGACTAAAAATCACCTCCTTTTTTGCAGGTCTCATCTGAAGTAAATAAAGGCAAGATGAAGCATCCTTGAGACCTTCCTTGTAATTCAATGAATCAAGGAATCTATGACAATGATGTCATCTGACTTTTACAGCTTCCTTCAGACATATTTTTTTCTCCTTCCAGGCTCAAGTTCTGAAATTCAAATATACAAAAGTACTGGCCTGACTTAATTTTTGGCATATTTTTGGAAGCAGTACTTGGACATCTCTCACTTACGTGGTTTTTGAGGGAAAGAAGGCAGTTAGAATGATTCCCAAAATCCACACAGAAATCTGGCTCTGGATTTACATTAGCAGGAAGAAAATTGTTCATTCATCATATTTTGGGGTTTTTATACTTAGACAAAACTTCCTCATGAAAAATTAGAGAATTAGGCAGAACTGCTTTGTATGCTTTCATGTGAAGGACAATGAGACATTTCTTCAGCAAGGGTAAACTGCTGCATTTCCACCAAAATCCACAAGATATACTCCCAATGGATTTTATATACTGCCTCATAGTTATTAAAGAAGCAAAGCCTTGAAACACAGACAAACATTTCTGTGTACTTCCTGCATTCTATTCAGTAGATTTGGTGACAAATCATACCATTACCTCCAAGAACAGCAGCCCTTTTGCACACTCTAATGATGATGGAACATCCTGTAGACCACATTTTAGTGAGAAGAGCTATTAAAATTCCAGGAAAAGAAATATAAATCATGTTGTAGTAAATTTGTTTTAAGCTGTCCCTTCCACGGCCATTTCTGTATGTATAAATTACCATATGTGCTTATATAAGAACATGGATGAGAGCAAAACCAGAGGGATAAAGCTTCTTATTTATAATCCAGGACAGCAAATCCTCTTTGATCCAGTACCTGAGATTTTTTTCTTAACACTGCAGTGTACAAACAAGAATAATATTCATGGTGACATTCAAACACACAGACAAGAGACCATCTGCCATCTGCCATGATATGTCTCTCTTGTAACAGGAGATTACTGGTTTTATTATGAGCACACAGTAGTGGACTTTTTAATTGTTCCTGCCCAGGGAGGAGGCTGGAACTGGATGATCTTTAAGGTCCTTCCAATCCAAACCATTTTATGATTCTCATTAAAGTGACAAACCCCAAACTGAGCAACAGTAAGCCTGTTTATATTTATAGACACCAGAAAACACATATTTAAACGCATATTTATTTACATTGTGATTAAACAGCTGAAAGCCCTGAATATTGAGATGCACTTACCTTGGTATCTTTATTTCTCACCACAGTAAAAGGATTAATGACAGGACTTGCAAGCCTTTTATTATGTCTTTACTGATCGTTAATAGCTTTGAAAGCAAATGCTCATTGTGCCCATGAAAACATTATCACTACATTGTTAGCACTTACAATTAAGACAAAAGCAAATTTCACAGCAGACAGGGACACCTCATAGCTCCTGTTTTATTACAGGAAATTGTATCTACTTTTATTTCATGCTTTTAGAAAGAAGATCACACTGAATTTCCCTAGGCAAAGCAAGAGCAAATATACAGAGGAGTTGAGAAAAGACTACTTACACTGGGAGTTGTTGTGTTGTAATTCCAAATCTTGATCTTGGATAGACCAAAGTCACGTGAGCGGGTGGGATTGCGGATAACAAAGTAAAGTTGGATGGGTGGGTGGAAAGGGCACATCCAAAGGCAGCTTTCCCTGGGGAGCTAAAAACACAGACAAGCAGACTGTCACTAATGCTCCTTCTCCTGGAGCAGGGTGTTTTAATTAACTCCCCACCCCCCAGCAGAACAGGCGGCCATTAGAAAAGTAAATGTTTCACAAAATCTGCTAGGTAACGAGCAAAACCTCAGCTCATTTCCCAAGAGTAGATCCCACTCTCCTGCCTGCCAGACAGCTCCCAAGAACCTGGCAATGAGCTAAAGGTCAGCTGCCTGCTGTCCCAGGGAGACATCTGCACGCTCAGAGCACAGGCAGAGCAAGCCCAGTTTATTTTTATCCAATTAATCAGCTTGGCTGGCACTAGGGGGGATCACTGAGCACAACGGACATTCTACAATCATTCTACAATTTCTTCACTTCTGGTTCATCCCCTTAGGAGAGGAATCTTAGAGAATTTTACTTTACTGCTTGCCTCTATTTTAATCAGGCTTTGCAGATAATCAGCTTCACTTACAAGTCTATTCCTCACAGCTATACTGGACTCTACACTGGAAATTTTCTAAGATATCACAGAATTCCCAACATGAATTTTACATACAACTGGTAATAAGAGATTTGAAAGTACCAAAGAAAAAGAGATTTGAAAGCACCAAGAAATGCCTAATTCTGGACATTGCTATGAACTGCTACCTCTACATGTTCAGAATGTACAAGGATATCTGGCAGCTCAGAAAGAAGGAAGTTTCAGAATCAAAATGTTGAATATTAATATATTTGGTGTCCAGTGTTACCCCGAAACAGAGATGAACAAGGGCACACAGTGAACACACGTGTGGGTGCCATACCAGTGATCTGAAAGTAGCTGATGAATTAGGTCTCCTGCTGTTCTCAGGATCACACAGTACACGGACACACACACAGAGAAGATAACAGGCAGTCTTTTTCCACACTTTTCTCTCTGAAATGAGTGTTTCTGTTTTTCCTGAAGGCATTAACCACACAACTTTCCTCCAGAGCCCTTTAGCTGTGTGACTAACAACGGTAAGGGCAGCACCTTGGAGCCTGTTCAGAGCCATCATGAACAGATCCACTTCTCACCATGGTCATCTCTCCACTCCTCCAGATTCTGCTGGGTCTCTGCCCCAGACCCTCTCAAAAAGCTCTGGGAGACTGCTGCTGCTTTAAACGCCAGTTTGGAGCAGAAACAGCCATAAGAGTGCCAGACAGGTTTTATCTTTTCTACTTAAAAGAAAGAAGCCTATTGACATCAAAGAAATGAAGGACAGCCCTCAAATCACTGTTAACCCAACTCAGGGGTCAACTTCAAAGCTGTATCATGTTTTTGAAGCCATACTATGAACAAGAATGGTTAAAAAACAATTTCCCAACTGCAGACAACATCTGATAAGCAATCTATCTGCAGACCTCTCAAGTCAGGAGCTGACTCCCCAGAAATCAATAGGTTGTGGTGTGTACTGAGAGCCAGAGGTGCCTTCACAGAGGGTATCTGATTCAGCACCAAAATGACCTGTTCCTGCTTCTCACTGGTTTCTCTGTAAAACTGCACAGGATGTTCCAAAAAACAGAGGTTTATCAGAGCCAGGCCAAGCGTTTGTCCCGAGTGAGAGGCAGCCACGGAGATCATTTTGTTTATCAGTGGAAAAAACTGATAGGGCTGAGGCTACACAACCTCACAGGTGTTACAGTCCCTGACAGGCTGTCAGAGATCTGACACCAGAAATTCAAGGCACCTTGATGGATCCACGCCAAAACTCAAGAGACTGTGGAGGACTCTGATGTTTTATCCCAAAGAGTGATGTCATGTTTTTGCCTTACAAGAGGTACTTGAGCCTGGGGTTACTGTCTTGGAGCTGAAAATTCTAACCCAAAAATTCTTTGAACCATCAAGTTGAACCTGGTCTGTTAAGGAGTCATAATTATATTTAAACTGGACCAAGGAAAAAGGGGAGAATGGAAACCTTCAGTCTTAAGATTTTGTGGGAGATTGGCACTGCTTCCTGTGGGCACTGAAGGTGTAAATGATGGAGACCAAAGGAAGCCTCAAGCACTGTGAAGAGGAATAACGTAGGTCTAAGGGCTCCCCATGGGGAAGAAACATCTGTCAGATATTTACCTGTCCTTGTTATTCTGAGGTTTAAAAGACCTTCATATGCATAAAAGAATCAAAAAGGTTTGCGGAAAAAAAATCAATAAAATACCTAATCTATTACTTAGTAAATATTATCACAGAATCCCAGAATGGTTTGGATTGGAAGGGACCTTAAAAATCATCCAATTCCACCCCCTGCCATGGCAGGGACACCTCCCACTGTCCCAGGTTGCTCCAAGCCCTGTCCAACCTGGCCTTGGGCACTGCCAGGGATCCAGGGGCAGCCACAGCTGCTCTGGGCACCCTGTGCCAGGGCCTGCCCACCCTCACAGGGAACAATTCCTTCCTCATATCCAATCTAAAAAGTTGAGAGCACCTGATATTCTGCCAGGCATTTTTTTTCTTTTACAGTATATCACAAAATACAAGGAAGGAGGCAGTTTAAGTGCTCTTCTTAAAAGTCTGCAAGGGTAATAAATAAACTAATAAAATAAAATCCCTCATCTTCAATAGTAGTATTCTCAAAGACAAAAGTACATCTAAATGATCAAAGATGGAAGTGTTTTAACCATGGTAAAATGAGTTTTCCACATAATAACTTTTTATTTCAAGTTTTTGTTCTGTTGAAAATGTTTGTTGCTTGGAGATTGATTCATTTATTGGGTTTTTAATGCACCCTTAAAGCTTTCCTGTATAATCTGAAATGTACGCAAACTGAATATGCTGCTCTGCCTTCTGAAGGAATCTGCAGTTCAGGCACACCATCCCCACAGCCTAAGAGCATATTCCCTGCCTAGACTGCATCCTGGACACAGCCTCAAGAGAGATTACAGAGTCACAAACCAAGGGAATACATTAATCAATGAAATATAAAAGCTCATTGCTTAAGAATAATGAGATCTATAAATGTATGAGTAATACTGAGAGTAACACGTTCATAATGGCTTAATGAATAAATTACTACATAAATTATAAATATCTAGAGAGTCTGAGAGTCATTACTACAACAACTACTACTACCAGCACTACTACTGAGTGTCCCCTGCCAGCCAGCACAGCCTAAAAACGAGAATGGGTATTTATGAGATCCAAACTACAATTTTCAGGAGACAGTAAGGAAGATGCTTCAGGTAAAAGTATTTGTCTGGCAATAAGACTCCATAAGGAGTTTCAACTAAATTTCAAAATACTGCATATTTGTCCTCTTTTAAATCTCATCTACCTTGCAAGCAGAAAAGGATCATTAGCATGAAATGAGCTGTAATTTATGTTTTTAATATACTAAGTCCTTCAGCATACTCATCCACTAAAATCATACTAATTTTTTTACTAGAATCCTTGCTCTGAAGGCCCATGAAAAATGGCACAGAGTGAATGTGCAGCACAAATGAAACTATGGCTGTATGAAGGGCTGTGGGCATTTGCTAATTCTTTCACAGCAGTCACTCTCTTTTGCCCATTGTCATTAGTGTGGGAGCACCTCATATCTCCTCATCTAACTACCTCACACAAGAGCCATCAAAGACTTTTACCTGATATATATTTTTCTTGATCTCTTGTTCAAAACTACTTACACAGTCTTATATTTCCATGATTCTTCCCTAGGTAAAAAGGTAACAAGGGAACAAGAGAAAACAGGCACAGTTTCTTTATAAATTTACTTAAATTTGTATTATACATCTGAAAAAACTTAGCAGTGAAGCTCCTGTACCTCCTGTACCTTGAGACCACAAGGATTACTTCAGTTCTAAAACAAACTTGTAACTGAATACCAACATCTTGAACAGGAGAACTGGATTTGTTAATAAGAAGCAGTATTTGTTGGGATTTTTTAATTATCAGATAGTTGTTATGCAGTCACGTTCAAAATGTTTCTGAACAAAAAACCTGGAGACAGAGTATTATAAGAATATTATAATGAGATATTTTAACATCCAGCACTAAGCTGTCTTACATTTAGGTTCTTATTGACCAGGCAGCACAAATCCCCTGAGTTGTCAGCATTTCGAATGTCCACATCATGAGGAGACACAAAGATCCTCTCATTGTGTAAATCAAAGAATTCCACCTGTCTCAGGCCCACGTTTGCTGGATTCCCCCAGTTGGAAAGAAGTTCCATAGTCACATAAATGGCATCCTGTACTTCCATACTGGCTGTCATCTGGACCAAAATGAAATATGGTAAAACACATCAGTGACCAACCAATAAAATGTGAAACAAAAGATTGTTCAGACTGCAAAACTGATGGGTCAGAAGCAAAAAGATTGCAAAGTCAAGGCTATTTGGATGACATTCATTTTGGGTCACACCAATTCTGCTACACATCAACACTCTTAAAAAGCCTCAAGAGAAGGCAACTAACTCTCTTTTCTTTGTCTGATTGCTTTGTCATGCTGATGAACAGTGATAAATTCTCTTTTCTTACCCTGCCATAGGTTTATTACTTGATGTAGGGCAGAACTGAAGGACACAGCTCATTCAGTGTACTTTTATTTCATTAACACTGAGAAGCACCAATTATGGTGCACATGTGCACAAACCTTGTCTCTCCATATGGAATTTACTCCAGCTTTGCCATCAGCCAGGGATCTGTCACTGTCATAGGCAGAATGGTTCCCACGCTCCACAAAGGCTTTCAGAAGCCTCTTCTTTTGTCTGAAACAAGAGATTCTGGGTTATCTCCTCATAATTCCTGCGTTTTTAAAGAAATAGTTGGTGCAAAGGTGAAGAGATGATAGAATGAACTCCACAGGAAAATGTATCCACACATCAAATGATAACTTTTGCAGCATTCTACCTTAGATAAACAGTTTGGTTAAAAAGCTGGGCTCCAGTTCCCAGCTGGTTCTGGGCAGGGTGAGAAGAGAATGCAGAGGTGATCTGAAGACAATTAAGTGAGATCTTGGCAGATCCTGCTCCACAGAAACTGGCCTAAGGCTGCACTGCCTGATTTGCTACTTGCACAGTGTCTCACCTGTCAATTACCAGTTGTAGTAATTGGACTGGTAGTATTCTAAAAAATCTCTCTTTATAAAAGGAAGTTATCCTAAAGCAAATATATATAAATATATACCTGCTTCCAAAAGGGCAGAATCTCTCCACAGCTCTGGTGACTGTAGTCCTTGTCTGGCGTTTTCCTGGAGGTTCAGCCTTTGCAGAAAGAAGAGATGAAACAGAAAATGTCTTCTAAGTAAGAAAAAGATGACCATGTTTCATTCAGGTTGTTCTCACCAAACAGCATCAATCTGCATCTCTGGAACAAGTAAGAGTTTGGGCTCAGCTCATCTGTAACTCTATACAAAGTTAAAGCACATTTAATGGAATTGGTCTTGATTTACAATGGAAGAGCTGAGCTTGGAGCTTGATCTTCTATGAGGAAGAAAACAGAAGCAAACTATGAGGACTAGAAAACACAAACACACACACACATATATATAAATATTTATATAAAATCTCCTTGTATACATTTGGTAGGACTCAGGGCTGGCCCAAAGCTTTGGCACAGGTTTACTCGACTTTCTCCTCCAAAATCATAAAGTCATTTAAAATCCCCAAACCCCTCAATACTATTAGCATAAAATAATGATTTATTTTTTAAATAAAGAACTATCAGTAAGATACCTAAGAGAAAACAGAGGAAAAGTGCTGCATTCTTATAATGCTATGGGCTCTTTCTCTGACTCTACTCAACTTTTTTGTTGATTTTTGCTGACTTCCTTGCTTATGAGTTCTTAATTGTTTTTAAACATGGTTTCTGCAGGTAAGAGATGAACACACATTGGGTGAGAAAACCCTCCCCAGCCCATCCTCAGTGAGATCCAGCTGTGTACAGGACAGCTTTGCTCCAAAAGCAGAGCATGCACTAACAGGGAGCAGTGCCCACATTAATGAGTCCTAGAGAAGGGCAGGATTTATTGGGATGGAAATCACACATTGCCTTGTTTCAGAAGCTTGCAGGATGAAAATGGCTCAAGTGGGCCTGCAGCTGTGCAGCTGACTGTATAAACACATCATATGGCTGCCATATCAGTTACTCAGTGACCCCTGTAATCAAGAGGGAGCTGTGGGATGCCATCCTGAGGAAGCAGATTAAAGGAAACAACCCTTTGGAAGAATAATACAAATTAAATTACACTTAGGGAGCATCACCATTCATTCATACACAATCCTAATGTGTAAGAGATTGTAATTCATGGGGGTTTTGCTACTTGAACAAACAGTTCTCCTTTTTTTGCCATACCTTTTGGGGGTTTGTGGCAACTGCTTGCCTTTGCAGATCTCCCTGCAAGAATTCATTCTCAATCTGCACTGCTTGAACAACAGCTGAAACAGAGAGGTCAGGATCCTTCTCACACACACTCTTCCTGGTTAATGAAAGGGAGGTTTCTGGTCGACTTAAGGGCTCTGAGACCATGAAAAAAAGGGAAGAAATACTCATTTGTTCAGCACATACAAGTATGGAACATTCCAACATCTGAAACTTCCCATTCAGTTACTGACACAGGGCTTTGCAAGCAGTCTATAACTGTCCCAAATGAAGCTGAATTACCCCAATTTGGTTTTATGTTAAGATTTCAAGTCACATCTTCTTTAGGCAACAGTTAAATTAGTGTCGTAAGAAGAGGAAAACTGACCAATGAGAAACACAATTTTTATGCTTTTAGATTGCTTTGTTCTGCTATTTAGTGGAAATGCCTTGTAACAGTCCATTGAAAAGAAGTACATATAATTTAAGCACAGCAGGAATTTGTAACTGGGGCGTTCAGCTATTTTGGAGGAATCCCTAGAGACTTCTAGCAAAACAAAGGGAGTCAGGAGTTGCTATTTACAAGGCAAAATAAATGACCTTATCACTTAAGCAGTCATCACAATGCCCACACGAATCCCAATCTTCCCAAACTTCATGGAGAAACAGAAACATCACAGCCTAGAAACAGGTTTGAAAGAAAGGAAATCAAATTTAACAACAGATGATGTGAAATTGGACTAAAAGAGAAGCACAGTGGTTATATCTGAGGCCTTTAAAAGTCAAGGGAAGAGAAGAGACTGAAGTGGTACAGACATTTAGAGGGAGGGGAAATACTGAAGTGCCAGAGTGCTCTCAATGCTGCAGGGAGCAGAGCACAGTGCAAGTAACATGAAGTTCACCTTGAAAAGACAAGAAGTTCAAACTGAGCTGAGATTTGTGTGCATTCACTCTTTGCACATACACCCATGAAAACTTTGAACAAGCATCAGTCATCTCTGCAGAAACAGGGATGGGATAGAGACCTGCTTATCCTTCTGCACTGTATCATGCCCCTGAAATGAGATTAATTTAGGATTTATCACAGTAGTTGGACAGAAACAGCTCCAACCAGCACTATTATAACCTGAGGAAATGCTGCACACATGTCTGAGAAGTCAAAGCAACATCTGCTTCAACAGATGGTGGGTGAGGGTCTCAGAAGCTACAAAGGGGATTTATTGTGGAGCCAAAAAGAATTAACTTCTTTTTCTCTATTTGGTTTGCTTCTAATTAAGAAACTAATTATTTGGCTTTTCAAAACCATCTGGCCTTAGTGCTTTCTTGGGACACATCTGGATTCTGATCTTTTGAAAAGAGCAGCCTGACCACTGAGTATGGTAGGTCTGAAAACTTCACCTCAGACCTTTCAAAACTCAAGCTGATCAGACTTGTTCAGTTAAGGACTGCACTGAACTATGACTGCAGTCACAACTTCAGCCCCACATTTGGGGTTTGCTGTGATTGTTGGCGTTTTTCCCAAGGTAAAGAGCACACCTTAGCAGCAGGTTTTTAGAATAAGCAGCTGTGGCTTCAAATTATGCTCTCCAGTACAAGGAAAATATTTTCCAGTATGGTCCAGATATTGGCATATCTACCCAGCACTACAGACTGATCTCAGAGCTCAGGGTGTAATTCAAGTACAGTCCCAAGCAGCCACAGGGCTCTTTTGTCATGCTGTGAAAGACTGTACCTTTATTGTGGTAGAGAACTCTGCATTTTGTATTGCTACAAATGGGTTATGTTAAACTCTTCCACCAAACATCAGCTGCTGACTGGGAGAACACACATTTCCATTAATACCACAGGGAACAGACCTCCATGAGGGAAGTGAGAAACACAGAGCAAGCACTGAACAAGGACTGAAATGGAGAGGGAAAATCTTGTGCTATGGAAGCAAAAAGAGAAGGCAGATAGCAAAGATGTGGCAGAAGATTAAAGTATACAGGCTTCTATACTTTATCACAATTTCACTGAAGTCAGAACATTTGAGGTGCTAAAAACAACAACAAAAGCAAAGAAAAATCCCATTAAAAAAAAAAAAACAGACAGGGGAGTGACAGCTAAAAAAATCACGTAATGACAGACGTGTGCTGAAATTGCATCTCAGCCAGAGGGGAAAAAAGCATGGAAACTCTCCTTATCAACATCATATATTCTTATTTCTTACTAGAACAAATTGTTTCATGTCTGTCCTGGTGCAAGAACTCAGCAGAGAGTGGCCGAGTGCCTTTGTTTTTCAGCACGACTGGTTTGACAGGAATGTACACTTCAGCACTGTCCTTTCTTTTGGCTGAGAGAACTTGCACTGGCTTCACTTCTGCAAGATAAAAAGGAAAAAGTAATAATAAACTTTAAAGTTACGTGGAAGCAACCAGCCCTGGAAAAATTATGGGATTTTAAATGCTAAAGTTTTGCCACTTTAATTATGTTGGCATAGTTGAAAGTGATAATTTCCCTCCCTTTCCCTGACACTGTTCTATTGATGTAGAAGCACATATGGATGGCTGGCACCAGCTCAGTGAAACAAAATAAAAATAGTGGTACAATTACCAAGATATCTTATCTCTGCCAGATATTTACCTGCATTACTGTCAAGAAAAGCAAAAATTAAAAAGAAGTCCTAAGTCTTTTATTAACACAGTTATACCAAAGTAAATTCTTAAAATACAGACACAAATGTTGTCTTCTTTAGAAGTTTCAAAGAGGGAGAAGGTTGCCTAGAATAGCTCATATAAGTAATTCTTCATTGTTTGATTTGGGAATTATTAATGCCTCTGTTGTTTCCATCAGAGCTCTGAAATTTCTCTCTGGACAAAAAGTCCTGCACTCTTCCAGAGATTTTGTTCTCACTGTGCTTCCAGCCCCTGCTCCTGTCTCTTCTTCTACCCCTCTCCCCATTCATACTCCACTCACATCTATGATAATGAAAGGAACACTCCTCTACTTAATTAATTCCAAGACTGTTCCTCTGAATTTAGGCAATTAACTATAGATCAGGGGAAGGAAAAGAAACGAAAAAAAAAAGGGAAGTACTAAAATAAACAAAACCAAAAAAACCCCAAAACCAATTACTGTACTGGAAATGAGCAGGGAGGGAATTTTGAGAAATACTGAAGGTAGGTCTAGGTCTGGTTTCTGCCTGAACTCTCCACCCTTTCTTAAGTCATCTTTGAGACCTAATGACTGGTTGTGGGTTTGGACACTGAGGTCTCCAAAGGAGACAGAAAGGGACAAAAAGAAGTGGCTCATGTCAATCACCAGGAATGAGCAGCACACACTGGGACAAACATCCAGCACCCAGGATGTGAAATAAAGGAGAGACTGGGAAGATTTGGCTGCCTAATTACTGCAAAAACAGTTCAAAAATGTATCTGAAAACATGGTAATTTCTTGAGAAATCTCACAGACAGTATGAGATAATATAAGTACAAGTGTCTAGAGCTAGTGATGCAGGTGCAGTAATCCAATCTTTGGATCTGGCAAAAAATTCTTAATGAAATACAAGAGGTTGCAAGCATTCCAAATCAGGAGATAAAACAACAGGTTTGCTGAAGAGCATGAAAACTTAGGAGGGTATGGAATAACTCCTAATTATCAACCTTAGAAGTAATTCCCTCAAAGAATGATTATTGTAGCACTGTAGTAGTGCAGAAGACACAGTCTTACTGCTTTGATCCTGGCTGAACTCCAGCACAGTCGAGGCACCAGAACGAAGGCCAGAGCATCTCCCAGCATCCTGAGGTTCAGAACCTTCCTTCTGCAGTGCCCCACTGCTATCCAACTGAAGGCCTTCAAAGCCTGTAATTGCTTCCTCAGTGGGAGATGGTTCTGAAAACACATCCTCTTCAACAGAGTCATAATCATCACTAAGGGAGTCTTCTTCCATCCTCTCCTCTTCCACACTGTGCTGCAAGCTGCTTCTCAATTCCTGCTACAATATAAACACATCTGTCAGGAAAGCTCAAACTTGTATTTTAAAATAAACCAGAGTGGCTGTCTCTTCCTCCCCAGGAGAAAGAAAAATCTTTTGATGAACTCAGAGCTGTGAGGCAGATAAAAATATTCAGATTCCTATGTCATGTCTTTCCTCCTTTGATGAGGGCCTGTAAAAAAAAAATCATCCTACAACTCCTGTGCTTCTTTTCATCAGTATCCAGCAGGAACATTCTGTAGGCCAAGGAGTTTTTATGTGCAAAACTAATTTTTAGGAATAAGTAACAAAAAGCAAGTAAGGGGGAGAGCAAAGGCATATATTTGTGCAGTCTCACAGTTGTGCCTTGCTATTTGAAGAGTAGCTGCAATCCAGAATTTCAATATGCCTTCACAAGACTGTCAAGCTCATGTAACAGCAACTCCTTTTAAAGTACATGATAGATGATAAAAGTCCTGCCCTGTACACATCTGTACTTCAAAAACCAGCAGAAAAAGAGTTGGGGTCTAATGGGCTAAGCTCCCAGTTTGCACAGTTTTTTTGAAGTGGACACGCTTGTAACAGGATTTTATGCAAAAAATAACCTATTTTGAAATTTACTGTGGAAAAAACTGCCCTGCCTCTCTCATCACACACCACAAACAGCACAGATGATGCTGGAGAGCTGTGTGCTTTCATGAATGCAAAAGGAAAAGACTTTGCATCTCTTAAATGCTTTTTTCCCCCCCTCTGCTTTGTTGGTATTAGAGTTTTGAGATAAATATAGGTAAGCAAACTGTATAAAATGAAAACCTGAAGCTACCTTAGGTACAAATGAACTGTGACAGTCTATATTCAGTTTGCAATGAAAGCTTCAAGCTCTTACAGATTACACTTGTTAGGAAATCCATGTTGACAGAAATATATTACAAAGAGCAGAAAAGTCAGGTTCAAAAGAGGGTTTATAAGGAACCTGAGCCTTGATATCAAGCATGTCTTTAAGACAGTCAAAACTAATATTTCCAGCTCTTTGACAGGAAATTGGACAAGCTTTCTTTTCCTTTTAAACCTCTGCATCTGCATTGTAACAAGACATTCAAAAAAAACCACATTATAGCCCCAGGAAAATCAAAATTATTTCCATCTTGACTAAAAAGAAAAGTGAAGGATTGTTTTGAAATTATTGGTTTCCTATTAAAAATACATAAAAGATATCAATATCCATCAGTATACACAAGTTACCAATTTGTACAGCAAAAAATACTCATCAATGCAAGATTAATATAGGAACAAGAGTAGGATGCAAGCTGGGAAAATATGCTTGGGAATTTTGTCTGATATCAGTCGTAAGATCTGTAAACAGTTTCATATATAGATGCTACTCCACTACCCAGAAAAGCTTTATTTATGTAATTAATTGGTTAGGCAGAAAAACACTCATAAATTTCTGTTCATTGATTAGTTTTCTTTCACATTTGTGAAGTGTGCCAGAACAAACTGCAATTAGTGATCAAATGGAAGCTGCACAGTCAATATTTAACAACAATCCTTGATGCAAAGCAACTGCATTGATTATAACATTTTCAAATAATCTGATTTTTGTTAGGTAAAACAATGGTATGTAACAATTTTAGCATCATTATTTAAAGACCAACCTAAAAGCACAAAAAGCTGTTGTTTTAGCTCACTCTAACCTGACACCCAGGAGTGATGTTCACTTGCACAGGCATTAAGTGAACTGAAAGAGACTCCTTGCAGGAAATCCCTCGATTCAACCCAGCAGAGACAATATTCCACCTCCTAAAAATAAGGTTTAAGATTTTGTAGTGTTGCTGATTGAGACTTGATTTTTCAAGAAGCTTTACTTTTCATTTTTTTCCTTCTTTTTGTCACATCTCATCAAAGTAAAATTCTCTAATGAAGACACCACTATAGACACGACTGGGTGCTCCAGCCAAGGCTGATACCTGGGCATGATCACATTTCAAAAGACACTGCCATGAACAACAGAAGGCAACTGCCCATGGTACCTGGGAGAGAGGACCATCACCATCATCATCATCATCATTATCACTGCTGCTCTCCACACTCAAGCTTTCATAAGGTTCAAAATCGTCAGAGTACACCAGAGATGGTTTAATGTAGAGTTTACCCCCTCCTTCTGTTTTAATTGCCACAGTTTTCTGTCAAAAGAAGCATTCAAAGAAATTAGATTTCTTCTGTGTATCAGCAGCACAAAAAGAGTAACCATCCCACTTTAACTAACACTAGCATGATCAAGCACTGCTTTTCCCCTCTGTTCCACAGGTTTCTGCCCTCCCTGAGCTCACCTTTGGGCCCCTGAGTTATGGTTTAACAGCCCTGGTCAAACTCCCCACCTCTGCTGCTGCTGCTGTGCCCAGGGTGGGCAGTGATACTAAACCTTGCTCTCTGCTGTTCCTACACTCCTCCAGCATTTTCTAAGTGCCAAGGGCAGAGATGTCCCAGAGGGAATATCCTGAGACAACTTGGGTGAATTCTTTCAGTGAGCCTATCTTTCCCCCTCAATGCATCCCTTAGCACAGTCCAAGTTTGACAGGTTTGGCCAGGAGTTTCTGGATCTTCTAGTTATCAAAAAATCCCCATGGAAAATCACTGGGAAAGAAAACTGCTATCTGGCACAACCTCCTTTTCAGTCTGTGGTTGCACTTTTTCTTAGCTAAATAATTCCAGTTGTTCATAAAGATATAATAACTCCTATTCTCCCATCCAACTGGATAGAAGACTTAAGGAATCATCTTAAGCTAGTCCCAAGTAGCAACAAGGTTTTAGTACAGAGCCACACATCTGGCAAATTCAGCAAAGAAGTCCTGACAGGCCATAATAAAAGCTGAGAAAATGAATTCAACTAAGCAGTAAGGGTGGTAAATAAAGTAATGCAGCCTTAAAGCTTGAATGTGCAGTATTTTCTGAAAGAAAAGAAAACCTGCATAGCACAAACACTTGACCCACAGTGCCAAAGACCTCTGATCCCATCACCGAAGCAGACTGGACACCCAGCCAGGCCAACTTCTAATCAAGTAGTGTAATTACTTGGGGGACATGTCTCCATTGTTCTGAATTCACATTTACTCTTTTAAATTAAGTCCTTGACAGGTTAACTCAGATCTTTCTTTAGGCTAAAAGGAAATAGGTTTCTCTTCTGAGATTTCTCTGGTAAACCAACAACTATGGAGCTGATGGCTCCAAACTTCTTACAGATAGGATATTTTTATTTATATGCATTGCCCTCTCTTATGAGCTACAATAATTTATCACAAATTACAACTCAAATTATGCAAATTACATTTCTTTGTCCCTCAATCCTTTGCAGGGTGGAGAACAGCAGTAACAGGCAGGGATGTCTCTCCAAAATCAGTTTCTCCATCCTTTGCAGTAGATAAATTCCCTTGGGAGCCATCAGAGCTATCCAGGAGCAGCTATTCTGCTGGAGAACACACTGAGCCACTCATGTCCAGGCTACAAAAGTTTCTGTGATGAGTGTCACTGAAACCAAACCCTTTCCATGAGATTTGCCTCTGCAGGCTTCCAAGCAGACACAAATCTGGGCAGGGCAGCATTTCATGTTGTCAGTACCCAGATTAAAGCTCTGAGAGTCCCAGCTGCCCACTCTGTACCACTTGCAACCAATTTCCCCTAAAGTTATTTGCAACCTAAGAACTAGTTCAAAGCCCCATTTCTTTCACCTGCCCCATACCTGAAGCCAATTCCTGCGTTGTATCTTGCCTGGGGCAGTCTGAGTGCTGTGTTCTGGCAGCCCACTCTCCTCTAGCTGGGCTGCTTCTTCAGCAGGGATACACAGGGATTAGAAGACAGGAGGGAGAAAGCAGAAATACAGTATTAGACAATAAGCAGACACCTTTGTTCGTGGGTTTGTGGGTTTTTGTTTTCCCCTCAGCTGAGGACAGAAGAGTAAATTTGATATGAGTGGAGTCAACAGCTGCAAACATTCCCACATCAGATTCTGGCCAGTTCTAGCAGCAGGAGCTATGAACCTCTTCAGGGACAGTTATCATCAAGTGTTTTTAAGAGAATAAATTCTTTTAAGATACAATAGCTTCACAGCAGGGGAAGCCCCACCTTTTTTGATATGAAAATATAGAAATACATTCTAGAACAGGGGTACACATCATTCTGACCCCCAGCTGGGAAGAAGGTAACCTGTCTGAGGTTAAACAATGAGCCCATCTTAGCCCAGAGCCCAGCTACCAAAGGCAGACTGACAGACTGGGGTCTGGTGAACAACAGGTGATATGCTGGGTTTACAAAGGAATTGTGTGTATTTGCTCCCAAAATTAAAGAAACACAAGGTATTGGCAGATTAAATAGAATGTACTGGGTATTTAACACACTGTGCAGAGAAGGATTCTTCATGTATAAGCCATAAATGAAGGACAAACAACCATTTTCCTTCATTTCTAAGGCAAGGAAGAGTTGATCCAGGAACTTCTGCAAAAAATCTCTGTATGGTCAAGGAGAACTAAGGGTCTCTGTGCTGGAAATAGCCCCAGCTTAGAGTGGAACAATGGATTTTTGAGAAGATGCTTTAATTGAGAGGAAGAGACAAACAACTTGCAGGTCACATCAGCGTCCTCAGTGGAAGAAAGGCATCACCAACACTCTCAGTAGCATCCTAAATAAAGGCATCTCATTTCCTATGGCCAAGACAGATTTACAGCTGCCATTTCTTCTCAGTGGAGAAAAACAGCTGATGCAAAACCTTTTTCTTTAAGCCATAATTTAATGGTCACCCTAAGGCTGCAGGAACTGGCACTACCAATAAAAGAAGCTGTTGTCCTACAAAGGTCATAGAATCACAGAAAGATTTCATTTGAAAGGAATCTCTGGGGGTCACCAAGTCCAGCTTTCCACTCAAAGCAGGGCTTAGTTCAGAATTAAATTAGGTTACTCATTACAGCTCTCCATACCATATTTTCTTTTTTGGGGGTTGGACAATCCCACACGCACCCGTGCAGTGATCTGTTCAGGGAATTGATATGGCAGGTTCTGACTGTGGGAATACATAAAAGATTCATTTCAGTTACAGGCCCTTGGGCAATCAGGTTCACCAGGAGACTGCACAAAAGCTGGTGCAAGCAGACAGGAGGGAACAGGCCCAGGGCAGAACCATCCTGGGGGAACAGTGTTTGCTTTCTGGCAGTTTGGAGTGATCACAGCATTGCAGAGCAGCAACAGGATGTTGTTCTATTGCTCCAGCACAACGTATTTCTCTGTCTCAGAGGCCCAAAAAAGCACTAAACACAGAGGGGAAAAGGAATGCACTGCTCCAAGGAATAGAAACAGCCCTTCCAACCAGAGCTCCTGCTACTCCAATAGGCTATTCCCAAGGAACACCAGAAATCCTTTGAGTCACCATTGGTGCTGATTGCTGCATTGGCTCTGCTGGCACTGAGGGTGAACTGTCTTGAGCTTACACTGTGAGAAGCATGGCTGGATCCAGGCACTGCTTTGGGAGAGAACTGGAAGCACTTTTCCCTTGCACCCTCTGAGAACCCTTCTCTTCAAAGCAACTGCCCAGAAGCCCCTCAAGTGTGCTGCAAATGTAAGCAGGAAGGGGGGAGATGGCAGGACTCATGCCACCACTGCTGAGTACTTCATCTTAAGAACTGCTTGAGTGTCTGAAGAGACTCTTTACAAGTTATGGAGTGGCAGCACAAGAGGGAATGGTTTCACACTGACAGAAACCAGGGTTAGATTGGATATTAGAAAAAAATTGTTCCCTGTGAGGGTGAGGAGGCCCTGGCACAGGGTGCCCAGAGCAGCTGTGGCTGCCCCGGGATCCCTGGCAGTGCCCAAGGCCAGGCTGGACAGGGCTTGGAGCAACCTGGGACAGTGGAAGGTGTCCCTGCCCATGGCAGGGGGTGGAACAAGATGATCATTAAGGTCCCTCCCAGTTCTGTGACTCCATGACTCTACTTAGTGATGGATTCACGTGACCAGGTCTCTCTAAGCCAGGAAAAACGGTAACTGAAATCCCAGGCAGAGGCTGATGCAGCTGAGCGAGTCATCTGTGCAACAAACATTACTTTGGAACAAAGATATCCTTCCCCTGGGATGGATGGGATGTGAATACCAACCAGTACCTGTTTGGGCACACAGAACAGCTCCACTGATGTCATTCCCTCAGAGATTTGAGCTATTTGACTAGGCAAGGACTAGAGAAAGTACATCCTCAAAATATTAGTCCTAATCCAAGGAGAGCCCACACTACCCTCAAGCCACATATTTGTGACCACACAGACATTCAGTGGAACAGCAAACAGAGTTGTGAAACCATGTGGGTGTTATAGACCCAAAGAAATGCCAGCACACCTAGGGCTTCACTACCCTCCAACCCATCATTTACTTTAATTCATTACCAATCCTACACATAAAAACTTTATCAATCACTATTATCAGTAATCGCTCCTAGGGAACACAAAGAAAACAGTCCTGACAAATATATTTATGATGACACTTTCAGGAACCAGAAAGAGGGATTTATGCCCTTCTGGATTATTAAGTACCACCCATTCCTAATTTTTCAGTGAATACTAATTCTATAGATGGATGCTTAAAAGAAATAAATGATGCAATAACTCTCATGGGAGATAGGGAAGAAAACTCAGTGTTGTATCTCAGCTAGGAATCCTTCATGTAAGTAAAATCCTATTAAATCATTAAGAAATGCCTAGAAATGAAAGAGACCACAAAATTGCTAAGATAGAATCCCCAAGCAAGAAGCTCATACAGACCAGCAGTGACTTCCATTCTGGTCTCCAGTGGCAAAACCAAATGGAAGAGGAAAAATGACAGGATGATGGTTCAGTTGGTATCTTTCACTGCAGCTTCATGTGTTTAAAACAACACCACTGGAGAGTTAAGAAACAGTAAAACAGTGAGTTATCTTCTGCAGAGCTGGTGCATCAGTCTCTGATTGATGGAGTTGAGGAAAGGAACAGAGACTGCAACTTCAGTTGATCTTCAGAGATCTCTAAGACATGTATTCTACCCTGACTGAAGTAAATATCTTTAAGAGACCATAGAAATAAAGAATTTTAGTTAAGCTGAGACATAAAAACTGCACAGCAGAACTTTAAGAGGAAATTTTTCTTGACAGAGTTCCATTAGAGCTGCTGTCACATTATCTCTTCACAAATTTTGGAGCAAAACGTCCAAGACTTTGATTTAAACCCTCTTTAGCTACCTGAAGATGTAGCAGCCCTGTGTGACAGAGCACCCAACTTCCAGCATTTCCCAGTATCCAAGAACATGAACATTATTGCATCATTACACACAAGGTTTCACTTTCACAGAGAACAGTGAAGCCAGGTGACAAGCTGATTCCTCATCACCATCCCACAGAACCTGCAGGAAATTACACAAGCTGAACACACCTAAGCCTGCAAACAAGTAGTATATGCCCAGTGTAGCAATGAAAAGAAGAAAAGTGTAGCAGAAAAGTTAGTTTCCAATATAGTTGAGATTAATAAACTTTCAATCAATAAATTATCATACTAGGTAACTTTTTTAACTTTTTGTCTTCATTTTTAGGTGAAAATGAAGCTTAAGCAGGCTATCACACACATTAAAAAACACTCTGAGATAGGTTGTAGCAAGTGTGAACATAACTGACTAAGGCTGGTAAACTGCTTTACACAGGGATTTAGTAAAATCTACTTTCTTTTCATTATGCTAAACAGATTAGAAGGCTAGTAAGCTCATACTTTATACTTTCATGCATGCAAAATTATTCCTGCCACTGCACTGCTCTCCATGACAGACAGACTTAAATTAGAAACAAAATACCCATTTTTCCACAAAGCCAGCTAATCACTGGGAAAAAAAATGGTCGATTTTCTTCACTTCAAATATTTAAACAAAGATTAGCTATCTTTTTAAGACAACTATTATAGCTTAAACATAATTTATGAGCTTAATGAAACTATTACTGGATATAATTTGATTACAGTCTATGTCAGCAAATGTCATTTGTCCTCAGGACACCAGGCCTGGATAACACTGAAGTCCATCAGATCTTAAATCCTCTTAATGGTGTTATGTGTCAAAGGTATACCATTATTTTCCCCTGACAATTTATATACATTTCTAATCTTCTACTTTTAGTTAGAGCTGTTTAACAAATGAAGAGGCAGGGAAGTTAAATGTTGGAATTAAAGAGGGATCAAGTGAAAAATTGATAGGATGTTGCAGAGACCATTCCTTACACACAACCAGTTAAGCACTCTGATTTCCATGGAATTTCATCCCACCAGGCTCCAGTGGTGCTGTCCCTGGATCACAGCGACCCCTCTGACTGAGCTCCAGCTCTGGGGCAGCTCTGCCATGGCACTCACCCTTTGTCCTGGTGGCTTTGAGCCTGTTTCTCAGGCAGCTGTGGGGGGTGATTTTCCTGGGGTACTTTCTCAGCTCAGAGTTAGCTCCATTCACATACAGAGAAAATCCTTTTTCCAACTGCTCCAGTCTGATTTGCACGGGATCTTTTCTTTTTAACCGCTCCTGCAGCCTGAAGGAGAAAGGCCAGTAATTCATCCTTGCATAGTGCATACACAGATGGTCAGATCATCAATAAATACAACATACCATGTCACAAAGCTGAAAAATATGTTCCCAGTTCAAGGAACCCTTTCAGAATACATCTTCCAGGGTCTGTTCCTCTTGTGTAACGTGTGTATGAGCACCCACACGCTGTGACAGATGAAGTTTGACCAAGCTTTTCCCTTCTGAGGTTTTTCCCATGTTATTTCTTACTTCACATTATGTTTTTCCATTTGGTATTTTGCATATTTAACCTTTCTTCTTAAGAATTTTAAAGAATTTCACTTAGAATTTCAAAAAGCTTAAAAATTGTTGGCCTCTTTTCAAGAATAAAGAAAGATGATTTGTGTTTTGAAACAGGAGGTGGAAAGCCCCCAGCCAATACTGCAGTTAGAGATACCAGAAAATAAAATGCTGGTTAAAGTAATATCAAAATAATGCCCTTCCACGGGCTCAGTGAAGCAGCTACTCTTCCTCTTCTCTCTTTTCACCATGGGTTACACCCAGTCCATGCTAATTCCTTTGGTGAGGTGACATGCAGGCCAGGAGGTTGGCATCATGTGGGTGACAATTTGTGCATTCTCCTGCACCACCTGGTTTCCCTCTGACTCCAGGATGGGTCAGTCCACAGGCCAAAGCCTCCCACATGTCTGTGTTGTGACACAAACCACCTTTTCCCAAGAGCATGTCCCCAGCAGTCAGAATTAGAGCTCTGATACCAAGGATGCAAGCTGGTTTAACCATTAAGTAAACTTCTTTTATCCTTTTCTAGAACTGCTTTAGGATACTAAATAGGAAAGAAACCTGTGGTCACAAAAATTGGCTGGTCTTTTCACATAATTGTGGCCTTCAAGGTATTTTTAGCAAACAGTTTGTTATAGAATTTGATTAGAAATCTTATGGCTTGTGTTAAAGGAAGGACTCCAGCAAGAAAGTTCTGTAGAGTCCTCTAAAATAAGCTATGAAGTTCATCTGTCCAGGGTATTGTGACAGAAACACATGAACAAAGAGGAAAATAAAAGTTTGAAACTTGTCTGAAAAACACTGGAGAGTTTGCAAAGGCAACCTGGCTGTCCTTATTTCCCACTTTTCTGTATTTTTGACAACATAACAACTGTGCCTCATAACCACGTCCTTACACAGTGTGAGCTGCCAGTTACTTCTGAATCTACAACCTCTTGCTCTATAAACAAAAAACTTCCCTGTTAGCTGTGGAAAAAGTAACTACTTTATTAATAAATGTATTTATATTTTAAATGCTGAAGAAGCATTGTGACCTCCTCTAGAAATAACTTTTAGCAAACAAAGAGGAGACAAACTCCTGCATGTTTTCAGGCACAGCAAGTCAGACTGTGCATCACAGCTGCTGATATTTGATACAATACAACAAATATTTCATACCCAAAGTGGTAACAAATGCGAATCTTACCGGTTTCTCTGCTGAAGGGATATTAAATATTCGTCATGCTTTTCATCAAAGTCAGTCACCATGTCTTAACATAAACCTGAAATGAGAATATAACGGTCACACTGAATGATTTATTATGGAGTACCACTGGTTTTGCACCCTCAGTAGATGAGAAGGCTATAAACTGAAAAACATTCCTCCTTCAACCACGCATAAAGCTGCCAGGGCTGTAAATAAAGCTTCTGAAGAACAGAGGAAACAGTAGTTGTTTTACTTATTTTTCAGAACCCTTCACACCCTACTCAAGAACCAAAAATTAGAAGAACTAAAAGTAGAAGACATATGCTATAACAAGTTTATAATGCCAGACCTGGCAAGCAAGACAACTCTGGGACTCAGCTGAAGAGCTGTGCCCAAAGCCCAGCTGTGGAAGGAATTCTCTGAGCTAATACTACTTATTAGGTCAGTTCATCCTACAGCTTATTCACTGCTGAGGCTGTATATATTTGAAGTGTTTAATTAAAGATTTTACCTGGCTTGCCATTCAGGAAGCCTGAGTGTTTCCAGGAATCCTCACCACACCGCTGCCACAAGTTGTGCTAGGGCGTGCTCTTACACTCTCAGAAGTTTAAATGTGCCACCAGCACGTTTCGTTGAGCTCTGCAGCAAAGAAAGAACGGCGTGTTTTGACTCTTACCGCCCGCAGGGCAGCTCTGCCAGAGCCCGGCCCCGGCCCGAGGCACGGCTGGGGCCCGGCCCCGCCTCGGCTCTGCGGAGCGGGGAGCGCGGGGCACGGCCCCGGATGGACACGGACCCGCATGGACACGGACCCGGGACAGAGCCCCGGGCACAGCCCAGGATGGACACGGACCCAGATGGACACGGACTGGGGACAGAGCCCCGGGCACGGACCCGCATGGACACGGACCCGCATGGACACGGACCCGGGACAGAGCCCCGGGCACAGCCCAGGATGGACACGGACCCGCATGGACATGGACCCGGGACAGAGCCCCGGGCACAGCCCAGGATGGACACGGACCCAGCTGGACACGGACTGGGGACAGACCTCTGGACACAGCCCCGGACGGACATGGACCCGGGACAGATCCCTGGACAGATCCCCAGATGGACATGGACCTGGGACAGAGCCCCGGACACAGCCCCAGGACGGACACGGACACGGACTCGGGATAGAGCCACCAGACAGAGGCCCTGGGCGGACACTGACCTCGGCCAGAACCCCAGGACGGACAGGGACCGGGGACAGAGGCCCCAGATGGACACTGGCACCGGAGAGAGACCCCGGACAGAGCCCCGCGATGGACACGAACCCGGGACGGACACTGACCCCCGGACAGAACTCCTGGACGAATACGGGCCGGGGAAAGAGACCCCGAACGGACGCAGATCCCGGGCCAGAGACCCCGGACACTGACCCCGGACACGGCCCCCGGGCAGACACTGACCCCGGACACGGCCCCCGGGCAGACACTGACCTCGGACACGGCCCCTGGCCCCCGGGCAGACACCGGCCCCGGACACGGCCCCCGGGCAGACACAAGCCCCGGCAGCGCGGGCCGCGCCTGTTGCTCGGTCTCCCCGGTGACGGTCGCGCCGCCGCCGCCGCCGTCAGTTCCTGCGCGCCGCGGGCCCGGAAGCGGCGGCGGGGATGGAGGCCATGGAGCCGCTGTGGGCGCTGCTGGACGAGGTGGCCCTGGAGGGGCTGGACGGCATCACCGCGGCCGCGCTCTGGCAGCGCCTGGCCGCCCGCTCGCCGCCCTTCCCGCTGCCGCTGGAGCCCGACACGCAGCAGCTGCTCTGGGCCGCGCTCAGCGCCCAGCCCGACGTGCGCTTCTACCTCCTGCCCCGGCCGCGCCCGCCGCTCCGCCTGCACGACCGGTGAGGGCAGCGACCGGGGCGGCCCCGCGCCTTCCCGCCGGAGAGCCCGGGCCTGCCTGCTGGGCGAAACGTGGGCTTGGTCGCCGGGCTAAACCCGGCCCTATTACCAGGCTAAACCCGGGCCTGGTCGCCGGGCTAAACCCGGTCTGGTTGCCGGGCTGCCCGTTCTCGCCCGGGCTTTGCTGCAGCAGCACTTCGGTAGCCCGTGACAGCAGGCAGGGCCGAGGCTGGCTCTGAGCCGCTGGCCGCCGCCGCAAAAGAGAATTTTCCTGCTCGGGGGTTCAGGCATTGGAATAGGTTGCCCAGGGAGGTGGTGGAGGCACCATGCCTGGAGGGGTTTAAGATCTGGCGCTGGGTGATGGGTTTTAGCGGTCACGGTGGTAGTGCTGGTGGATGGCTGGATAATCTTAAAGGTCTCTTCCAATTTTGATGATTCTGTGATTTAGGAGATGTGTATGTGAGTCTTGACTTGATTTCCATTCAAATGAGTGCTTGCTACTTATGTAGAGGCAGAATTTGTATGTCCTGGTCAGCAGGGTGGATGTCCCTGTCATTTCCTTACCTGTGAACTATATGTTTCTCTTGTTCTCACTACTTTTCTTATTCCCACCATATCTTTGACTTTTTAACGATTACATAATGCATCTCCCTCCTTCTGCCTTCTGCACTCTGTATGCTGAAAAGATTTGGTCATGCTTGAGGAGTACAGTTCTGCTCTTTGTGTTTTTCCAGTTTGTAGGTTTCAAAGGAGTTTTATATTTCGAAGATGCTTCCTAGAGGTATCAGCATTGTTTGTGGCAATCTTGTATTTGTCCTTGCTTGGCTAAATATTGGCTCTTTGGTTTTATTTCAGATATGAAGAAATAGATCTTGAGACAGGAATATTGGAAACCAAAAGAGATCCTGTTTCTTCAGATGATATTTATCCTATCCACATGATTTTGGATAACAAAGATGGCATACAAGGTTCCTGCCAGTATTTTAAAGAGAGAGTAGATATCACTGATCAAATAAGGAAGAGGGATTTGCAGCCTTGTTATACTTACAAAGAAGCTGTTGAAAAGTGAGTGAAATCCTTATATCTAGCATTTAAATACTTCTAAGTTCTAAAATTTAGTTCTTGCTCAGGTTGTACAGATTATATCAAGAATGGTGTTTGTGGAGAGAAAGGGATTGATCTCCCTGTTTTTATGGAGCCAATAACAGTACATTACTTTTCCTTCTTTTTCTTAGATGGGGAGAGAGATTAGTCATTGTTGCCTCCCAAGAGCAGCGTTGCAGAGCTTTAATAGGCTGGGAGGGGGATCCTGACTTGAAACTCCCTGACTTCTCCTACTGCATTCTGGAGCGTTTGGGCCGAGCTCGGTGGCAGGGAGAGCTTCAGAGGGACCTTCACAGTGGGGCTTTCAAGTAAGTTTGTATCTTGCTCTGAGAATTAAATCCCAGGTTGTTTTTAAGTATCCCTGTGAATATTTGAACTCTCATCTGTACTGTAGTGTTTCATTCTTACGACCAGGCATGCTTGGTTCTGGGGGCCCGTGTTGTTAGAACTGTACTGGTCTCATCCTTGAGTTCATTATCCTTCCTGATATTTTCTCAGAGAGCCAGGAATTTGTCTGGTGGGTCAATACACCGGCTTCTAATTTGTGGAAGTTCTTGTTTTCTCTCAGTAACTTTTTCTTTAGGATGGAAAAATGATTTTCATTTCCTTTTTTAAATTGCTAACTAAGTATCTTACCCAAGTTTTGAAGGGATTCTTGGATGGCCACCTTTTGGCCACAGCATTTCCCTGTGTGACATCTCCTCCACTGAGTGGGAGCCTGAGTTACCAGCTCCCAGACTATGCCATGTATTTTGCTGATGGAGGAGCATTACACACCTTCTTAGAGAACTTCTGGATGTGTCCTGAAGTTCTGGGGAATACCAGCATTGCTCTAAGGATTCACTGCTTTTAGGACATGGGTGGGTTGTACTGGTACACCACCTGACGTTGTTTTTTGCCACTTAGGGAGCTCTTGTCGGTAACTAAGATGATGGGGACAGAGAGAAAAGCTTTTATGGATGCTTTTCTGTCAGTTTGGTGGCCCAAGCCAGCACACCAAGGAGGGAGATGAATCCCAGAGCTGTTCCGAGGAGGGCAGAGACTGCAGCATAGCTGTGAGTTAGAAAGAGGGGACGGAAAAGGAGGGCATGGGGATCCAATGCTGATTCAACCTCCTCATCAAACCATGTCATGACTCTGTGCCTAAAGGCTCTATTTTAAAATCAGAGGTGTTTCTCTTTTTAATTGGATTAACTATGAAAATAAATTTCACAGGTTTTCTTGATGGTGGCACCTCTTAACTGAGTTTTGAGTCACTTTGAAAATTAGCACATTTTACTAAAGCTGTGGGTAATACAGTGTTCTGGGTACTGGATAATTAGAATTTGTTTGCAGAAGTTCCTATTTGATAGATATCTTGCCATCTTTTCTTTAGAGTGGATGCTGGGAAGCTTCATTATCACAGGAGAGTATTGGACAGAAGTGGTCTGATAACGATGCAGTCCCACGTCATCCGACTGCCGAGCGGAGCACAGCAGTACTCAATTCTGCTGCTCCTGACTCGCTTCCATGTTGATAGGTAAGGTTTAAGGGTCTCCTGGGTGCACTTTGACCTTTTACTGTCATGAGGGATTGTTCTCTTCTCACAGCACCATCAAAGTTTCCTGGAATTGACGCTTTCCAATTTATTAACTCCTCTTCCTAATGTTGGACATTTTAAAACTTGTCTTGGAGCTGTAAACAGCAGGTTCTTCTAGTGCCTGTCACCTGCCCACATAAACATAACTCTTCTTTTTGTAGCACTAATCATTCCATTAATTTTGACTGTTTTCACTTAAACACATTTCAAGTAGATTTTTTGTTTTGTTTTCCTATCTTGTTTATGATTAGAACTTGTGCTTATGTGGGTTGCCAGTGAAGTAACAGCTTGGGCTTAGTCATTGTTTCCTCACTGAGGTCTTTTCTTAGAGACAAATTATCTCATGTGCTATGCACAGGAGGAATAGACAACTAGAATTCCTAAACCAATCTGAGAACACTTAGCATACTGACTCTAGTGACTGACAGTTTCTAAAACTACAACTTGTGTTTATGGTGTTATATGCATAGTTACATGTAAAATAATTCTCTTTTTTGGTTAGGAGGAGCAAATATGATATTCTGATGGAGAAGCTCTCAAGTATACTAAGTGCTCGTTCAAACCAGATGGAAACATTAGGAAATCTGAGGGAAGAATTGGTGAGATACATTACTATTTCAAATTTTCACTCAGTAGAATCTAGATGCTGAGTATCAAAGGCACTCATTCATACTGCCTGCTTCTAAACTCGGGGCTGGGATATCAAAAGAAGGGTCTTAAAAACCTACCAGATCAAGCTGCTGTTGGTGTTTGTTGGAGGGAAGCAGTTCTGTTCCAGCCACAGGCTCAGAAATGTTTTGTCAATGGGTGTCATCTTGCAATTCTTACTTTTCCACTGCTGCTGTGTGTGGGGATGGCAGAGCTGGAGGGATACAGCACACTCAGGAGCATCTCAGGTTCTGCACTAAAAGGCTTTTAAGGTTCTTACGGATATCCTACCCCAAAACACTGAGTTGTAAGAGCAGGTGGTATGAATGCATTTGATACCAGTCAGCAGCAGGTGAAGCTTTTGGGCTGCAGTGACTTTTGCCTTTTCTCTTTGCATCAGGGCCTTTGTGAGAGAACCTTCAAACGTCTCTATCAGTACATGATGAATGCTGGCCTGGCCAAGGTCGTGTCTGTCCCCTTGCAAGACATAAACCCCAATGGAGGACCCTACAAGACAAAGAAAGGTGATTGGAACAATGGTTTTGCTCTCTTTTTGTGTGATTACATTGATGCCATTCTATCTATGAGCTTCATATCTTGAGTGAAGAGAGGTGTAAGTGAAAAATCTGTCCGTGCAATTTTGTAGATAAATGTGCTACTAAAGTTAAAATGCTGCAGCCCACTTCAATTAAGCATTTGTTACAGATTTTTAGGGAATTAATGTCATCAAGTTTCTTGGATATCAATGTAAGCTGTGATCTTGGGACTTGATAAGATTGCTCAAGCCAATGCTTGAGCAGGAACAAAGCAATCTGCTGACCTTTCAGGTTCAAGTTAAATGACAATTCAATCAACTTGACAAAAAAAAATACAAAAAGTGATATTGAAAAGAAGGCTCATTATGAAATAAGTTAAAAACCAGACCATTCTTGGTTATAACTTTTCCTGAAAGCCGTGAGAATGCAAAGCTTCCTATCAAATTATGGAAGTAAGGTCTTACAGCACTTGGAATTCACAGAACACAGAATATTCTGAGTTTGAAGGGACCTCCAAGGATCATTGAGCTCAGCTCTGAGGTGAATGGCCTGTACAGGGGTCAAACCCACACCCTTGGCATTATTAGCTCTCACAGCTGAGCTGATATCAGGGTTGAGGAAAGTGAGATACCCACAAAGTGCTATCCAAAAAAGCCACAGTCTGCTGAGGAGTGGTTTAATGCATAACCAGCTTTGAATGCCAATTTAATTGGTTCACAAGAACTGCTGATAATTTCCAGACATGTAGTAGAAGAGCAGGACTGCATGAGGAAAGGGAACCAAAGAAATAACTGTTCTCAGAAAAAGATGCGGATAAAACTTGCGCAGGGAAAAAACTACAAGAAATAATAACGGAAAAGATGAAGGAGGATAGTGGAATTAATGCAATTCCTGATGGAAATCTAAACCAAATCTTTAATCACAGAAAATCCTGAGAAGCAGATTTGCAGGGTTCAAAATCGTTCTGAAAGATGAACAGTGTCTATTTTAGAGATATAATGAACTATTTGTGAGGGAAAAAAAATCTGATGTGAACTAAACATTGCAAATTATATAGTCTTTGTGAATAGGAGTGATCTTAAAGGAGCAAGTGGAAGAGCCAATAAAACCATGAAAAATTCCAGAAGACAAAAAAGAGTGCCAGTTACATGGAGTAGGATTAAGGCTCTCGTTAAGACAAATTCCTTCAAATCTTTTAAGTCTGGGGAGAGAAAATTCTCTGTAGGGAAAGTGTATTCTGAACAAAGAGAAGCAGAGGCCAGAGTATGTGCAGCATCAAGCATGGCTGAGGTCTTTTGGGGGTGTTCCAATGAGCTGCAAACACTTGGAAATAAAATGCAAAAGACTAGACAGCACTCCTAAAGGACAGTTTATAGGCAGTAGTAAAAGCATTTAACTTCCAATTAAGGTATTTACTTAGAAGACAAGAAAATGCAAGTCCACTTATAAACCTGGTGGCAGCCCCCAAGGCAGTGGTGTTTTATGTTCTGTCAGAGATTAGCAGAACAGCAGCTGCATTTAGTGCCTAAGTTTGTTGGAAAAAATGCCACTTGATGAATCTTTCACTTGAATGATAATTCCATCTTAGAGATGTAAAAGCTGAAAATCCACAAAAATGCCTTAAAAACACTAGGTATTAAAGGAGAATGAATTAATAATAGCTGATTTTCAGCAGAGATCAAGATAGTTTAATCTCTGGAGTTATACAGGAAAGAAGATAGAAATATGTGGGACACTGAGAATGAAGCCAGAGCATCTGCTATGGGAAGAATATTATTGGGCAGCAGGAGCTAAAGGAAAAGGCATTGGTTTGTTTGGGGGGATTTCTTTTCTATGGGGAGTTTTTTTGTTTGTTTTTTCAAATACTGCTTCCAGTGAAAATTAATGGGCTGTAGAAAAACAAAAGGTATAATAACAATGCTTGCAACCCTACCAAAATGTCAGCACTTAGATCCTAAGCAGCATCCTAGGGAAAGGATTCAGTTGAGGGAAAATAATGGAATCATGTGGCCGGGAGCACAGTCACATGGTGAAGTGACTGTGGGTTAACTTTGTGTCAGCTGGGCATCAGGAACTGCTCAGATATATAAACACAAGGTAAAATTCATCAGCTGAAACCTTAAATGATTCCAGCTAAAGCCTTCACCTGGCCTTTTCACAGCAGGCTGCAGCCAAGGAGCAGGGATGGCTAGAGATGTTCTCCCCACTGCTGCAGGATGAGCTGGCTGCTGCTGCAGCAGCTGCTGAATCACTGCAGCTTGCCAAGGTGGCAGTGTCCAGTAACCCAGCTCGAGTTACCCCTGGTGTGAAGTGGTCCAGCAGGAGCTCAGTGACAAAGAGGAGAGCAGGATCTCAGCTCTCCTGCAGCCATCTGTCCTCACTCTACCCTTTGCTGGGAGGTCCCAGGGAGTGGAGAGTTACCACAGCACAGCTGGTGGACAGGAATGCTGAGATGTGGAATTAAATCATCTACATGAATCTTGGGGCTGGTGGGCAGCAGCGTGTTCTGTCCTTGTAAAAAAGGAATGGGTTTATACCCAGTGAGTGATCTCCCAGTCAAATATGTGTTCCCCAGGTGTAATTTGGGGGATCAGCACATAATCCCTCCATTGGTTTATTTATGCTGTGGAAGTTTCTCCTACTGGACAGTCCTAGCATTGGCACAGAGGTGAAAATTCACCTGATTGCCAGATTCATACAAAGGGAAGAGCTGTTGCAAACCTTTCCTAGAATTACCCACCTCTCTTTAGTCATTTGTTCCCCATTGCACTGCTACTTCTTCATGTTGCTGAAGGAAATAAAATGGTTTAAAGCTGTGCAGCCCCCTGCACTTTGTTAGGAGTTGTTACTGACACTCGTTTTTCACAGGGACCGATGTCATGGTGCGTTGCCTTAAACTGCTGAAGGAATTTCGGAAGAAAATGGAAGATTATCATGATGATGACGAAGAGATCATCACAAAAGTTGTTCAGCCTGTGGATATTGTTTGTGAAAGGGATATGCTCACCCAGGCTTATCAGCTAAGTAGGTGATTTAAGGCATCTGAAGACTTTTGCCATTACCTTACTCTTTGTAGTATAAAAGAAATGTGTATATTGCAGATATTTTTACATTCTGGTTGATTTTGTATCAGAAAGTGTCAATTTTTCATAGCAAAATGAGCTTTATGTCCAGATTAGACTGGAGGTGCTTCCACTTGTTAGCCCTTCCTGGAACCTTAGCAACTCTTCAGTACCACCCAGCAGAAACAGGATGTTGTGATGGGATGAGAGAAGATGAAGCAAACAGTGTTCCTTATTCTCCTATCTCCTTTCCTTTCCAAATGGAGAAATTAATATCTAACTGTGGAAAACTGCCAGGGGAAAAAAAACCATCCATGCTTCTAATTTGAAGCTGTCACCTCCATACCTCATTCTGCTGGGCACTGCTTAGTGTAAAATTGTGGTTTATGACAGTATTTGGCTGATTATTTTATGTGTCTGTAAAAATGTCTTTAGTTAGTGGGGAATCTTAAATTTAATATTCTGGCATATATTGTTGTTCAGGGAAATACTGATGTATATAGAAAAAAAATTTTATGTATAATTCAGTCAGATTATTTCTCTGAGGTGTTTTTTGTTTGTTTGTTTTCCTTTCTGCAACAGTTGAAAGTAGAGGAACCAAAGGTATTTCTCAGGCAGAACTTCGGCTGGCTATGAATGTGGGAAAGCTGGAAGCCAGGATGCTCTGTCGTCTTCTGGAGAGGTACAAAGTTGTCAAGGTAAGGCTAAAGTAAGATAATTCAGATACTTACTGAAACTGAAAGTACAATTTTGGTTACTCTGGGAATAACATTGTTAATCTCAAACATTAGAAAGAGCAGAGATTTGAGAATGACAGTGGGAGAGTCCTGGTAAGATTGAAAAGAGAATTAATTCAGTTGAGTAAAAAGTGTGAAAAGTGAGGGTTCCATATTAGGATTGCAGCCTGCTCTTATCAGAGCACTGAAGGATCTTCTCCAAGACTCTCTGTCCATGCAAAATCATTAATCTCCTTGCCTTTTGAAAATACCAGGAAATTCTGGAGCAAAAAAGTTACTTCTCTAGGATTTATGATTATTAAACTGCATATTTCCAGATATTTCAATGTTTTTTTATTTCACAAGACAAATCCAGCTGTCATGTCTTGCATGCACCCAACAGTCCCTTTCCTGAGGGAAAAGGCAGGATAATTGCCATCTTCCCACAGTGAGGAATATTTTTAGAAAATTCTTGTCGTTCAATAAAAAGTTCTGTAGAGTTGAAAACAATCTGTATAAACCATTGGAATATCTATACATGTTTTTCCCCAGTCTGCTGTGAAAATGAAATCTTCCCTTATTGATTGGTGAAGTGTGTGAGTTTGTAGATTTTTGAAAGCTCCTGTTGGAGCAGACAGGGCAGCAGTGCTTCCACTGAAGTCTGAGTCACTCAGAGCGCTGCACTGCCCTTACTTTACAAACATTTTTGTTCTGAAAAAAAATTGATTTCCACTCTGAATACACACAGTTTGTTCTCCTCAGACTTTTCTCCATCCCACATACCGTAGGAGTTTCATTCTAATACACTGGTAATGCAGATTTGTTTATTTTTCAGGCACAGAATTCCTTTTGATTTCTCTGTGTGAAGGTTAGGGACATTTTTGTTACTTAGAAAAAAAGTAACACGATATGTTTTGATGGGGGGAATAACATTGAGAACATTTTCCCACTGTTGATGCTGGAGAGCACTGATAGAATGGAAAGTAAGGTGGTACAATAATATTCCAACTGTCTCCTTAGGGTTTTATGGAGGATGAAGGTCGGCAAAGGACAACAAAGTACATTTCCTACATTTTTGCAGAGGAGAGTGATTTAAACCGTCAGTTCGAGAGGGAGAAGGCCAGGAGTGAGCAGTTGGCTACAGTTACTTTGGCTCTGGTGCCAGAAGATTCCCCACCTGTGGAGGATGCATCTCCTGGAGAAGAGGAGGCTGTGGCCTCAGAGTCTGACCATGAGGAAGAGGGGAAGGACAAGAAGAAGAGAGGAAAAGTTCAAAAGGCCAACTCTGGTTCTCCATTGAAATCACGTGTCCAAGATGATGTCCATCAGACAGCACCAGCCAAAGGTAACTTGTGATTTGGGAATCTGGAGGATCATTTTATTAAAGAACAAATAACATTTTATTAGCTTCCATTATGGTTTTTGGTCACATATTTATTTTTAAGCCTATTTGGTTTATTTCCCTGCTCTCCCCGCACATTGTTATGGTTTTGAACACCAAGTGTGGTAACCTCTGGGGATTCTCAGGGCTGGAGTGTGGCCTGGTGTCTGTGTCCCAGTAATGTTTGTGCTGCCTCTCCTGACCCCATGCCATGTCTTCCCTTTTCCCTGAGCTTACACACTGTGCTCCTTGGATATTCAGGGTTGGGATGACTTGACCCACAGCCTTACTCACGTGAGCATTTTGTAACAAAAGTGTCATGTCCCCTGAAGTTAGTTACCTCAGCTTCTTCTTTAGTTATTTAGTTATTTGGAATATCTTAGTGTGAAAGCTACCAGCCTTTGGGGGACATATTTTTAAAAAAATACGGTTGGGGTTTTTTTTTTACTTAATATTTTTTTCACCTATTTAGATGTTCCTACAGCTTCTTTTATAAACTCTAATGGAAGAGACGATATCTCTATTTTTCTATCTAGAGTATCTTTGGAGTAATACTAAATTCTTATTCTGCTTTGAGTGAGAAAAGTCATGTTTCTGGCAGAACTTGAGAATTTTTGAGCCACAAACTCTCCTTTCTTCAGGCAGCAGTTTCTGGATAAGCCCTTCATGGCTTTCCAAGCTGTGAAAAAGTTTCTGCATGGAGAGAATTATTTGATGACAGAGAGTTCACTTTTTTTTTAACTTAACTTTTGGAGGCTGAATGCAGTCTTTCATGGTCAAACCACTGCTTCCAGCGGGGCAAGATATGTGAAAAGTGTAGCAGAATGCTTTTAAGTGCAGCTACCCGGGTGGATGGGAGAATGCCTCTGAGAGAGAAAGCTGAGCAGGGAGAGCAGAACAATTATAAGGCTTTTTGCTCTAAACCAGGTTCAAAGCCAACAGCTGTGAAGTCTCAGGGGAAGAAGCAGCCCTCCCCCCAAATTCTTGAAGATCCTGAGGAGCTCCCAGACAACATTTCAGGGGATGGTTCTACTTTGGGAGCCCTGAAGCAGGAGTCCAGTGTTTCTAGCTGTGCTCATCCCACAGATGAAGATGGAGATATGGCTGAGGTGGAGGAAGTCAGACTTGAAGATCCTAAGGTAAGACCATATGTCTTAATATCTTCTTCTTGGTAGAGCTATCTGAGCTAAGTTTTGTGCTCTTATAGAAGACTTCAAACTAGAGTTTTTGTATTTATTTATCAAATTGTTTTGGTTTTTTTTAATTAATTTTAAAGTACATTCGTATTTTGGCTGCACTGCATTGCAGGTGTAAGTGAAGATTTTTCTGGGAGATAGGAGGGTAGATGTCCAAAATACATTTCTGGGTTAGTTCCCTGGTGCTCTCCAAATTCTGTGTGGACTAAATGCATGTCATAGCTTAATGCAGCACACAAGTGCTGTCTGCCTTCCTGGGAAGGGGAGATAAGAGAATCTTCATCTGAGTAGCTGTAATAAATAAATCCCTCCCGAGTGGGAGTGGCAGAGGTGTTGCTGTGTGAGGAGCCCCGTTAGGCTGGTGGCCCGTGCTGACGTGCTGTGCTGTCCCCAGAAGCCGTGTGGCCTCAGGAAGGAGAAGCGCTGCAGGCCGGCGGCGGCGGAGCGGCCCCACGAGACCTACCGGCTGCTGAAGCGCCGCAACCTCATCGTGGAGGCCGTGCGCAACCTGCGCCTCATCGAGAGCCTCTTCACGTGAGCCAGGCCAGGCTGCAGGGGGGCTGAGCCTCTGGGCTGCTGGGAGCACTCCGGGCTCCTTGCTCTCTGCCTTTGCTTGTCCCTGCTGGCAGCGCTGCTGCAGGGATGGAGAGGGTGGCACAGGGAGGGTGTGTGGGTTGAATCTTAATCAGCTGTTTGGGAGCAACAATAGTTCCATGCAGATAATCACACAAGAGTGCTTTCGTTCGTTATGGGTCTCATAAATACAGATCAAAGAACTTATTTTTCCACTCACAGTATGCCAGACTTGGGGCCACGTCGTAAGGTACAGCACTTCCCTGCTGCAAGATTTTTGCATCTGCATCAATATTACCTCTGCATGGTTTCAAAACTTGTTCGTGTGTTATTCTGTATGGACTGGAGAGACTCAGTTGTTCATGTCACTCATCACTGGTCACCGGCATCCTAGCAGGGCCCTCAAAGTTTGCCTTTCAGTGCAGTTTTATGTGGTGTGGTTATATGTCTTCTCCTGACACCTTACCTGAGCTGGAGATACTTCCCTAAATGTTATTATGTCTTTCAGCCCTTTAATATTTCACCTCTGAAAAGAAATGTAAATTCCACTGCTCTGGTGAATCCTAAATTGGCAGTACTGTGTTGTCACAAATAGGATTGCACCATCCATCTTCTGTGCTGACACAGAAGATCCTGGCTTGTCAGTATATCCAGGGCTGCTTGCTGTAGGAATTTAGTCAGAAGTCGTGGCCTTACTCTCCTCTGGACTAAGAGTTTTGAAACCTTGTCACCTTGTTTAATTGCAGAGTGTTATAAAATTAGGGCCTCATCTGGCACCAGCCTCATCAGTGATTGATTGAGTCCCATCTAAGCGCAGGCTTGGAAGATATTTCAGGTCTCTGCTGTCCTTTCAGTGTTGCCAACAGGTTCCTCAGAATCAGTGGAAGTTCTGTCCCTCCCCAGTCTCTGCCAAGGAAATTTACTGGTTTGCCTTCCATTTGTTAATGAGCAGGATGTGGTTATCTTTTGGGACAGTTGAAGTCCATGTGTCCATTCAGTTATTGCTTCATTCCCTTATTGTCTTCCAGGTCTTTTCCAGAATTGATTCCCCAGGACTGAAAGAGCCAAGAATTAGGGCCTGGGATATTTGTAGGAAAGGCATGGGGAGAGTAAGGTGTGAGCACACCCCTGACAACAGTGACGAGGGAAGAAGGGAAAAGGGAGCTGGCTTCACATGGTGGGATATGTGTGTCTGTATCTATGCTGTGAATGCAGGAGTCATTTATGTGCTCTGAAACAACTGAATAAACCCTTTCTGCCTCAAGCTGAACTGAGCTCACAACTGCAAGGACTGACTGCATTTGTTCAGTCAGCACCTAAAAAAGCTGTAGGTTCTCCTGACCTTAGGGAGGCTGCATTCATAATTGCACTGTAGCCATGCACAGGGAAATCAGGCATTGAGAATTTGCTGTCATCGCAACAGCAGTTCTCCCCTAACAAGGAAAAGCTTGAGTACAAAGAAAATAGAGCTGAAATGTAAAGCAAAGTTTCCACTCTCCAGCAAAAGGGAATAGGGAGCAGGGACTGTTAGAAATCTCTGAAGGGCAAGAAATGCCATTCACCCCACATCCTCTAACAAACCACTTAGGCAGTTTGCAGCATTGCTGGCCTTGAAATGCAAGGTATCTTTGGCATCTTTTAGACTTCAGAAGATGGTGATGGATCAAGAGAAGCAAGAAGGTGTCTCCACCAAGTGCTGCAAGAAGTCCATCGTGCGGCTGGTGCAGAGGCTGGCGCGGGACGGGCTCCTCAGGCTCTACCGCACCACGGTCATCCAGGATGGCATCAGCAAAAAGGTGACAGCACTGGCACAGCCTTCATCTCATTTCTCACACTGCCCTGAGCCTTTCTGCTGGAAGGCATGGGTGACTTCACTTCTTGTAGCAGAACCTCCAGTGCAGCTGCCCAGAAGTTTCATGTCAAACTAAGCTACTGTGAGAACCAGGTTACTGCTTCCCATTATTGGGCTGCAGGTAATTGAGACCAAGGCATAGGTCAGGGATCAAAGTCTCTGAATCTCCCTTCTGAGAGGTTCTGCTGCTTATCAGTTCTGTGATTCATGGTTCTTTCCCTGCACTGCCAGGCTGCACCAAAAATCTATTTAAACCCCTTTCCCAAGAGCGTATGAAAAATCCAAAGTGAGCTTCTGAGCTGAAATTTATAGAATGTGATTTTTTGTTTTAAAACAAAAATCCACTGTTGGTGAGGTTTATGGAAGTCAGATGTCTGTGTCTATAGAGCTGAGACTTGTCACTTACTCTAGTGTGAAATGCTCATAAGCAGGGAATTGAATCCACTGAAAATTACCTGCTGCATAATTAGCATAGAGCACTTATGAAATCTTACCAATCTGAATTGTGTTTGTGCTTTCAGCAGCAATATGTGTTAGCTTGGCCTTACACTTGATGAGCTCTGACTTTTCTTTTATCCTTCTCAGCCTAATATTTACAAGTCAAAGTATTTTTTTCTCAAATATTTCAGCTTTTAAAATCCCAAGACCCAAGGTTTGTAGAAATGTCATCAGCAGTTTATTGGTAGGAAGACCATGTACTTTGACCTCCTGTTCAATACAAAGTAGCAACAGGAGTTTTCATCCAAAAGTGTTGATGTTCTGTAAATTACTAAAACCATCATAGGATTCATCCGTTGTGGCTACTGCAAATTATCTGTTATCTCAGATAATTTATGCAGCTGATTAAGAGCCAATATCTGCATCAAGACCTTTTGCTTGTGTTGTGCTGCTGTGAACAGGTGGAGTTTGTGGTGCACCCCTCGGTGAGTCCCAGCGATCCCCTGGTGAAAAGCGCCATCGAGCAGGTGCGGTTCCGCATCTCCAACTCCAGCACTGCAAACAGGCAAGTCTGGCATGGCTTGGGGGAGCTTGGCTTATCTAGGATGTGCAAAAATATGCAGAGGAAATAAACACAAGGTAAGCAAAAATCCCCAAGCAAACAAGCTCTTCTTTAGCAACAGAGAAATGGAAGCACAAAGCTGAGGCGACGTGCTGGTGTCTCCTGAAGTCAGGGAAGAACAGGAATTGAACTCTTGTTATTTTTTTACCTAAGTGCTGTGTGGTTTTACTACAGGATTAAAGTCCCCCAGACACCAACGTCCCAGGACCATGGTGAAGAAGAAAACCAGGGGCAAGAGGCAGTTCCTGATTCAGGAAAAATGCAAGAAAGCTCATGTAAAGCTAATAATAGTCAGGCAGGAAAAACTGATGAAAAAATGGGCATAACACAGCTAAAGAACTATCACCCTGTTACAGGTACAGCCAAGTTTGGGATTTCTGTTATCCTTCACCTTCCCATTTATTATTAATAATATTTTTCAGATGTCTCCTAAGGTACAAGTGGGTTTTTTCTCCTCCTATAGAAATAACATTTGATTTATATTAAGCCAGTGTAACTTATCCAATGTTTTCTTAGCTGCTTATGTTTTTTTACAATTGTGAACTGGAGCATTTGTATTTACTACTACTTCTTTACTGCTTGTAACTTATATTTACTTTCAACTGCCCATCTTTCCTTCCAGTTTTCTTCACATTAGTTTTGCACAGGGAGATGTTTCTTCTGCTCTAATCCTCTTTTTATTTCTATTTGGTCTTTAATCTTCCCTCCCAGTTCCAGGACTTGGACGTTCTCTTGGCTTTCTTCCCAAAATGCCCCGTTTAAGAATGGTCCACATGTTCCTCTGGTACTTAATTTATGGACACCCTTTAAATGAAACACGGCAAAAAGGAGGTAGTGATGGTGAGAAAACACAAGGGCTGGATGAGAATGCAGCTGTAATTGAAGCACAACCAGATGGGACCTTAGAAATTGTGACAACTGTGGTGAATCCTGAGACCTCTGCACAGGAGAATGAAGTAGATCTGTCTAATCAAACAGGTAAGAATTGGCACATCCTGATTTTACTACAGACCTTACCATGATTCAACGCTGAAAAACAGATAAAAGTCTACTTCAGAAAGGTTTGAAAATCGAGAGTTTAGAGAATTTTCAGGTCATTTTAGATTTTCAGACTGGCAGTTGGGTTGTGCTTGAGCACTCCCAGTGAAACTCTTGGTGCAGGTGTTGGGTTTGGTGTGTCTGAGCAGTGTTCTTGTTGGCAGTGTACGTGGATGACTCGTCGTGGATGCGCTACATCCCTCCCCTCCCCATGCACAGGGAGTTTGGCTTTGGATGGGCTCTTGTCAGTGACATTCTCCTCTGCCTGCCTCTCTCAGTCTTTGTTCAGATTGTACAAGTCAGCTACAAGGTACGGTGCTCTTTTGTTTTCCTTCGAAGTCTGATGATGTCAGCTGTACCTATAGGCTGGAACAAATATCCCCCTAATCTGTTTTAGCAAAACTAGACCCTGGAGAGGAGAGGAGACATTTCAGTCTTTTTCAGAAAAAGTAGTTGCTTTCACAGGCTCACTGAAAAAAAAAAAATGTATAGCCCTGTAATAGTGCAAATTCTTAAGCTACTATTTTGCCAAGAGCTTTTTATAATCTCACTGAATCCTCTGCCTCATTGATTAACAAGAATAATGTTTAAGCATTTTACAAAAGCAGTAAGGTTTGCTTAGAAAATATTTTAGTAGGCAGTTCTGGTAGCAAAGCTTTATACTTGAGGGGATAGTTACATTTTGCATTTTGATTAACTTCTAAAATAATTCTAGGTGGAAGGTCTGGAAGATTTTTTAAATGATCCACTAAAAAAGCACACTCTGATCAGATTTCTTCCAAGGCCAGTCCGACAGCAGCTCCTCTACAAAAGGTAAGCAGTTGAGTTAAAATAAGTGGCTCTAGAGAGGAACCAGCAATGGCTGATTGTTTTCTCAGTTATTTCCTGTTTGTGTCAAAGAGAACTGTGACACTTAAGACAGGGGTCATCAATCCTCCAAGGATAGTGTGCCAAACTGTATTTTTCTCTCTCAAATAGAAGGTAATAAGAAACTAATAAACAATATTCATGTATGCTGTCAGGCAGTGCTTGAGAGCTGGGAGGTTCTGTTCTTCATAACTCATCAGCAGGATGTTGCTTCTATATAAACCACACTCCTGACTGCTGCTAAATTCAGAATTTAATAGGGTCTAAGTGTTGGTGTCCTTCATAAATCTTTCCAGAGGTGCCACATTTCCCAGCTCCTGCCTCTCACACATTCAGTTACTCCTCATACTCTCCGTGGTGTGTCTGCCATGGTTTGCTACTTCTCTTCCAGGAGATGTAAAACTTGTAATTGGATTGAAGAAAGGAAAGTGATTTGAATGTGTGGAATCAAGAGCACAGTGTTAGCTTTCCCCAGAAAGTCACTGCTAACAATTTGTCAATGGTTGGAGGTTTATATGACATTTTCCAAACCTGCAAATGTGCCTTTGGTGAGGGAACAGGGCTGGGCAGTATCAGCAGCCAAGGCTCGTGGGGAGCCCAGGTTTGCAATTCCAAACCTATTGCTAAATCTTAGAAATTAGAAACTGACTCGATGGCATCTTCTGAAATCTGCAGGCTCCATCTGATGGGTTGATGCAAAACAATGTGACACATAACCAAGCTGTCTCTTCAGCCTCCATTCAATAAAACTTCTAACTGAGCCAAATTTCTAGGCTTGATCTTTCTGACCCCCAGAGAAAACTCCTGCCAAAATTCAACCTCCATTTAACTGCATTTAATTAGATCTTAGTGGAGTTAAATGTGGCAAAGCTGATTTTTTTTACAAACTGTCTCAGAAACTAAATCTTGCAGGAGGTTCCTGCAGCTGCCAGAATTTTGCCATAGATGTAGGTATGCAGGATGGAAAATGCTGCACTTTTTGCTCTGCCAGAGCTTCGAGCAACTGAAAGCAGTTTCTTGGAGCAGTAATTTCAAACAACCTGAACTCCAAGAATCATTGCCCAGTTCTTCATACGTACACATCTGAAGGCCTGTATTTCGCAGTCATGTTTTCTTACTTCTCTCTTCTTTACATAACATGAAATTGTCTGTGATCTGCTGTTGACATTATTTAATTCATTTTTACGTATGTTATTTCTGGCTAATTTTCTTTTGTTACTAGCAAAATTTTGCTTAGTATTTGGCTAAAATATTAGGTTTGTGATTATAGGAAAGAAAATATGGACCCTTGGAGTATTAGATGTTTTCCACAGGCTGATAATTCAAGCAAAAATACCACTTCAGAAATTCTATAACGTGGTAGTTTGCTGAAAGCTCAGATTGCTCCATGAAAATGTTGGATTTTCTGGTATCATTTTTCTGTCTTCATGAGTGTTAATTGTAACATTCCTACCATTGCTACAGGAGGTACATCTTCTCAGTGGTAGAAAACCTGCAGAGATTATGTTACATGGGACTGCTGCAGTTTGGCCCAACAGAGAAGTTTCAAGACAAAGACCAGGTAATTTAAAAAAAATTAAAAGGCAGTTACTCTTCATGAATTTTTGAAGATCTGGGGTTTATAATTACTTTAAATGAAGTACTGATGTTTCAGATGTATGTGCAAACCTCAGATCCAAGTGACACTATGAGTTGTGCAGATAATTTTTTCACCTCTTTCTCTGGAAGGGAACTACTCAAATGTATAATTTGAGTATTACTGCACACAGTAATGATGTAGGAGGTCCCAGACTGGCAAGACTTAATGAAAAATGAGTATGACACATTTTTTTCCATCAAGGTGTTAAACTTGGATGTCTGACACAATAAAGGCACTGATCAGAGTAAAATAATGAGATTCATATGCATCTTTTTAGATAGAGAGCATCTGAGAAGGAGAAAGCAGACAAGACTTTATGAGGATAAGGAAGGTAATGAGGCCCCGAAACACAACCATTCAAATCCCAAGTGAGAACTTGCAGGAAATAGCCACTCTTTTGAAACTTGGACTATCCTGTGCACAAGGGTGAAAAGAAACTGTTCTAAATCTAGGAAGGAAATTTCTGGATTGCTATCAAGGGAATTTGGGAATACAGTGCAACAGCGTGGGAACAGTGTGGCCTCTGTCAGAGCAGTGGCTAAAAAGAGTAAAGACAGAAACTGTCCAGTCCTAACCTAGCTGCTGTGTCCTGCTAATTAGGCAGTTTCAGTGATGTTTCCAGCCTGAGCTGTGCTGTGTCTGGCAGGTGTTTGTGTACATGAAGAGAAATGCTGTGATTGTGGACACCACCATCTGTGACCTGCACTACAACCTGGCGCAGAGCAGCCGCCCCTTTGAGCGGCGCTGGTACGTCCTCAACACCCTGCAGGATGTGGAGAACTTCTGGTTTGATCTGCAGTGTGTCTGCCTGAACACACCCCTGGGTATGGCACAGTTGGACCTCCTGAGCACCCTCACTGCCCCTCCTGGGCACAGCACAATTCCTCTTCCCTTCCTTTAAACTTGAGCCAGGCTCTATTTTTTCACTTCTACCGTTTTGGAATGTTTCTGTGTATCACCAAAAAAAAAAAAAAAATTGGGAGCTGTGTCCATATAATTCTATGAAGTTGTGATCCACTTGTGTTCATGGCAATGCCCTGTTGGAAGTATTAAAGTTGACCTTCTCTGTCAGAAGCAGGCATGTTGTATTGCAAAGGGGTAAAAATGGCAGTACTGTGTGGGAGCAGTAGTTTGTCAGAGCAGGGTGGATTGCAGATAAGTTGAAATCTGAGTTGGCATGCTTTGTCTGTCCAGGAGTCGTCCGCTGTCCTCGGACAAGGAGGAGCAGCCTTGCAGGGGAGGAGAGTGCCCTGGATGTGGAGAAGGAGCAGGAGTCAGCAGTGAACAAGCACAACCTGGAGCGGAAGTGCGCCATGCTGGAATACACCACGTAGGTGCCCTGGCCCTGCCAGCTGCTCCAGCAGGCCAGGCAGGAGCTGTGCAGGTGTTGAGGATGTTACTCAGTAGCAAAAACACTTGAGACTGGAGCATCTCAGCTGGCTGTTTTGTGGAGTTCCGAGGTGAACTGAGTCAAAGGAGATGTAGTTGTGTTTCACGTTCCCAACAGCTTGGCTGCCAAGCAGGTTGTGCTGGAGGGATGGGATGACCAGATTGGGATTTCCTTCCAGAGCAGTACAGATGTGTGTTGCAAAAGTCCTGAGGAGAGCAGGGTTGGGAGGGAGGGAGGGAATGCTTCCCGAGTACAGTGAATGCCAGGAATAACAAATTTAAAGGTTTTCTGTTCCTGTGCTTTATATCATGGCGTCTCAAGTAGCTTCAGCAGCTCCCCAGTGCCACATTCTGAATCCTGTCCCTTTGTGCTGCGCTTGGCTGTAATTGGTTGCAGATTAATTTCTAATGTGCACTGTGATCTGGAGGTGATCTCTGGAGCATTTAATCTTCTGCCTAATCACACCCAGAATACTCGAGAGGGTTGCATGCTCACAACCTGTGACAACCATGCAGAGCCCCAGCTAAATTTTTTATATTGTGTTGTGCACTGTGGTTTAGCTCTGTCAATATTCTATTCTGTTTCAATAAACAGTCTGTTTAAAAGTATTTTCAGTTAGTTCCATGTTGCAGGTAGATATATCAAGCTAGCTTAAACAAAAATGGAGTTGAGAGACCAAATTCCACTGATCCTTGCTTGAACTTCTGCATATGGTCTCTTTGTGTGGTAGTAAATCTTTTAAATTGGATATCTGGTGTTAACTTGCAGTGAAGCTGGAGATGACTGTGACTTCTTTAAGAAAAAAAGTTTTGGGATGTAATTGGTGCCCTCCTTAACTGGGAGGGCAAGGGGAGAGTTCTGCACATTGCACACACACCAGTTAAGAGCACTGAGAAGAAATCTGTACAAAATAATTCCTGTGGGTTTTGTTCCTCTGGTAGAGGCAGCAGAGAGGTGGTTGATGATGGATCCATCCCAGGAGATGGGCTGGGAGCTGCAGGCCTGGATTCCAGCTTTTATGGGCATCTGAAACGCAATTGGATCTGGACAAGCTACATCATCAACAAGACCAGGAAGGTGAGTATTTTAAAATTTGTACACTGCAGTGACTTCTCCACATTTTAGTGTTCTTAAGGCTGAGGTAGTGACACCAAATTGTTACTGTTTGCGTGCTCTCAGTAAGGGTTTGCAGCACTGGAATGAAATGAGTGCCAGATGTTCACAAATCTTGGTGCTGAAGTGAATGAAAGAATTTGACATAAATTTTATTTGAAAACTGAATTTGACAGTGGATTTGTTTGTACATTCAACCAAAGGAGAAATACTTCAATGAGCGAGCAGTTCCACACTGCTCAGTGGTTCCTCTTGCCTTTCTGGAATGTAGAAGTTGTCAGACAAAAAGAAAAACATCCAACATATAGCAACATTTCCAAAACAAGGAAATACACAAGTTAAAAAATACAAACAAAATAAACAGGGAACCAAACACATGCAAATCAAAGTTCTGGCTAATGTCCTGTCTCTGATGGAAGCTTGTAAGAGCAAGGGATATTTTCTCAGAATGGTCTCCCAGCTGTCTGCAATTTTGGCTCAAGGCCATTCTAAATCTGGGGCTGATGTTTCAAAGCAGTAATAGCTTTTTTCTTTTGGCATTAATTTGTCTGGTTTTTGAGCATATATAACTATCCCCAGCCTCCTGTGGCAAAGTGTTTCAAATTCCTGCTATGTGCCACCACTTCCTTTTGATGCCTTAAGCTCCCCAGTAATTGTAGAACTGAGGGAAGCTGTGAAAAATATATTCTTCGTTATTCTTACTGTTTCACTGGATTTTTGTAAACATCTCTCATGTCTCTCATGCTCATCTCCTTTTTTTAAGACTGACATCTACTATTCCCAGCATGGAACTGTCCTGTCTTTAATCATTCTTGTTGCCTTTATTTTAACCCATTATTGTTCTACATGTCCTTTTTAAGGTGGAAATACAATCAGAGTGTGCTTTAAGGTTGTGGCCAAGCACAGATTTTTACAGCTGCTTAGTGTTGCTTTACTTCCTGAGAATTCCATACATTTGCTTTGCTTTTTCACCATTACCAGGCATTGAGCAGAGACTCCCACAGAACTGCCTGTAATTACTCTCCCCTAAGCAGTGCACAAATCAGAGCCCATCAGTTGATGTAAAATTAGAGTTGCTAATTTATTTCCCTCAGGCAGGATCATTTCACTCTTAATTCTGTCTGCTATTCAGTCACCTCACTGTTGAGCAGTAACACAACCTCCAGCAGCTCTTTGGTTCTGCATTCCTCTCCACATCTTGTGACCAACTTCTGCCCCAGTGAACTTCACACAAGAGAAATGGGTTTAGCAAAAAATGGCAAAAATCCCAATACTTTGCAGTTGGTTCAGGCTCAGGTGTAAGATAGGCAGAATGTGCTATAGGAGGCATTTATTCAGTGTGTGTGTTTGCATTTTGGTTTTGTGCTTTTCAGAAGTTCCTTTGGAATGTAAAATACTTTAGAAAAATACTGTTTTACAGCAATCTCTGCTCGGCCTCTGTAGCAATGAAAGAATCCAGCATCTCTTTTCCAGTAATTACTGCTTTTAAACTTGAGGAGATTTCTAACCTTCACAGTCTAGTGGTCATTCCAGTGTGATTTAAGAAAAGCTCTGGAGCCATTCTAATGTGTGCTAGTATAATACAGTAATACAAATACATCTTTTTTATAGCCAGGGATCTTTTCCTTTAAACTGAAAATTTATTTCTGACACTACTCAGATTATAAAGTAAATTGTTGTTAAAACCAGTGCACCCCTTTTGCACGTCACCTTTTTTAAAGCTGTGTTGTCTTAGGAAAATACAGTTCCTGAAAATGGACTGACAGCAAGACTCCAAACCTTCCTCACCAAACACCCCCTGCCACTCAGCACTGGAGGTAAGGCCTGAGAGTGTGCCACAGTTCCTCCTGCCTTTGTCAAACCCAGTATGGAGGGTGTGGGTTGTTCTTGTCTCCTTCCAGTAATCTGGGATGCTCCTGGGGCAGTAAAACGGATAAATTATTTCATTCCCTATTACTGGCTATATGGAACAATAATTTTTTATCTAGTATTGATGACATGGGTTGGTCCTGTCTCCTTACAATGATCTAGGATGCTTCTGGGGCTGTAAAATAGATGTGCAAATAACTTCTTATAAAACAATAATTTCTATCCTTTGTAATTTCTGATATGCAGTTTACAGAAAGTCCAGAGGGACCAATGTTTTCTAGCACTGTTATCCAGCCTACTGTTTGAGCTGAGGAGTAGAAAATGCTTCAGATTGAACGTAAAACCTCAGCTCTGTTCTGTTGTGTTTGTGCACTCTAAACTAGACTTAATTATGTGATGATTCCTCATTAATGTAGCAATTTATTCTGTGAGCTGCTGAGAAGGGGCATGAAATGACAAGATAACAAAGAGCAATTCTGAGAGGGCATCTGTCTTTTAATTACTGAAATTTGGTCTCTGTGTCTTAACATTGTCGACTGTCATTGCTATAAAGCTCCACTGCTGTAAATATATGTGTCATTTTAGGTAACAAAATTAATATTTTGGGAGAAGCAAGTGTAGGATCAGAGTCACTTATCCAGAAAGACGAATGCATTGAAATAACTAAAGAACCAACCCAGGATCGAACGAAACGAGTGAGAGGTGGAAAAAGCCAAAAGAGGAAGAGACTTAGGAAGGATGTTGGAAAGAAGACAAAGAAGAAAAAGAAAGGTAAGAAACAGGAAAAAGCAGCATTCTTTACTATGCTTAGGCCTGCAGGAAGCTACTTTGGCAGAGGGTGTGGGACAGGGCAGCTCTGGGGCCGTGTCTGTGGGTTGCCTGAGTCTGTGAGGAGGCTCAGGTGTCCTGGGGAGAGGCAGCAGTGCATTGTGCCCATGAGCTGTGTGTGAGCCAGAGGTTGGAGGAATCCTCATGGAGTCTGTGCCAGAGCAGCTCTCTGCAATCCATTATCAGCTCTTGATAGCTGGCTTAAAGATTCCTCCTGGAATGATGCTCTAGGTTATCAATTTGCCAATTAAAGTGTTAGTTTTCTCGTGCCTGGGAGAGCTATTGCTGCATTTCACTTTTAGACTGCAACTTCCTTCCCTGCTCATCTCCCATTCTTACAAACTTGAACTGGTGCTGAGCCTGTGATAAAGTTCGAGTTAATCAGAATATAAAGTGCTGAGATAAATGTCTCTTTGCTTCCCTGGATTTGCCAGAAGAGGATTCTGCAGACAAGAGCAAACGGCTGCGCTACCACGACAAGGCCGACCAGAGCGCCCTGCTGAGGATGACGCGGCTGCGCGTGACCTGGACGGTGCAGGAGGACAGCCTGCTCATGCTCTGCAGGATTGCCAGCCACGTGCTCAATGCCAAGGTGCTGGGCACACCCAGAGCTGCTGGGTGCTGCACACACATTCCACCAACCAGCACCTCCTCCTGCTCTCCCCCTGTGTGTGCAGCGAGGTTTAACTGCAGACACTTGTGTTCCTCCCGCAGGTGAAAGGGCCCTTTGTGCCCTGGCAGGTGGTGAGGGACCTCATGCACTCCAGCTTCGAGGAGTCCCTGGATAAAACCTCCCATTCCGTGGGACGGAGAGCCCGCTACATCGTCAGGAACCCACAGACCTACCTTAATTACAAGTGAGGAGTTTTCTGTGTTCTGGCTGTAGGCTAAATTCTCCTGAAGAGACATGGTCCTCCTACGTATTTCTTTTGTTTCATGTCACTTGAAAATTTCATCTTGTTTGCACCCTGCTGCTGTCAGATCTGTTCTGAGCTGGGAAAATTTCAGCTCTGAGCAGCACCTTCAATTGTATCTCTTGCAGAGTTTGCCTTGCTGAGGTTTACCAAGATAAAGCCCTCATTGACGATTTCATGAATAGAGAAAATAATTATGAAGATCCACAGGTAGGAGGGAAGTATTCCAAAAGTTCATAGAGTACTTTATGCTGTTTGGATTGCACTGTAAGAATTACTGTGATTTCAGGTCTTTTCTCTCCCTTGAACCTTTAGCTATTTTAAAAATAGCATCATTGTAAAAATGCAGCATCATTGCTGGTTTGGGAGCAAAGCAGACACAGGGCAGCTTTCCAAAGGCACACACCCAGCCCCTGTGCAGCAACCATTGTCCTTTCAATGTTCTTGTTCATAAACAGCCACAACTAAACATCTCTATCTGCTGATTCTTTTTTATCCTTTCCAGTCACATTGTTATTTGAGGAAGAAAACATTTTTGCTCTGTAATTTCTAATTTTTATTTCAGTTGTGTGTTGAACTATCACCTTAGCTTCTGTGGATGAGTGCAGGAGCACAAGCAAATTTTATAAGACTTGATTTGAGCCACCAAAAGATTTTATTTCTTTTTTTTTTCCATTTAAATGAAATAATTTCAAATTTAAAAGTTGTTTACACTTTCAGTGCAAACAATTCCATTTTGATTTTCAGAATTTTTTCAGAACTGGGACAGTGTCATAGCAAGATCATTTTTATCTAGGAATAACAATTCATACCATTGCCAGAAAAGCCCATCAGTTCTGTTGTTAGATTCATGTTGCTTAAAGGAAGAGCAGTTGTTCATTGATGAGACATCACTAAAATATGTGTCCCCATCCCCAGTGCCTGTCTTTGGAAGCAAATAGAAACTTGTTTCCAGAGAACATTCCTCTCGTATAACAGGTGTTCTCCAAGCCATGATTGTTGAAACAGACTTCATGAAGAACATGAAAAGGAACAGGAAAAGCCTACAGGGCTTGAGCAGAAGCTTAAACAAAGCTCTAGCAAGAGATCTTGCTGTTAATTCAGAAAATTGTCTTAGAACATATGTTCATGGTGCTTGGCTTGTAGCTGTGAGCTGATTGCAGATGGAACCTGCAACTGTTCACTGAATCAGCAAATACAAACTGCACGAGCTTTTCCCTGCCTTGCCTTGGCTGTGGGGCTGCTTCTGACTTCAGAATTCAGCCATTGCTGCAATAAACTTTCAAAGGAGAGGGGTTTTTCCCACTCTAAGAAATTTAGGTTGATGACATTTCTGTCTCCTCTTTTTGAAGGTTTGTGCAAAGGAGTTTAAAGAGTTTGTGGAAAGACTGAAAGAGAAATTCAGTTCGACCCTGGGGAATCCCAAACTGGAGATTCCTGACACTCTAGAGGAACTCTTTTCCAGGTATTTTAATCATGGTGCTTTTGGCTCTGCATATGGGGTGAGGCAGTGAGAGGGGACAGCAATTCAGAGCAGATCTCTTCTCTGGGTGTGATTTACACCCTCTGTACTTGTACTCTTAGTAAGAAAAGAAGTTTCACTAAATACAGCCAGCAGTGTTTCTTTCATATCCACACTTCCTAAATACATCGAAGTAATTTTCAGTTATTGGCACAATTTTGCTGATTACAAACCATTCTTATTGCTAAATAAGTCTTTTAAACCAGAAATTCACTACAGCAGATTTTCCTAAATTGTCAAGTCCTCAACCTCGGTGTTAGAGATGTTGCTACTCAGGTGTAACTTTTCATTAGAATAGAAATCTAGCATTTTCCAGATTAACTGGCCCCATTTTTAAATCACAATTTGTAGCTGGTTGCTCAGCTGAATCACCTCAGCGCTGCTAAAAGTATTGATAAGGAAGAGCACTCAGCCTTGCATGGCATTCTCCAGCTCCAGGTCATTAAGCTTTTTCATGATGATTAACACTTGAAGAGCAGTGTGGAAAAATTGTGTCTCAGACCATTTTATGATAATAAATTTAGCATCTTTGTAATTTTTCTTATTTTGGGAAGAGCTGTGCATTACAGCAAAAGTGCTACTGGCAGTAACTAGAAGTCCAAAACCTGAATAAAATGACAAATCCTTTCAGTGCTGGAACTGTCTCCTGGCCATTGTTGTATCTCCTTGTCCACAGAAATTTGAGTGGAGATGGATCTGGACAGTTCTTTTCCTGTCTGACCTTGTGCTGAGGGCTGCTGGAGCAGACAGTCCCCCGGGCTGGCCCAGCACTTGCCTCATTAACAGTTGTGCTCATCAGCCTCTGGGCTTCATGGCTGATGCAAAATCACAGAAAATCTGGTTCCAGTGTTCTTCTTTCCCTTCCCTTCACTAGGTTTCGAGTACTGGCAATTGGAGAAGACACAAATCAAGGCACAAAAGAGGATGATCTGAGCAGGTGAGTAGCAGTAGCACCATTTTCCTCTTTAGAACCAGGCCACATCAGCCCCTCCCATCTGTGGAAGTCACATGAAGAGTGTCCTAATTCAGTGTTTTCATCTGTTTGTTGCAGTGTATAAATTTATTAACAGAAAAATACTTTGACAAGACTGTAGGGACCTCTGACATAGATTTGGCAGATAAAATTATAACAGAGATGACCTCAAAATGATTTTACACTGGGACGAGAGTGTACATTTTCTATGTGGGTGTTGTATCTTAAGAGGAGGAGATGTTATCAGGGAGAACTTTGTGTCAGATTATCTGGACTGGTCAAAAAATTCAGGGTGGAAGGTGAGGGAAAATACTACAGATTCCTTTACATGAATGATCCTCAGCTGTAGGATCTCATGCCTCTATGCTTCTATTTCAGAAGCAGGTGATGGAGTTTGTAGATTTTTCTGCTGGTTTAATGGGTACCTCATGTTCAAAAATCACCAGGAATAAATGTTTTTCTCTTCTTTCTTTTTTCTTTCAGTATTTATGATATTCATTTCCTAGTGCTGCAGAATCTGATTCAGAGCACACTGGCACTCTCAGATCAGCAGATGGAATCTTGCCAGTCATTTCAGGTACAGTGTCTGGACCAAACTTTACTGCTCATAGAATCATGGAATTGTTTAGGTTGGAAAAGACCTTTAAGATCATCAAGTCCAACCAATAGCCCAGCACTGCCAAGGTCACTACTAAACCATGTCCCCAGGTGCCACATCCACATGTAGTCATACCACCCTAATTTCTCCTCCCTCCCTTGGCACATTCCTTTTTCAGATGGGAGAAAAGAAACCCGGATTTGTATCCATTCTGTGGAGAGTATTCTGCTTTTAAGAAATTTTATATTGTAGGAGGATTTTCAGTTTGTTGTTTTCTCTCTGAGGATGAGATTGCAAGATGTGAGGACGTGAGGTTGAAGCAATCCCCTAAAACCACATGAAATAAGCTCCACATCACAGCTTGACCAGCTGTACCATGCTTCAATGCCCACCTGAGCAGCTGGAATGTTCTGGAGGAGATATCACAAAATCAATCCTAATACCCAGCTGGTACTGGTGTTGAGGGTCTCTCCTTCAGTGTTGGGGACTACAAAAAGAGACAGTCAATCAGTCCAGAGCTTAAGTAAGGTCAAACTTCAAAGGGAGTTAACATCTCATGAGCAAGAGTGGAACCTGGATAGCCAAGCTCACAGAACCAAGTGTTCATGCTGAAATGAGGGGAAGAATTTACCAAAGTGTGTGGCAGAGGAGCATTTTTCACGTCTGTCATTTCAGTGGGATCCCGATCCCATTCTGAATATCAAGTGTTCTGTAGTATTTAGTTCATTGAATTGGCAGTTACCATGGCAAGTCTGGAAGGCCATGAAAGGAGCAGAGGAGTAAGGTGAATTTCTGTGGCTGATTTTCACTCTGGCTCCCGTGAGCTGGAGCAGGTGGTGCAGAGCTGTGTGTGGCTGTCGTGCAGACGTTCAGGCTGTATCAGGAGTACAGGGATGACATCCTGGTGAAGGCTTTCCTGGAGTGCCAGAGGAGGAGCCTGGTGAACCGCCGCAGGGTCAACCACACGCTGGGGCCCAAGAAGAGCCGCGCCCTGCCCTTCGTGCCCATGTCCTACCAGCTGTCCCAGAGCTACTACAGGTGGGTGCCAGGGGGGCACTGCTGGGCTTGGAGCTAAGGAAAATATCTGCCCAAGGGTGCCGTGGAGGTGACAACACACGAGAAGTGTCTGGAGCAGGGAACCAGAGCTGAGGTGCAGAGGAAGGTGAGGGGGAAGCTGCCATCCTGTCAGCCGGTCCTTACCTGGGGAGCAAGCAGGGCACTGAGGGAATAGAGCCAAGGGTGCTGGGCAGGACTTCAGAGACACATGGAGAGGGGAGGAGATGCAGCACCATGGTTGTAGATGTGATGGGAAGATTTTTAGCACTCCTGTGAAGCAGAAGATGATACCTTTGCTTTTTATTTGCTGTATGCTGACCTTTACACAGCACATAAACACCTAATGTTCTGGAAATAAAAGGACCGTGAAAGCAGGTGTGGAAGGTGCTTGGTCACGAGCTCTAGCATGAAACTTCAACTGTTTGGCTCCTTTGTGTTACCATAATTGTAAAACTCATTCTCAGAGCAGATTTTGAGGGATTTGTGCTTCTTTGTGTTATTGTGCAGAGTTTTTACATGGCGCTTCCCCAGTACCATTTGCACAGAGTCCTTCCAGTTCCTGGAGAAGCTCAAGAGTGCTGAAAAATCAGACCAGCCACACAGCTTCTCATTTAAAGATGAAGAAAATGCATCATCAGAGGGCATGGTGGCATTTCCCATGGATGGCCCTGGTGGCCAGTGTGTGGCTATGCTTTCCCTGTTCTCCCTGGGACTGGTGGCTGTGAATGTGAGAATCCCAGAGCAGATCATCGTGGTGGACAGCTCTATGGTGGAAAATGAAGTGATAAAAAGGTAAATGCTGTTATTTCTATTAGAGAATACAGTTTGGGGATAACTTGGAGGAAATTGGACAGGAATTAGCATTTCCTACACTGGACTATGGCATTTTTACCGTGCTATTGTTTAGATTTTTATTTCTGAGGAGACTTAATGGCACTTAAGTCAGTGCCTGTCATTATAGCCGTGGGCTGCATTTGCCTTCACATGCAGCATTTCAATTGCTTGGCCATCAGAGCTGACATGGAGAGGAGAGCACTGGGTGCTACAGGAGCATTTTCATCAGCATTGTGCCTTGGTGTGTGGCAGACTGAGAGAGTTGGTGAGAAGGTTTCAGCTTTATCAATGGAACTTTTCACCACAGCACTGCTTCTGTGCACTGTCTCCTCTTGGATTTAATTTTCCTGTAAGCCTGCAGTAATGGCATAAACTGAAGCTGTCCCCAGGCACTGGGAGCCTGTGGCCCTTTTCCTTACAGTCATTACGTGCTTTCTTAAAAGTGCAACTAAAATCTCTCAGTAGTTTGACCTGCTGCTTCCTATTGTGAATGCACATGGAAAATACTACGTTCTCTTTCTCTTTAGAGCAGCTTAATACCTACTTAAGGATTGTTATTGTGGTCCCTCTCCCATAACATGCTGTTCTTTAAAATGAGCAGCTTCAGTTCATTCCCTTCATTCATGTTACCCAGTTCTCTGTCTTTCTCATTATTTTCTGCACTGAATTGTAATGTCAAAAACCAAATGCCATGCTCTTGCTGGCAGCTCTGTGGCAATTCCATCCTGTTAGGTTGGTGAAACACCTGCTAATGCATCCCAAGATTCTGAGGGGCTATGGCCTTGCCAAAAAAAAAGCAGCCCAACTCCCCCGCTACACAGCTTATGATTCTTCATCCGTGCACAGCTTATGATCCTTGTGACTCACCTAGCAAGCTTCTTTTCCTTCTGGTTAATTCTTCCCTCTCAGTGTGGAGGGACAAAGCAGAGTACTGTAATATAAATAACATGCATTTGTCATAGGGAGTTGCTCCCTGCTCTTTTCCAGGCTGACTCTCCAGTGTGCTGGAGATGTTCTGAATGCAAATCCCAGCTTCTCATATACTTGCAGTATCCTCATTTGGGTGATCCTGTGCAAGCTGAACGAGCTGTTTTATCAGCCAGGTCATTAACAAAAATACACTGAGCCCTGGACTGGTGCCATTGCTGAGTAGGGGCATCTTGAGTAGTACACTCACTGTTTTTTTCTAAATGGTGTGTTTTGATTTTAAATATGTTTTAAAAGAAAGTACTTAAAGTCTAATTCATCTTAGAAAGGTTGGAAGGAACTTTTCATTGTCCCTAACATAACCTGCTTAAAACAGAGGCAGCTTCAGAGTTAGATGAGGTTCTTCAGAGCCTTCAGCTTTATCCATAGTGGCTCTTGTCATGTCCTGGAATAAATAGGGTTGGTTTGACTAAGTTTGTTTCTGGGAAATCCATCCTGGCTGCTACTACTATTATTTTCTTTACTTGGAGGATGTCTGCAGTTTGGTTTTTGGTGGTTTTTTAATTATTATTTTTTAAAGTTACTGAGGTCTGTAACTCTCTCTCCTCCTTTTCACCCTGAAAAATAAACAGTCTGCCCCATCATACAGCATCCCTCGTGCTCTCAGTGTCTAACAGATGTTCCCTCAAGATGAAGCATCTGCTGAACCAAAGACTTCCAGCACTGGAAGCTGGGATATTTTGGGTTCATTTCAACACATTTGCAAAAAAAGAGAGAGTTCCCTTTCACAGGGACCTTTAGTGTATTTCCTTTTCTGTAGTTCTTGTTGTCAGTGCTCTAAATCAGCCCGGTGTGGGCACTGCCCCAGTGCCCAGGACTAAAGCCCAGAGCACAGGAGCGCCGTGTCCTCGCTCTGCTCAGTGTCATGAATCACTTTCTTCTGTTGGGAAAAAACCCAACAAACAAATAAATCCAACCTCCTGTGTTTGCTGCAGCTTGGGAAAAGAAGGGCTTGAGGACGAGGAGGAAGACGATGAGGACTTGGACGACAGCTCTGGAGGCAAACGCAGAATCGAAGTGAAACCTCGCCAGGCCTCCCACACCAATTATCTACTGATGAGAGGCTACTACTCCCCTGGCATCGTCAGCACACGCAACCTCAGCCCCAGCGACAACATCGTGGTCAACTCCTGCCAGGTGAAGGTCAGGCTCAGGTGTACCCCCATCCCAGGAAGGCTCAGCTCTCCAGGTTAGTTCTGTTTGGCCTGAAGTGCACAGAGGTGGCTTGGAGCAGGAGAGGTGGTGAACTCACCTGCTGAGGAATTGATTTAAACAAAGCCCGCTAACGGGAACATTCTGTTTTCATTCCACATCAAGTCTGTAAGGCTTTCTCTCCTGACTTAAAACAGATGGCTGACTTAGGCTTTTGTCGGTAACAAGGCCTTGCCTCTATTTGATGTTGTGTTAAATTATTATTGCAATCTGTCCTCTACTCTGTTACCCCTTCCCAGGAGGTTTTTCAGTCCCTTCAACAACTTAAAATACCATATGATGTCACAGCCAGGCTTTCTCTTCTGTAAAAAGAAAATCTTTACGAGCTCCTTCAATGGAAATTCTCGTTTAACTTGTCTCATGCAAGTGTCCAATGTCTGACCTCTAACTTCATTAATTTAAACCTTTTTATAATATTTAGAGCTTGACTGTCTGCAGTTCATCAGCACTGCCCCTTCTTAAAGAGCATCTTGTTTTCAGCTGTAATGCAAATGTACCCAGAGCCTTGAGCTCTTCAGCTGGTTTAGTGCTGTCCCTGCCCATTTGCATTGCTGTTGTGACAGAGGTAAAACAGAAATGCTTTCTCCTGTCTCTGCTGCCTCTCATGCCCTCCAGCTGTGCTGAGCTGACTGCTCATTACAGCTGAGCCCATTTTTCCTTGGCAGCTGCCCTGAAAGTTCCAGAGGCAAATGTGGAGCAGCCTGCAGGTAAAAGGGAAGGGAGCAGGAGGAGCAGTGCCAGAGCTGCCCCCTCATCAGCCAGGACTGGAGTAGGGCTTACATGGCTTCAGTTGTGGGTACTCTGTACAGGAGGTCACTTTGGGGCAGTGCTGGACCTGTCACTGAACAGAGAGATGCTCTGTTGAACTAATTGTCTAAAGCATTCTTGAGTGGTAGTTCAAACTGTATCTGGCCAACAGCTTTCTGCTGTGGATTTTTGGATTAAAAGTGTCCTCTACAGCACTTCCTTGCCCTAGAATTTCTACTTGACCTTTTTCAAGAAAAAAGGAGAGGATTCCCTCATTAACTCAGAGCTGAGCTCTCCCAGTGTTAGAGAAAACACCACTAGGTGCTCACTTCCTTCCAGTCATAATTCCCTTTTCTGGGAGAGTGAGCCCTTGTAAACCAGTTTGCTCCTCTTCACAGGTCTTTTCAGACAGACATGCAAGGCAGAAAGAAAAAAGGGAACTGCAGCAATGAAGAGGGAAAGCTGAGCTGTTTATAATTGGTCTAGAACACCTCTGATCTGTTTGTCTTCCTGCAGTGTGTAGCACAGTAACTGCTGCTTCACAGCTTAAGCTCCCATGGTTTATTTGCTTTGCAGTTCCTTCCATGCTGGATCACATGGCTGTGGGCATCTCCTGCCTCCCTGAAACTTTCACCAGGCTGATAAAAATCCAGGAAGAAAACTATGAGGTGGATAAGTTTCTCCATGAGTGCACAGAGCGTTACGGGTACAGCCCTGGGGATGTGGAGGCTGTTCTGGAGATCAGGAGGGCCATAGAGGCCACTTCCCACTTTGGGATTTGCAAAGCTGAGCTGAGCAAACGTTTCTGCAGCTATGAACAGCTGGAAGCTGAACGCAGCAGGAGCCTGGAGCAGTACATTCAGGTGGGTTTACAGCCAGCTGCTCTCCATACATTAATGTTTGCACTCTTAGTGTTCCCCTTGAACAGCTCGAGCTTCCAGGCTGTCAGAAGCAGCTACACTTGAACAGAGTTATTTGTGCTAGGCAGAAGATCACACACCACACCTGAAAGCAATCTTGCCTCAAAGTTAGGAAGGCCAAAACTTAAAGCAACATTTATTCAAAGATAGGAGTGAACTGTTTCAGAAACCTAGAGGTACCGACATCAACCTTTGGAAGCAAAGTACTTGTTCCCATTTATATTTTTAACTTATTTTTAAGCTGAAGAAAAACATCTCATGCTGTGATTTCAGGAAGCTTTAAGGGTTAAAACATCTTTTCAACTTCAGTGCAGCTAAGGGCAAAATTTAATATTCTGCTAAACTCTTGCTCCTCCCTTGCTGCCAGTTAAATCATGACAATTCCATGACACTGGGTTAAAGTGACATTTTTCAGTGAAAGCTCCTGAGATAATTTGTTGTGGGGGTTTTGGTTTGTTTTTTACAGGACCTCATTGAAATGCAGCAGGTTTTAGAAGTGGGAGCCCACTCTGTCAGACTGGTGGCAGTAGTGTTTGCCAAGCCCTGGCTGCTGCGCTCCGTGTGCCTGAAGAAGAAAGCAGAGGATGCAGAGCAGCCAGGGGCAGACACTGCTCCCCCAGATGTGCCACAGGAACAGCTGCCCTCGGAGCCAGGGAAGGGACAGGAGGAGCAGCTGGGACAGGACACACAGAGTGCTGGGGACGAGGAGCCCCCGAGGAAGAGATGCAGGACTGATGTCCCTCAGGGTGACAGCCACCTCTGCCAGGGTGCACAGCCTGCTCTGGCAAGTGCAGGTGGCAGGAGCTTGGGTGCAGCTGTTTCTGAGCCTGTCCCAAGGAAGGAAGCTGTTACTGAGGGTGAAGAAGCTCCAGGAGGAGGCTCCTTGGGAGGGCAGGAAGACCCCTCAGCTGAAATCCCAGAGCCTGCTCCAGAGGCTGTGGATGTGGACACTTACAAGGAACAAGATAAATCTCATTCTGAGGACAAAGAACTCGAAGTAGAGAATGATGAGCTCAGCACTGAGCACAGCAAGCAGATCCCTATCCCTGAAGAATCACCCAGTGAGCAGGATGATGATGTTTCCTACTTCCAGGAGAACCCAGGAGTCTCTAAAGGTATGGAGAAATACAAACCAGCTCATCAGCAGTTGATCCCAAACCAGTAGCTCCACTTTATAAGCAAATCCTAGATTCTTTATGCAGCTGTGCCAGAGAGATTGTCTTCTGTCACAGATAAATTGGCATAAAACTAATTAATCTGGAAGATCTCAGAGTTTTCAAATACATCACATAATCTTCCTATGCCTTTTGCTGTAATGACTAGTCCAGAAGTATGTTTTCCTTAGAAACTTGTTTCCATGTCTTAAACTTTTCCAGAATAATTTGGATCCCTAGTTTCTCATCTCTGGCTTCAGTCCAAAGGTCAGGCATCTCTTAAGTCTAGAAAACACAGCACTGCTGGTGTGCATTTAGCTGGAATGTCCATGGCTGAAAGTCCTAAACTCATTAAACCATTCACCAGGAAGCAGCACGTGCCAGCGAGATTTAAGAGCCTCATTTGTAACCCAATTGGACTTCATTTTCCTTTCCTTTTTACTGCCAGTTTTCTAATAGCAAGTAGTTCTTGCCAAGCTTTACATTTAGCAGTTTGTGAGGGATTTCATTTTGGTTTGTTTTTTATGAGCTCTAATCTCAGACTGAACCACAAGCTCACTGCTCCTGTGGTACCTTGCCAAGCCCTGCCAGTTCCCAGGTCCAGAGGGTGATTCCTAACATCCCACAGCTTGGGATTGTTTAACTGGAGCCTTCCTGCAGGAAATGCACTGGGGCTGTCCAAACAGCAGAGAGCTCAGCAGTTCTAAAATTAAATTACTGAAGTACTCTCCTGTATTCAACATCCTTGACTTGTTTCTACCATAGCAGGGAAAAAACAGGAGTTCTGTTATCAAACACAGAGTTCTCACTGGCCAGTGAATGTTTACATGTGCTTAAGCCAAAGCTGTTACCCTCTGGGTGTGGTAGGAATGCCTCGTTAAGTAATTGTCTAATTAAAACCCATGACATAATGTAATGGGAGTTGCAGAGACAGCCTTTGCTTTGAAACTGAGCCCTGCTGGAATCCTGAGTTTGCATTCACATCTCCAGCTCCTTGGAGTTCTGCTCAGCTTCCCTCTGATTTCCAGGAGCTTTGGGTTACCCAGAGCCCTGGGAGAGCTCCAGGCTGAGCCCCTGCACAGCTCCCTGTGAACCTCAGTTCTTTCAGCCCATACAATCACCATGGCTCAGCCATAGCATCAGACTTCTAGGAGTAAAACCTGCTGGGACTGGGGAAAGGAACCACAAAAAGTGGGGTTGAGTAAAGAGGTGTGGTTGTGGGAGGAGGTGTGGGAAGAGTGTGCTGCAGGCAGGGCAGAGGGGCAGCTCAGAGCTCCCCAAAACTGAGAGCAGCACGTGGAGTAGTTTGCTGGTGTGGTTTCCTAGCAAGCTCTTGCACTTCACAGCTTGGCCACCTTTAACTCTCGTTCCATTAGATAAGAAGTTCGAGTTAATTAGAAAATATGTGTCCTTTTCTTTCCAGGAAGCTCCATGCCAGAAGTCTCCCAGGCAGCCAGGGAGCGGTGAGTACCAGAGAGGTCTGCAGAATACCAAACACTTGGCACTGCCAAAACAATGCTGGAAGCAGTGGTTTGGAAAGCTCAGTTTTATGCTCTGATGAGCAGTGAGCATTGATGATGGAGAAACCCCACTCCATTGTTCCTGTTAATGTTCCCTGTGCTCCTGTGCAGGCTGAAAAAAAATGTCTCTGATAGACATTTTTACCCAAAAGCCAACGAGCTCCAAATATCAGAGGACCAAAACTGATTTAACTGCACAAATAAGCCCAGTGCCAGCTTCCAGGTGCTCAGGAAAGGCCTGGAGAAACTGCAATATGAGAAATGTCAATTTCCACGCAGGGACTGTCTTTTGGACACCAAAATGCTAAAAATGAGGAATTTGTTTCCCATCAGGGCACTGTTGCTGCATGGTCTTGGATAACTTCTGGAGGCTATTAGAGCTATTAAAGCTTCCCTTGCTCATGGAGAACCCAAGGCAGCTGCAGGGTTTGTAACGGTGCTAAAAGGGCTAAACCCCTGGTGAAAAATGCACGTTTGGTAGAGCAGCACCAGGCCCTGCTCAGGGCAGCCCACAGGATTTACACTTGTGTTAAAGTGGATGTAGTGAGAACCTCTGTTAGGCAGCCATTGCAGCAGTGAGAGAACCTGTCCCGAGGCATTCCTGAGGGCCGGGTGCTCCCGTGTGTGGCAGGGCCCGTGAGAAGGTTTGCTTCGTCGGGAGGCCCTGGAGGATCGTGGATGGGACCCTGAACCGGCCGGTGTGCAAGGGCATGATGGAGGCCGTGCTCTACCACGTGATGAGCAAGCCGGGCGTGACGCAGCCGGGGCTGCTGCAGCACTACAGCGGCGTCCTGCAGCCCGTGGCCGTGCTGGAGATCCTGCAGGTACAGCCCTGCCAGCCCGGGGAACGGGGAACAACAGCCTGCTGCCTTTGGGGAGCATCAGCCAAAGCCAGAGCGAGGCACTGCTCGCAGGGAGGGAGGAGGGAAGCCTGATTGACCCGTGTCGGCACTGATTTTAGTTTGAGCTTGCTGCTGAAGTGGATGTACAGGGAGGTGAAAGTCCCGGTGGTTGGTGAAGAGTGGGGGTTTGTCACCATGAAGTGTGAGGTTGACTGTTTAATGCAGTGGTAATTACAGGATCATGGAATAGTTTGGGTTGGAAGGAATCTTAAAGATCCTCTAGTTCCAGCCCCCGGTCACCACAGATAATCCAAGTATTCTTAATTTTTTTTCTTATATACCTTCTAGATGGGTAATCTGCAATGAGAATCAAACTGAAATGTGCCTGTGCTAGACAATGTGTAAATCAGATCATCTGTCCTGACACACCTGCCTACTGGTCTTTAATAGGCAAACAGAACATGCCAAGAAAATTTTGAGTTTCTCATCATTTTGTTTGCACATCTTGACATTCAGTTGCCACCACTTTGGAAATGGAACTTTGATTTCTGTTTTTTTCCTATATATATATTCAGAATCCTCAAGCAGAGCAGAAGGCCTGCAGGCCTTCCCGAAAGCATGACTTCCCTGCTCACTGGAAATCCATTTTCCAGTGTCCATGTGCCACTTCTTCCCCTGAACTTGTACCCTGCGGTGACAGTGCCAGCTGGGAGTGTTGCCACTCGTGCATATCCTGTTCTGAGTGTTCCAGTAGGATTCCAGGGCACTCCACAGAATCAAGGAGTTAATTTCCTCTACATTTTACAGAGTGGAGGACTTCAGTCTACCTTCTGTACCAATAAATTCACTAAGAACTGGTTTTGAAACCACAGACAAAGCTTGTCATATACCTAGTAACCATTAACAAGGATTGGCACAGAAGTCTGGGATGGACATCTAGAACAGCCTTAGAGTTTTTGTAAGTGCCCATGTATCAATCACTGTGCTTGAAAGTAACTAGGTATATCCAGCTATAGCCAGAGCTTGCATGTTTTTATAGAGCTGTTTATCCTATTTACCTTTGTGTTGTAACCATGGGCTCAAGTGAAGCCACTTTTGGTATAAATTGTCCAACATTTCTGAAAACACTGTAGCAGCATTCACAGATTTTTTTTTTTTTCCCTTTCAACTGCCCAAATTAAAATATGTTAATTTTTTTGCAGGGTCTGGAAACTCTTGGTTGCATCAGACGATTCTACATGAAAAAGCCATCCCCGGTGTCACTCTTTTCTCAGCCAGTTGTGGAAGAACAACTAGAGAATCCCAAACTGAGTGAAAGCCCAACCATCTACTACGAGCCCACAATAGACTGCACACTCAGGCTGGGGAGAGTGTTCCCCTGCGACATGAACTGGAATAAATGGGTGCAGATTATCCCTGTATAGAAGGGGTAAAGCTGAGTCATGAAATTGGCTTAGCCTGTGGGAGTGTACATGCAGATTAAATGTTACAATTTGTGCTCCTTCATGTTTTTATTAAGTTATTTATCCTTTTTACTTCTGAATGTGTTTAAACTGAGAATAAAGCTTGATGTTAAAACACAACTAATACGTGCTCCTACCCGAATTATATTCTCCTCATATCAGTAATTGGCTGCAGTGTATATCTGTAGTTTCTGCTTTAACCGACAGGGTTTTCACAGGTCACAGCAAAGGTCCCTTTTTTCACTTTTGGCTCTCAGTAAGGCCACAGTGGTAACGCTTCACCTCTGCTTTGCCTTCTGTGCCGTAGCACAGCAGCTGCCTCAGGGCTGAGGTTCGCTCACCGTCCTTCAGTTCGGTTACCTTCAGGCCTGTCTCTGTTTGGAACACGGGTTTCTCGGTGTGCAGGGCACGACTTTTATCACCCCGGGGCCGCAGCACGGGCACAGCGCCCTGCTGGAGCCGCTTCCTCATCCCTGCCAGGCCCAAAGCAACCACGCAGCAGCCGCTTCCTCGCCCGCAGTGCCACGTTTATTGCAGGAGCAGCATCCCCGCTCCCCGCGGCCCCTCAGTCCCGCCAGCGGTGCCCGCACTGCGGGCTGCAGCACTTGTAGAACGTGGTCATGGGCTCGTCGGCCGAGCGCGTCTGGATCTGCATGAAATAGGCGCGGGGGTGCTCGCACTTGGGACACGGCTCTGCGGGGAAAACGCCGTGAGGGGCCGGCAGGGCAGGGCAGGGCAGCCCCGAGCCCCGCGCGGCCCCTCGGCCCGGCCCTACCTGCCGTGGAGTCCACGTTCTCCCAGGCCGCGGCGCCGCCCAGCACATCGTCCACCTCCTTCAGCCGCGGGTACTTCCTGCTCGTCACCTGCGGGACCGGAGCCGCTCAGCGGGCACGGGGCCCCGGGCACAGGGCAGCGGAACC
>VXBQ01014996.1:146036-181564 GCA_013400175.1 Phainopepla nitens | reverse complement strand
CGGCCCCTCGGCCCGGCCCTACCTGCCGTGGAGTCCACGTTCTCCCAGGCCGCGGCGCCGCCCAGCACATCGTCCACCTCCTTCAGCCGCGGGTACTTCCTGCTCGTCACCTGCGGGACCGGAGCCGCTCAGCGGGCACGGGGCCCCGGGCACAGGGCAGCGGAACCGGGCACGGCGGGCCCCGTTCCGCCCCGGGCCGCCCCCCGTCCCGCCCCGGTACCTTCCGCGTGACGTTGCGCACGTAGGGACAGGTGGTGCAGGCGAAGCGGTGGCAGCGCGGCCCCTCCTCGGCCACCAGCANTGCAAGGCGGACGGCGAGACCGTGCGTGCGTGCGGGGCCGGCCGGGGGCGGGGGGCCCGGGCGCGGCGGGCGGGCCTGACCCGGCTCTCCCCGCCCCGCAGCCGTGGTGGTGGTGCAGAACGCCTCGGTGCTGGAGCTGAAGAAGGCGCTGCGGCGGCACATCCAGCTGAGGCAGGCCCGGCAGGGCGGTGTCCAGCACCTCAGCTGGTGAGCGGGGCCGGGCATCGGGAGCGCATCCCACCCCGGTCCGCCTCCCGCGGCTCCCCATGAGTGTTTTTCCCGCAGGAAGTACATATGGAGGACGTACCACCTAACGTACAATGGAGAGAAGCTGGCGGATGACAGGAAGAAGCTGAGAGAGTGAGTTACTGAGCCCGTGCTGTGGGGCTGACAGGAGCCCACGCAGCATCCCCACGGGCAGGGCTGAGGTGGGAGGTTGTGCCCTGGATCAGGTGGGTCCTGTGCTGGAAATCAGCTGGGAGATGGGACAGCACTGCCCACAGAAGTGAGACAGGCAGACTGAGAGGGTCTCTGCGAGACAGGATGGCCTTGAGGGGTTCCTCAGCCACCAGCATCCTGTGCTGGGTTCAGCCAGTTCCAACCACCCCACAGAACCCTTGGCCATCCCTCCCAAGCTCCTGCAGAATGGTTACAGTTACTCAGCACAGATTCTGAGGTAGAAGGAAGGAAAAAGCCAGGAGCAGGAACTGCAACAGGTTGCCGAGGAAGGTTGTGGATGCCTCCACCCCAGCAATGGTCAAAGCCAGGTTAGATAAGGCTTTGAGGAACCTGGTCTAATGAGAGGTGTCCTATCCGTGGCAGGGGTGTTGGGACTGGATGGTCTGTAAGGTCCATTCCAACCCCATAACATTCTGATTCTATGAAGAATTGCAAGCAAAGAGGAAACCCAAGGACATGTGTTGATCTTTGGAGCTGCTCAGCCACCTCTCAAAAACAGTCTGGTAACAACACTGACAGGTGACTCCCATGTTTCCCTGCCTGTTCTTGAGGTGAGGAGAGATGAGGCACTTCCCTGCAGTGCTAGGTCTGCCAGCCTGTTGCAGACCAGTGAGGAAAGGTGGTCTGAAATACTAAAAATTCAGCAAGACAGCCCTAATCAAAGCTGTCCTTGGAAGAGTGAGCCTGGGTGACAGATGTTACATTTAAGGGGTTGTTGCAGTTAAAGGCAGATAAGCAGATCCTTCAGTGCTGGCAGCATACACAAGTGAGAATTTTAATGTGTCCTCATCCAGAGTACAGCATGGGATTGTAGGAGTCCATCTGTCCCTGGGAAAGATGAAGTTATAGGGTTTCACAGGTTGTTTTTCCTGGGAAGCTGGCATTTAACAGCACAACTCTGTTCAGGTACGGCATCAGGAACCGGGATGAGGTCAGCTTCATAAAGAAGCTTCGGAAGTAACCTGTGGGGTAAGTCCTGACTGCCCATTAAGAGCTTCCCGTTCCTCATCTTCCCCAGGCCATGGTGCTGAGGCTCAGAGCTGATGCTACTGCTCTCTGCTGGCTGGCAGAGTATTTCTGAATGTCTGCACAGGGCTGGTGTGCTTGTATCCACATCGTGGTAGTGTTGTTTGTGCTCCTCTTGGGGCAGGGAATCCTGAATTTCTTTATGAAATCCAGCTACTTCAGGTAACAGACTCTGGGAGCAGCAGCAGGAATAACTGACTCTGTGTTTCTCAATCCACTTCTACATTGTCTTGAGACTCATTAAACAGTGTTCCTTTGCTGCTGTGATTGCTTCTAGGACCTTGCTTTCTTTTAGGCTTTTTAAGTGTCTGGAAATCATTGTCAGGAGCTTGGCTAGGTTTCTAACTCATGCAGACATAATTCTGGTATTAATACTGCTATTTTGGGAAAGTTGTGCACACAAACACAAGATGTGGCCAAGACTCTTAGGCTTAGTAAGTCTTAAATTATGCTTTTAAAAACAGTCACAGTGGCTGAAGAACAGGGGTAAGAGCAGCTTGTCAGAAGCCTTGTGTTGTTTTGCTGGTCCAGGTACCTGGGTTAAAAATTATTCCTTTTTGACCACAGTTACCTTTTATTCTTCTTTCAACACCGCCATATTTTCAAGATCCAGTGTGATAAAATGTGTGCCCTAACAACAGCCACCTGTCCAGGGTGCCTGTGCCCAGCAGTCACCTCTGATAGTGGCTGATCCCTCCTGGACCATCATGGCAGTGTGGTGAGAAGAGCCCAGCATGCAGTAATTATTGTCACTGACAAATATTTTCCTTCTTAAACAGAGAGAGCAGAGAATCCAGCCCTACCAAGACCAGACTGTGGATTCAGCACCTTCCTGGAGGAAAAGGCTGTCACACTTCAGAGAGGAACAAACTCCATTGACTGGACATTCTCATGGTTTTTTACAGTTGCTGTTTGTGGTGTTTGCCTCTGAGCTGTATGTGGATTCCAGGGATTAAAGAGACCCTCTAGTTTTCTGAGACTTTTCAGGCCCTTATTTCCAGCTGCAGATCTGTATCTGGCTGCTCTGGGTGCTCCACAGGGTACATGAAACAGCAGAAGTGAGATAAGTAACAAAGGTAGACACAGACTACTCAGAACAATTGACAGTAGCTAAAACGCTACCTCACCGTTTAATCACCACCTTAGCAGTAGTAAACAACTCTGGTTAAAAATGTAGTATTGAAACTAGTGTAATAAAAATAATGGCAGCAGAAAAGGTTCAATACAATTGAACAAGGCACAAACGTTCTGTTTTTCAGAGTCTTCTGAGATAAGGCAAACCATGCCTGCCAAGTGCTAAGGAGACAGTTTAAATTATCCACGGGCAGGGTTAGAAGTGTCATTGGATTAGAGGATTTGTCCCCATGGCACAGCAAATGCAAAGACAGTCCATCTCCAGGGCCTGCTCGAGAAGCCAGTCTTTGCTGTCAGTGGAGCTGTGCATCCAGGTCGTATTTCTCGCAGAATTTGTCTGTGAAGGGTATGCAGGTGAGGAACTCGCACCACTCGCACTTGATGGGGTAGAAATAGAACAGAATCACCAGTCCTGAGAAGAGTGCAATGAAGATGAGCTGGAAAACTATAATTTGGCATCGTTTCCTATATAAATCAAACTTTCCAAAGCTAATGTAGGGCAGGAAGGCAAAGGAGAGAAAGAAACCACTGATAAATCCTGAAATGTGAGCGAAATTATCGATCCAAGGCAGGAGGCCAAAGGCAAAAAGAAAGAGCACCACAGCGAGTAGCTTGAAGAAAGCCCTCCATGGGCGTGCCAGGATTTGCCAACTCTGGAAGAGCTCCACGAAGAGACAGGCCAGAATTCCAAACTGGGATCCTGCAGGGCCAACCTGCAGAAGAAGAGCATTACAGATAATGTCAGGCTCATGCCACGTGCCTGGCCTCTGCAGCCAGCTCCAGGAAGTAGTTACTTCTTACTCAGCTCCTGTTCAGTGGTTCTTGGCAAAGAGACTCTACAACTTTATCCATATAATGGAGTGCCAGGAGTAAAGGGGCCTGGTTGGATTTAGGATCAAGGTGTGAGGCCAGAACAGACTAAAGAGGGCAGATCTGGTTTAGTGGCCAGAAGGGAGAAGCCTCTGAAGGCAATCTCCCAGCTCCCCCCAGCCACCATGTAGTTTTCCATATGGAAGGAGCTGGAAGGCAGTCCTGCAGGTACAGCCATTCAGTCTCCTGTGGGCAAGTTGAGCTCTGCTCTTTGCCCTTCTCATGTGGAGGGTGTCTGACACCAGGTACAGCCCTTGATTCCGAGCCTGCCTGGGGCCTCTCTCCCTCCGTGGTAGGACAATCCCCCCTCTGTTATGAGAGGCAGCCTTTTTCCTGCAGGCAGCCCAGGCCAGTCACTTGGAAAGCCCATGGTACCCCGGGGGATGTTGCTGCTAAGGAGTTAAATGATGGTGTGCTGCCATCTTCGAGCTACAAGTGCCAAGGCTGCAGTGGTGAGCCCAGCTCTGGTGGCTCTGCCTCAGCCACAGAGGCACAGGCACATAAAGAAGGGTTGTGCTCAGGGCAAGTTACCAGGACCCTGAGCTGCAGGAGACCCACCTCTGCTCTGTAGGGTAGAAATATTGCACTGGCAAGGTTCCCAGTGATGCCACTGAGAAGGTAGATGATAGAGATGCGGTGCCATCCTGCCAGCTTCTCTAGGTCCCGCAGGATCGTCATTTGGAAACAGACTGAAACCAGACAGTGCAGGATCCTGCCAAGTGCAGAGTACAGGAGCTGAAGCAGCAGCCACTGAAGCCACCCCTGTGCTCGTGTTCTGTCCCCAGCCTTGCTGAGAGTTCCTGCTGTGGCCTTAGCCCTGCTGCTAATCCCTCCCAACAAACCTTGGCAGGGAGCACAGCTCAGCATCCCTGTGTCCCCCACGAGGGACAGCACAACCCTCGCAGCAGTCCCTGGGCTGAGGGTGCCCCCACCCTGACAGTGGAAGTTTTACACCTCTGCTTACCCAGCGTGGAGGAAGAGCGAGAGCCAGAGGCGGTAGAACTGGTCAGGGACTTCTGGATTTAGGAAAGGAAGGAGCCCACAGACATCATCCATGCAGTGCACCTAGGGCAGAAGTGGGTGTTGAGAGAGGCCCTTTTCCAAGCCCAGGGCAGACTGCAGACAGCTCTGGAAGAGGGGCTCCCCTCCCACTTCTCTGTTGAACCAAGTCCCAAGCCTTGTCTCCAACACAAATTTACACAACCCCATCCCTTCCATGTGGCAGCTTTAAGCCCACATTTTTAACCCTAGCACCCAGATCTGAAGCATCTTCTCCCCCACAGAGCAGACTGTGGATCCTTCTCCCACTGCTTTCACAGTGGTCCTGTGCTGGGCTCGCACAGCTGCCAGCCCAATTCCCAAACTGGCTCCCAAAGGGGCACAGATGCAGCCACCTCTGTCACTCCAGTCACGAGCATCAGCTTCCCCCGGGCTCAGGGTTGGGTAGGACACAGGACTCCCACCTAATCTGCAGCACTGTCACCCCAGATCCTGGCAAGCTGCTGAGGGCACCTGGAGGGAAAAGGGCAGCCATACAAACCCCCAGCTGCATCCTTACCTGAGAGCAGAGCGTGGCCTCCTCATGGAAATAGCCCCGCATAAATTCACAATACTCCCGGGAGGTTATTTCACACCTGCAGGAGGCACAAATCGCACACGGAAAGCACAATGGATCATTCCTGTGCCCTCCCGGGCCACCCACTCTGCTTTTCTCATCCCATCCATGAGAACTGATGCCTTCAGCTGCCCCTGACATGCTGTAGTGTCTCAGCAAAGGCACAAACACATTCCCATTTGAGCCCAGTGCCTCTCCCAACTCTCCTCCAGGAAAGCCTCCACAGACCTGCATACCAGGGCTCCCAGGCAGGTCCTAAAGCTGCTGCTGAGAGCTGGGAAGAACCACCAGAGCCTGGGGAAGCTGTGCCTCAGACTGAGGGAGTCTTGTGCCTCTGCAGCTGGCAGAGGGGGAGGGGGGCTGTGTCAAGAGTGTCCTGGTCATGACTTTCAGGGACAGAGAAATTCCTTGGGGCTGCACACATTTTTCTCCCTGTTAGGGAAAGCCAAGTCCAAGCACTAGGTTACTACTCAAGCTCAGGCATAACATGAAACAAACAACATCTTCCTCTTTTGCAAACCCTGAGTCGGTCATTTCCTGGCATCTCCTTTGAGTGCCCCAGGGACTGCAGGCTGGGGACAATGGAGCCTGTCAGGAACAAGCTGGCCATTCCTAAGGAAAAGTACAGGACACCCCAGCAGAATTGTTCAATCCCTCCAAACTGCTTATCCAAATCCCTCCATACTGCAGGACCAGTTGAGTGAGATACCCTGCTGTGCCACAGACTCAGGCTGGCTGTTAACTCCTGCTCCATCTGGGAGACCTGTCATGGCTCTCTGTCCAACTCCCCTTCCCAGCAGGGCTCTGGGCTGTGTGTGGAAAGGACAAGGAGGGCAAATGGCTGTGTCTACAACCTGAAAAGGCCCCATATCTCACCCCAAGACCCAGCCCCTCCATACAGGTAAAACTCACTACCTTCCCTTGGTCCCAATGCAGCAGGGCCGGCCTGTAATCACACAGTCCATGTGGAGGTGGTTGGTGTAATTCCCAGCACTGTTTTTTGTGCAGATCTGGAAAACAACAACAGGCTGCAGTCAGACAGCCACAGCTTTGCTTGCTGGCTGGGTAAAATCAAAACAGCCCCTTGGGAAGAAGCCAGATCCCAGACACAGCTCCCTCTGACAGCAGGATGGTGCCTGATACTCCATCTGCCTGAGCATCAGTTGACACCTCCTCTCCAGCCTGAGGCTGAGCTGGTTTCCATCTCCCTGTTACCCTGACAGGATCCTGGGCTTTAGCTGGCACAGAACAACTTTTGTTGTTGGAGGGCCTTGAGCCTTGGCTGGGAAGAGCATGGCTGCCCTGGGCTGGTGTTTGTGACAAGCAGCAGAAGCTGCATCAGAGGCCCTGCCCTCCCCCAGCACAGCTGAGGCTCTGCACAGGGGGATGGAAATGCCACTGTGCAGCTGCCCACGCAGGCCCTTGCCTCTGGCCATGCTCACCGGCCACTTGGTGATGTCATCTGGCCACTCGTGCGGCTCCATCGAGGCTGGCTGCTCACACACCCTGCAGCAACAAAGCACAGATCAGCCTGAGAAATACCCTTTCCCAGCACCAGGCAGGATTTCCACACTCTGCCTGTGCCCAGGCTGCTACTCCACAGCTCCCTGTGTCCCTGGGTGGTGACACTGACACACTGGACCAAATCAGCCAAGGCCATGCTGGTCAAAGCCTCAGCCTCCTTCCAGCAGAGGTCACAAAGGCAGCACACAGCTGCCCAGCAACAAACTGGACCCTTTCCAGGTGGACACACCCCAAGGGCAGGAATTCATCTGGTTTCAGCTCTACACCAGCCCGCAGTGACTGTCTGCCAGGGCACCCAGCAGCTGCCTGGGCTCCTGGACAGAGGTGTGCTAGGCTCATGACTGCTGCACCCCAAGCAGGGAGTTGTGCAAGGAGCAGGTGAGGAGGGGGAGGGTTGAGGAAGGCACCCACAGCTCACAACAGGCCACTGTTCAGGTGGGCAGCCCACAACAGAGACCAGGGGTGAACAGAAATAGGATCACACCCTGCATCAGCCTACCCTGCAATGCAGGGACATCACTGCCACACACCCCTCCAGAGCAGCTGCTGCCTCATCCAACAATCCACAGGCCTGGGACTGACTCTACAGCAGCCCTGCATCCCCAAGGATGGCTGCTGGGCCAGGCAGGACCTACCTGGGGTCCTGATGACAAACAGAGCCAAACTGCCTCTTGTTTCCTGCCAGCATTGGTGTGCTGGGGTGATGGGGCCACTTCACCCACACGGCCAGCGTGGACTGCAGGAGAGAGGAGAGGTGTCACCGTGATGCCCAGGCAAAGAAACATCAGCAGAAGTGGCCCTGAGCCTGCAGGGCTGGCAGGAAAGGGGCCATGGCACTCACTGAGCACTCCTCCTCCGAGGTCTGCACACAGCCTGACTTGTCGTTGCGCACGCAGCACGCCGAGTGCTTCTCCTTCTCCCGCTTGGCACTGATGAAGCTGTGCACCTGCTGGTCCTGCCTCATGCACGGGGAGAACTTGGCCCCCAGGTGGATCAGGGCCTCCTGGCAGAGATGAAACACTCAGCTCAAGGGGGCAGGCAACGATTGCCCGGGCAGAGCAGGCTGGGGGAACTGCTAGGGGTACCCCTACCCAGACTCAAGGGCCAGGGACAAGTCCTGCACGATGAAGCCAAACACACACCATGCACATTCTCTGTATTTGCTTTGGAGACAGGTTCAGAACAAAAGTTCAGGGATTTCTTTGCCCATAGCCCCAGAAATGGCTGGGAAAGAAAAACTTTGTGACGTTTCCTCTTCATTTTTGTCTTTCCCAGGGGGAATGGGATCAGGAAAGCTGTCACACACCATATAACTCCTGCATTTTTTCTAACCCCGTGCTTGTCTTTGTAGCAACAAGGTGCAAAGCAGGAGAGCCAAGGTCCATCCCAACCTCCAGGCACCCCATCCTGCAGGGGCTAGGAGCACTGCTGCTCCCTGACAGTGACAGCAGATCCCTGAGCTCCAAGCAGCAGAGGGCTCTGGTCCATGGGGTGGCACAGCTGCAGTACACAGTCCCCCATCCAATCACTAACAGTCCCACCAATGGCACTCACTGAGCTGGGGCCGATCCAGAAGTTTTCCTGCTGAACATATTTGACATTTTCATAAACCCCTCTGTTTCGCAAGACCTACAAGGAGAGAAAGCAAGAGCCCTGTGAGCTCCAGCCCCCAGGGTCAGCAGGGCAAGCAGCAGGGACTGGTGAAAACAGCCCCCAGGATGAACAGGAATACCCACAGCCAATGACCAGGCCCATAGCTCTCTCCAACTGGTCTTTTGCAGGATCACATGTAAACCCTCATCAAGGTGTGGGCACCTTCATGTTAAGGTTTCATTTAAAATGTCTATCTCTGGCTACTTCAACTTTCAAGAAATCCCAGGGCCCAGAGCCCCTGGAGTGGCCTGAGCCTGCACAAAGCTCCACAGAGCTGAGCAGCACAGGCAGCACTCACAAGCAGTGCAGGCCCAGGGGCTGGTGGCAGTGCTCTGAAAGCTGTCAGATACAGAGCTGAAGAAGCTCCCCAGGGCATCTCCTGCATGGAGCAGGGACAAGGCTGTAGAGATATCTGTACCCAGGAACCTTTAACAACGTGTGGGAAGGCTACAAACAGCTTCAAGATCAGCTCCCAAAGTCAGACGAGTCCATTTTGCTCCCGGCAGAAGCAAAATCCTGCAACTGTTGCAAAAACTTAGCTCAGGCTTGAAGCATTTCCCTGCCCTGATCATCCTTCTGGTCTCCACCAGGAGGGGAACAAGCTGTTTGGAAGTGCTGCCAGCACAGCCACCGTGCTTTGTGTCAGATCCAATCTGACATCAGGAGCAATGTGGCTGCAGGAGGGAGAGAAGGTGGTGTGGGGGCTCCCAGAGAGCCTCCAGGCAGCCCCCCAGGGCTGGACAGCCAGCATTCAGTCGAGAAGGCAAGGAGCCAGTATGCTGTGACAGCAGCTGAGGGCTGAAACTCAATCACACTCCAGGCATGGCAGGGGGAATCACTTACTGAATCAACAGTTTCATGTTGTGAGAACCCCACAGGGGCGATGCCATAGATGCACACAGCCAGGATGGTGATGAGTGAATGCACAAAGGTGACCCAGTAAGTGAAGAAAGGCCTGGATGGAGGGAAGGGGAAAGAATCAGAGGCAGAAACACAGGCATATTACATCTGCTAAAATAACAGAGGGAAAAAGCTGCTGTGTTCCTCCAGAAACCTCTCCAAAATCTGAGGTATGTGGCCAGGATCACCTAGGAGTGCACAGGACAGGAGAAAATGACCTAAGGTCTTGCTGGCAGACAGAACCTGTTTATTCTGACTCCCCCATTACCCTGGACAAGCACCCTTTCCCAAGAAAACATCCATGAGAGCACCGAAGCCTGACACCGAACTGTGCTGTGCATCTGAAATAACGACTCTAGGGGAATGATCAGAGGCAGGGATAGCTGAGCTCGCTGCTCACCACAGGGCAGTGGAGGTGGCACACGGGCCTGCTGTCCCTCCGAGCAGCAGAGACACAGACACACACTGGGTGAGGTCCCAGCGCATGGTGACACAAACACGCTGCTGTGGCTGCAGCTGGCTCTGTACTGCCAGGGACAGAGATGGGGGGCTCACAGCACCCCGTGACCCGAGTCCCCGGGGGCCAGCAGCAATCTGCAGCTGTGCTGGGAAGCCCCGCGAGCGCAGGATCACCTGTGGTCATCCATGTCCTCGATCTGCCGCTTGACGTAGCTGTCGATGCGCTTGCGGTAGGTCCTGTTGGTCAGCTTGCCCACCATGCCCAGCCCGTAGGGCCTCTTCTCCTTGGCAAAGAGCTTCCTCACGGGCACGGCGATGCGCTGGCCTCGCTTCTGGGGGCTCACGCTCACCACCTCCTGCCGCAAGCGCACCTTGGGCTGCGCCAGGCCCCCGTCCTTCTGCTTCCTCCAGCCTCGCTCCAAGGGGCTGAAATCAAAAGCAGGACAGAAGTAGGGACCAGCCTTCCCGTGGTCTTTGGTGGCAGCAGAGCTTCTGTCTGTCCCACCTCCTCCAGGCTGGGCAGCAGCAAGGTGCCCTGAAGTGGGAGCTGTATTTCAAAGGGTTACACAGAGCCAGTAAATGAAAGCACAGAAGTGGCAGAACGCACAGCAAACACGCAGAAAGTGGCACAAGGCAGCTGTGCCAAACTAAGCCCCACCACTGAGGAGCTCTCGAGGCTTTGAAGTGTTTCAGCAACAGGCTGAAACAGGGAGGCTGCAACAGGCACCTCTGCAGCCTCAGGCACATCTACTTCCTCCCCTACTTCAATTCTCTTACTCTACCCTCTGCTATGAAATGGAAGTGGAGTTTAGCCCAGCAGTTGAAATACTCACCTTTAAATGTCACTTCAATGCCTCACTTCAATGTGACTGGACTGGCAGATTGGATAAAAGTGAATCCAAGCAGCTTCCCAGACCAAGAAAGCGGCTGCAAGCTGTACTAGCTGTAAGCTGTACATGCTGCAAGCTGTACCAGCTACCTCTCACAATCTCTCTTCCATTTCTCCCTGATTTGTACCAACATGTGCATTTTTCAGAATAAAAAAAAAGCAGGCTTCATCAACACAATAAAAATCCCAAGCATCCCAAGCTAAAAGAAGGCTTTTTTGTCAAAATAGATCTGATGAACATTGCACATGTTACTGGTGAATAATACCTACTTTTTAAGTCTCCATCACACCCAGATAGTTTTGTGTTTCCTTGCTCTTAGACAGCAGTGTGAAGGTCACATCTGCAGCACTCAGACCTGACCAAAAAACCCCAACTACCTCCCATTTCACCCTCCTCATTGTCTGGCATTGCAGTAGGCATGCTCCTGACATGTGCTCTAGTCCAGTGTACCTCCTCTGGCTGCCTAAATGTCCCACTCTGCACAAAGACAGTGCTTGTCAGAAGTGCTGAGAGGAAACAGGAAACAATCTTTCTTCTGAAAGATGACTGGAGAGTATTTGGAGAGATCATGACAGCTCTGAAGTCCGTACTTCAAGCAACAGGATAAAGGAGAATCTGAACCTCTGTAGCCAAAATACTGCTGGAAACTTCAGCTCTTTTCATATTGCACCTTGCAGAAGATACATTTGAATATCTCAACTTCCCCTTGGGAAGTCCTTCTCCAGCAGAAGGTGCAGATTCCACTGCAGCCTGCTCCTGCCCAAGAGGTTGAGTGGTTTCTGTGTGGCGGACGTGCTGCTTCCCGGCATTTCCAGTGCTGGAAATCTCCCCCTGCCCAAACAAACACCTCACCACGGGAAAGGACACCCAACTGTGACTCTGATAATAGCTCTCTGAAGTGTGAAAAAAATGTATTTTCCTCAATAAATAAAACTATTTAAAGAGATTCAAAGGGAGCCAAGAAGACTGAAACCATCTCAGAGGAGTGACAACAAACTCCCACCGTTTGTGCTTCCCCTTATGTTAAACTGAGTCAAGTTCTTGGAAACACTTGAAGGGAAAGTGCCAACACAGCAAGACGGGCTGAGAGCAGCAGAACCACAACAAGGACCTCCCTGTCTGCTCCATGTTCACACCTAGCAGAGCTCTCTGCTGGGGTGAGCTGACTCGGAAGCAACACAGAGCAATTACTCAGTACCAGTTACTCAGGTGGAAAAAATCCAGGCATACAGTACAGCACCACCCACATATTTGTAGGGCTCTCAGCACCAGTGCCACACCTTTCTCTCATTTCAAGTGAGGAATGCAGTCCAGCTCGACACTCTGCAATGCTTCACCGCTCCTTGGAGCATGAGAACAGCTACTGGTGACTGTGGCAATGGCAACAGCTTTCTCACTTTGCCATGCCCTCCATAGCCAAAGGCTGGGCCCTCAGCATCCTCACAGCTGATTTAAAGTGTCTTTTGCTTCCTCAAGGCATGATACAATCTCTGAAACACATTAGTATGAAGCTGGAAGTTGCTGGAGTGACTTCAGAAGTGGCCTCAGAGTCATCTTTCACATGCATGGGTAGCTGGGGCAGGAAATCTTCAGCTGGATTTAAAGAAAACCCATCACTGCACTGCTCTGAGCTCTGCATCAAGAACCCACAGCACTTAGATCTTGGCTTCCTCCATGCAGGAGGCCCCACTCTAAATGGGTTGGCTACCCCATGTTAGGCTTTGGCAGCTACCATGAAGATACTCACAGTAGTAAGTGGCTTCTTTCAAGCTCATTTTTGTCCAAGGCACCTCCTGTGAGATCTGTCTGATCTGGAGGTTTCACCTCAGCATCTTTGATTGCAGCTTCTGATGGTGACTCGAACACTTCATCCGGGTAAGTAGAGAGCTCCTCATGAAGGACTCCTTCCTGGGCAGAGAGACAGCAGTCCCATCAGAAGAAGCCGACATCCCATTTGAGACAGCAGCCCTGGCAGACAGCAGTGCTGCTCTCTGCAGCACACAGTCCTGCCAGAACCAGAGTCCTGCTCTGCCTCTGGGCCAGCACCGTGGCAGACCTGCCCCTCACCCGAGCGAAGAAGGAGGTGTCGAGCTCATCTGGGAAATCTACCGTGTCCTCCTCCAGGAAGCTGGCGGGGGTGAAGCTGCGCCGCTGGGCCCTCCTCAGGGTGCTGTCCTTCACAGAGCGGCCCTGCAACCAGGGACAGGGGCATGCAGGCACTGCCAGAAACCTGAACCCCAGCTCACAAACCCACCCCAGCCAGTGCACAGGGAGCCCGAGCGCTGAGCATGGTTTGTGCTTGTGGAGGGAGCACAGCAGGCACAATGTGTGACACCTTTCTGGTGAGACACACAGCTGTCACCCCACTTCTCAACCTACAGCGCCCACCTCCAGGCTTGCCATGTGCTCCTCTGCCACATATTGTACAATGTGTCTCACCAAACCACTGAACACAGCAAAAAACATCACTGAGCCCAGGAAAGCAGCCACAAGGCAGGATGAAGAGACTTGTATGGAAAGAGCCTCAGGTATTTCTGCTCTTCCGTGGCTGCTCACAGGTGGAGATCGACCGCCCAAAGGTCCAGACAGGCTGAACTGGGCCTGCCAGAACACTCTGAGGCTGCTGGCTGTGGGAATCAAAGCCTCCAGGCCAATGAAGAAAAAGACCAGCACCAAAACTGAACCACCATCCCTGCTTTCCTGCCAATCCTGCCTCCTGTACACATGGCTGAAACACAACAGGGGGTGACTTCACTTCCTCCCCTCCACCGCAGCTATCCCCGTCCTCTGTGCTGAGCAGCTCCTTCCCCGGCACCCACGTCCCAGGGCAGAGCCCATGCGGCCCCTGCCCCCTGCAGGCAGTACCTTCACCAGCGCGGCAGCCGCTCGGAAGCTCATTTTGGCCACGGACTCGCGCTTGCGGCGCCGCGGGAGGCGGTTGAAGCCCGAGCGGGAGCTGGTGAAGGAGCAGAGGGACGTGGCCCCCGGCGTGATGGGCGTGTGGGGCATGCTGCAGCCGTCGGCGTCCTCGGCCATCCGGAACGCTCGCCCCCGCGCCAGGGGGTCGATGATCTGCCAAAGAGGAGCAGCCCATCAGTGCATCCACCCCCAAAACCTTCCCTACCAAGCCTCCTCTCTCCTCCAAGACAGGGGCCTGGGATTGACAGAGAACCAGGCTGGAGGGACCAACAAGCAATTCTACAATAGGGAGATAAGGAATGGCCTATTGGGTTTTTTTCTCTTCTGTTAGTATTGACTATTGTCAACCAGTGTGTTCCAGTATCTCACGTAAGACTCCAAACCTCCTTCAGCCCTTCCTCAGCTCTTGGTTTCATTGTCTCCCATGCCAATGAGCTCAACAGTTAGAGAATGTGCTGTCTAAATAGGAGTTTGAGAAATCCCTGAAAACAGAAATGTTCTTTCTTCAGCTAGTTTCCTTCCTGATATTGGACAGCCCAGGACTTAAGCAGTTTCCTGTTATCCTGTTGAAACGTTACTGTATATTTACATCTGCTTCCATTAATTAACAGCTGGATAAAGCAGGCAAGCTTCCAGGAGCTACAAGCCCTTCTTTGGGATTCTCAGGCCAGTGCTCTCACTTATTCCAAACACACAAATCAACGTAATGAAAATATTGCCTTCAGCAACAAACCTTGCCTCTGTCCTTACATCATCACAGCTGTGGTTTCCATAAGACCTCTATGCTTTATCCCAAGGTTTTACAAGCTTTTTTAATCCACAGTAGCACACTCAACAGAAAGCTTAATGGGCTTACACCTACTGACACCATGTCCTGAGTTAATGTAGCCCACAGAGAGCTCAACAATATTTCTAAGTCTCCTGTGACCAAAGATCCGATGTAAGACATTTAACACAAAAGAGGACAACAAGGTGAAATGGGATTGTAAAATACCCTACATTCTCCTCTGCTTTAGTGATGCCACCCAGCTGCAGGTCACAGGACCAGCTTTGGAAGGAATTGTTTTCTCACTCACCCAGTGATGTTCACCAAAGCACAGTCATCAACCACACCAATTACTGTCACTGAGTGGAGCAGTGGGAAGAGCTGGATATCGTGGTTAGTTCTGGTCACTGGATGGGCTCATCTGGGCCCTGCCTCCTTGGGTCACACTTAAAGGTAACAAGGAGGAGGTAGCACCAAACCCAAGTGCCCTTTGCAGGCACTCAAAACCACTTCTGAGGACCCATGAGCAGAGCTGGTAACAACACCACTGATGCAAGAGACACTTCTCAAAATCTTAAAATATAACCAGGTTTCTATGGGGACAGTAGCTGTGCTACAGCCTGAATTCTGCTTGGGGCAGAGCAAGTGTCCCCAGCAATTCCAGTCCTGCTACTGTACATTTGGGTCCAACAAAGTGGCTACTCTGGGTACAACACAATTTTGTCCTTGCAAAATGGCAGCAGAAAGGCTGAGCTGAGAGCTCCTGGACATGCTGCACACCCCTGATAGCCACAGTCACAGCACGACAAACATGGCTCCGAGGCACCGGCACAGCTGAGGCATCTCAGCCAAGGAGACCAGAGAGAGGCTGCTGAGATAGAGCTGCCAAACTGTACCTGCGACATGAGAAGTGTCTGAGCACAGAGCCCAGACGTGTCGAGGCAGAGCTCAGCCTGCAGACAGGTCACAGCTGCCAGTGCAGCAAAGACACCAAGCAGGGAACTCAGCGATGGCCTTGCCTCTGTGCCAGGTCACTCACCTTCTGCATGCCCAGCTGGCAGGGTCCCACGTAGAGTGGAGGAGGGGTCTCTGTGCTTGTCAGAGAAATATTGTCCTGGCTGGGCAAGTCCATCTCCCGGATGACCTGAGGCTTGAGCTTCCCGTAGCGCAGGCTGCAGTGGCGCAGGCTCTTCCTCTGCCATTTCTGAGTGGCATCGCTGTCCTTGCTCACCCCAAACCAGTCTGCCGTGCCTCTGAAAGATGCCAGCAGACAAGTGCTAAGAAGGAGGATGTTTGCTTGGACCATGCATGTGAAAAGACAAACCCCTGGTGGTCACTCGCAGCCCACCCCAATTCAAAGACAGAACTCTTTCCCAGGAGTATCTTGCAGCTTGTCCTCAGCTGGTTTTAGCAACCTGACAGATGCTGGCCAGAAATGTTTGACCATCAACAGCATTCTGTCTCTTAAGACAGAAGGAAAATGACAGGAGATATTTGCTGTGGGTAAAGGACACAGCAAATTCTGTTCTGAGTTTTTCTAAAAAGAAAGGAAAAGAAACGGTACAGAAATTTAGAAAATAACTTGGTGAAAGGTTGTTTTTTACTTTAAAAACCATCTATTGCAAACACTTACCATCTTCAGGTCAGCTCTAGGTCCCCATTGTGAGACTGTACTGTTTCATAGCTCTGTAACTTCTCCCAAAGGCTATCAGAAATCACTCTTCTCTCCCAGCCTCCCCTCCACACTCCCAGAATCTCCCTAATTTCTCCATCTCATGCTGCAGGATTTCTAACCTCCTCAAGGGTAGCATTAACAGCAAAACTTGCTGCAGTTCTGGTCTCTGCAAAGGCAGACACACACAGTTCTAAGCTGCTGGTTGCAGAAGCAGGAGCACAAGGTTGCAGCCACAAGGCAAGTTTGCTGCCAAGTGGCTGCTGCCACAGAAGAGCAGTGGATCAGAAGCAAAATCCCAAGGAAGGCGGGGAGGGATCAGGATAAGTCAGACTAAAAGCCTATTTCAAATCCTGCAGGACAGCTGGTAACCTAAACTTATGGCTGCTCATGGCAGCCCTGCCAAGCATTTCCCACCATGGCTAATCCATCCTCAGGAGATGACAAGCTGTCTCAGCCTATAGCTGACCGGCCCAGGTGTTGAAACATGAAAGTCTTTCCAAGCCAAACCCAAACCCCTGGCCTCAGCCCCTCTGCTCAGGGGCAGGATCTCCAGCTGCTGAGAAGCAAGACCTCACAGATCACAAAGTGAGCATTAAAATACACACTGGAGTAAAGGCTGGGATAAATCTAGAATTAGGCCACACAGGGGAACTGAGACAGTGCACTGGAGACAGCAAACCAATACTGTGGTTTTGCACCCTTCCAAGCAAAAAACCATCAACCAACAGGTGAAGGTGCTCTGCCACCATGTCAAAAGGTGTGTTTGAAATCCACAGCTTTGCTGGCTAAAACCTTCCATATCAACCACCACACGTTTTCCTCTGCCCTCCCTGTTCTCACAATGATCAGAACAGACCCTTCATAGGTCATGTGGGCCACTGCTGGAATTCACCTGACCTCAATGACCCAAATGCCACCAGCAAGTCAATGTGCCAGCCTCTGGAGATGAGGCTATGTGAAAATCTTGGGGCACCTCTCTGCTCCCACAGTCCCATATCTCCTTGAAGCAATCTTCCTCTCCATCCAGAGCAAATGCCCAGGGCCAGCCCCTGCCCTGGCAGACTCACAAAGCCTAGAGCACAGAGTTCAAGCTGCCAGTTGCTCTGGCACAACTCACACCACAGAACAGCCTGACAACTCAGAGGGCTCCCCAAAGACTGCTGTAACCAGTATTTCAACAGCAAGGTGACCTTGGGTGACAAGCCCGTACACAGGGCCTCAAAGGGAGAGGGGCTGAGGGTCATTTGGGCCCATATGAGCCTGCTGAGGAATGGCACCACCAGGCATCTCAGAACTCTCCAAAACTGTGCTCCCACTAGTCTGGAAGGACAAGCACCACCACAGCTGTGTGAGGAACACTGTGGAACTGCCAGAGACCACTGCTGGGCCAGGGTAAAGAGCTGTCCCACTCCCCAGTCACAGCCAAAATAGTCCACTGAAGAGTTTAGGGCATCTGGAGCACCCTGGGAAGATGCTGAATGCCTCTGTCCAGCTGGGGAACTCCATCACATCCTATGGAGTCCCCAGGGCACTGTAACAACCAATATCAGAGTCAGCTGTCACTCTTCTGTCACGATGAGCCAAGCAGCCCCAAAGGTGGTCACAGTGCCAGAGTGGCAGCTGGCCAAGGGCAGCAGTGAGGACGGTAGGACAGGAATACAGGGCATTAGGTCCAGTCCCTGCCATGCACAAAGTCACACTGTCTGTTTGTTTTAAAAGTTTCCTGAGCTTCAGATTTGTGGTGATGGTCAATGGGCCGTTGTGCCCTGGACTCCTGGAGTGGCTCATCTGCTTGGCTCTAAGTAAACAAAGACCTCCACCTCAAAAAGAAAACAGTCACATTTGCATTAGAAAAAACCATGATGTAAACAGAGAAAGAGTGGATGCTGTATTCCATTCATCAGCTCTGAGCCCTTTTGGACCAACATCACAGTGTCTCTTTGGTGCTGCTTCCTCTCCTTTCCCTCCTGCCCCAAGAAGGCTTTGGGGCCAACATATGCTGCACTGCTGCCAGCAAAGGCAGGCTGGGCTAAGGCTGCCCTGGGGAGATATTCCAGCTATGGTGAACACCAGGAGGTTGACAGCTTGTTAGGAAAGGCAGGAGGGAGTGAGGCTGGCGGGTGGACAGCTTGTTAGTCCATGCTACTTATTGACAGCTGCCTACACATTTAGTAGGAGTGACAATTGTTTTTTGTTAGAGGCACACATGAACTTTCTCACTCTGCCTGTCTGTAGGCCTCTTGGACAGTCCTGGGAAGGCAATGTGATCTCAGCAACAGCCAGACTCTGTGCAGTTCACAACAGCCCTGGCACACACATGCAGGGGTGGGTTTCACACTCAGTGCTACCAGTACCTGAAAAACGATCGGGGCAGGGACTGCCGCTTTCTCAGGGAGCTCCTGCCCCCCCGGTGCCCACGAGCGGGCAGGGTCTGACTCCTTTGAAACCGAACCTGTCTGCTGCAAAGAAAAGAGAGCTGAGGGGAAGGAACCTCCAGGGCTGTGGAGGGGAGCAGCCACTGCATCTCCTTCCATAGCCCCACGGGCAGCAGTTGTGCCCCACTGCATGTGACAGTGGCCTCCAGCTGAGAGAACGACCTAAGAGAAACAGCCAAGCTCAAGGCACACAGCAGCATCTTTGAACCCAGGAGGCTGCTGAATCCTCTTGGTGCACCTGTGAACTGTGTCTCTCATTACTCTTGAAGGTACCAGGAGTATTGGATCCCCCTCAGCTCCCCCTCTAAGACCTGCCTTCTTCAGCCTAGACACTCAGCTACAGATTCCACAGCCGGCTTTGGACACCAGTGTGAAACATGGAGGTGTCAGCAGGCTGAGATGTGATCTGCTTAGAGACAGGTGATCCCTGACAGGATCTTGCCTAGTGCACAAGTGTACCTGTGCCACATGTGCTGCCTTGCATGGACATCTCAGACACCCTGGGAGACTGGAAATGGTGTTAGATGCTTTCAAATGAATCACTCCCATGCCTTGTTCTGGACTACACAGGTTTGACTTTATGCTCACACTTAATCTGTGTCCTCCAGGGAAGATGGCATGGAGTCTGCTGCAGTTCCACATTCTGTGCATTGAGGGCTGTGTTAAGCAGGAAACTCAGCAGTCAGCCTTCCTGGACTCACAAAACAAATCCCAAGATACAATTTAGGGATGTCTGGTCTGCATTCTCCACTGCATCCCTAGCTCTGCTAAACAGAAAACAGGGGTTTAAGCCTTGGTACTTTCCAGCTCCCTGGCCTTGCTTCTGATCCACTCATTTCATGTTTTTCTTACAAGTGTTGTGCCACGAGTACATCTCCTGCAGTTCTGCTCCTTGTAAAGTCCTTCCCAAAGTAAATCTGTCACACCACCACCAAAGCAGTTCACCGTTCCTCACTTCCCTACGTACAAACTGCATGTTGTGAGGACTTCTGGGGAAGGTTACCCTGGCCCTTCTACCCAATGCTTCTTGTCAGAGCCTCCACAGCACCCTCCCAGGATATCCCCTCACCCTTGACATGCTCTTGCCTAGTTGTCCTGGCAAAGAACATGTCAAGGGCAGGGAGGCAAGGGAAGAGGCAGTGTAGGTGTGCAAGGACAGCTTCAGCAGGCCCAAAGGCTGCCCACAGCCCTGAAAAGAGGCACTGCTTCACAGGCTCAGCCCTCCGAACCTCACAAGAAGCAGGAGCAGAGTGGGCTGATGCAGGAGAGCTGCACCACCAAGGCAGCTGGGGAACATCTGAGGCAAAGGAAAACAGTGTGTGGGAGATCTCCAGGAGCTGGAAAGCTGCTCCTTTGTGAGTGGGCGAAGCCTGGCTGGCTGAAAGCACCCCTGACCCGTGGAGCTCTTGGGATACTCCTGGGATGCTCCTGGGATCCAGGCAGGCCTGACAGGCAGCCAGAGATGGAAGCAAGTCATCTCAGGAGAGAAGCTGGGACAGCCACTCCCTCTGGGCAAACTGGGATAAAACTTTGCCATGGTGAAGGAAAGAGCATCTAGCTCTGTGTGACCATGTCTCAAAAGACTCCTAATGACAACCCTTTATAGGATAGGAGTGGGACACAGGACCAGAGCAGCCTCTCCCTGCTCTCCGCCACCCTCAGAGCCATCTCAAGGACCTGCCAATGACCTGCCTAGGAGCCAAGCTGCTGAGAGCCCTGCACTGCTCCGGTGAGCTTCTGCCTCCCCCAGCAACCATGTGCTCTCAGAAACTGCACCAAATGCACCCAGCACACCCCATCTGCAGTCACAGCTAAACATCAGGGCCTGAGACATCCTGTTACTGAGAAACAGCCCCCCCAGGGCATGGGAGCAGCCAAAATCTGTCTGTAAGTGGCAAACACCATTCATTGTCCTGGTCCCCACTCTCTTCCTCCTAAGATTTGTCTCCTCATGTACTACAGACAGACTATACAGCACCACTGGGCTTCTCTATTGGGGACCAACCTGCACCCACCCTTCCACAACCTCACGAGCTAACGAGGGAATCAACCTAATCCTGCAGTGACAGGCAAGGGGACGAGCAGAGAATTATAAATGCACAACTCCAGGATGGCACTCCAGAACGCACTGCAGCAGCTCCAGAGCTCGGTGCCTCACCTCCTGATGGTCTGGGTGATTGAGGTCTGTCGTTGCAGCACCGGTCTGCGGGCGGGGTCGTGGGGCAGGGACGGCACGCGGCTGTTGTCGGCCGGCATGCTCACGCTCCGCAGGAACGCCTGGCGCCGCGGCGGCTGCGAGGGAAGCGGGAGGCCGTCAGAGTTCTGGGACTGAGGATGTTAGCAATTCAACACGCGCTGCAGCAGCTCCCGCGACACATCTTCCTGGCTGCTGTCTACCCAGATCACACTCTCCTAGACCACTCCACAAGGTCAAGAGAAGCACAGTCAGTGGGATTTGCTTCTTAAGCACTAAAAGCCTGTGAGAGCTGTGGGTGGGTCTGTAGTTGCTGCCTGGTGCAGCCTAAGCGAGCTGGGAAAGGCTTTGTTCATAGCCTAACTGCCTGGGCACACTCACATATCTTGGCCAAATGTCACCTACCAAATGTGACACAACTCACCAGGCTGTTCTCAGCTTATAAAACTGCCTCCCAGGGCTGCTCAGGATTACATTTCGATCAGCTCAGCAGAGACACCGTCTCCCATTTGTACAGGGCAGGCTGAGCAGACTGCCCCTTTGGCAAGTGAAGCTCTGATCGATGCTCTGGTCAGACACCGTCTCTGCCTCAAGACTACTTCAGCCTCTCTAGCCCAGAAAGCTAATGATTTCCACTTAGGGTAATAGTTTTGATATATTTTATGTAAAAGCAGTGCACAGATGCTCAGGTTGTAAGTCAGAGGAGCACACAATGCACTGTTATCCTGACAGCCTGGGCTGTGCACATGAGACCCCAGAGAACATCACCTCCCCCAGCTTCCCTCATGAGCACAGAGTGTCTCTCCAGGTGCATAGCTGGATTTAGAGATTCCAAGTAAGGGAAGACCCATCAAAGCCTTAAATAATTGATTCAGAAGGTTTCAACCTGCACTGGTAAAACCCAGAACTCCACTTCTAATCCCTACAGACTGACCCCCAAACTCTTTCCTTCCAAGGGAAGACCAGAATAAAGATTTATCTGCCAGGAGCTGTCACGTAAGTGAAGTGCACTTGAGTCCCTGGATCACAGAATGCTGAAGAGGACAGTTCTTGCTGTTCCAAGTGCAATAGAAGTTCCCTCTGAAGACAAGCTTGTCCTTAGCCCCCTCCAGGGAAGCTGTATAACCCTCCATTTCTCTAATGACTACACTTTTTTTCACATAAGTGACTGAACCCAGGCCCCGTACACACCCTTGAAGCTGGGCAACAAGAATCCTCTAGCTCTGCCTTTGGTACACAAAGTCTCTGTTCCTCCAGGAAGGCCACACAAGCAGCCACCATTCATACCCAGGTCTCACCCCTAGAGCAGTTTTTAATACCTTGTAGCAGGTATTCCTGATATTCTTCCTATTCCCAGCACAACTAAGAGTGTTCTACTCTCTTCCTTTGCACAGTTCCTATTAACCTATCACCTCATCTCTACTTCAGCATTCCTCAACGTCATGTATTTCTCATCCCGCATGGTTCTCTTATGCTTCTCATGCTGCTAACAGCTTTGTGCTGCCAGTAACTGTTCTTTGCTGTTACTGATGACAGTCTGTCATTATCTTGGCTGTTCATAAGTCAGATTCATTTCAGCACAAGCTCTAGCACCTCCAGGCCCTCATGTTTGTCTGGGAGACCTTCAATTCTCCAGTCCCCCTAAGAAATGCTTGTTTGAATACATCACTCTCATATCCCAGCCAAGACACTTTTCACAATGCCCACATCCAAACAGTCACATCCACTGATGTGAGCACATCAGCCACCCACTCTCACCCCTCCCACATCCCCTTCAAGGGGAGTTAATTACCGCTCATAAATTTACTCAAAGGCTCTGCCCCTTCTTATGTGGCCTCATGACCTGCCATCACAGGCTGCCTTTCCCTCAGCCAGGACTGATGGGGACCCCAGGCACAGGGATGCTCTGAGCACATCCCTCCCCAGCCCCACAGACCCTCCCTCCTCCCCAGCCCCTGTACCTGCACAGGCTGGGGGGGCTCTTCTGGCACAGGCATGGGCACTGGCACCGGGATGTCCAGTTTTAACCATGGTGGTTTCTTCCGCTGTAAACTGCTCGTGCTGTCGTGTCGCGCCTCCGACATCGTCCCACGCTTGTCCTCAGGCCTGCAGAGGGGAGACACCAGAGTCAGGAGGGAATCTGGCTCACCCCTCACAGCCCATGCTGGCAGGGTGAGCAGAGAGCTCTCCTCCCAGCTGTGACTGATGGGCCCCAAGCCCCACGTGGGATGAATTCCCAAAGTGCCTCAAGAGGGCTCAGGGGTCACAGCTTGTGCCCACACTGGTCATTCAGCACCTGACACTCAGAGGACACAGGACCTCGAGCCAGATTCAGAGACTGCAGTCACAACTTTGACTCGCCTCCCATTAAGATTTTTGCTGAGACTACTGTGAGATCCAGATTCCCCAAGAACAAGCCATGAATTAAATCTTAATGAGATCTGGATCCAGACCAACCAGCTAAGTAACTGCAATATCAAAAGCCACTGACCTCCCTCTAAAACCAGCTCGTGACTCACAGACACCCTTTTTTGCCCACCCAAAGCCAAGCATCACACTTTCCAACCCACCTACCACTTAGCAATTAACAAGTGGCCATTTCTCATCACTGTTTCTAATCTCTTTTAAATGCAGTGATTTTCTAGAAACACAACAAAGTGCACAGAGCAATACCAGTACAGCATGAACATTAGAGAACTGGCACTAATCCTGAACTAAGAGTGGTTTTCATACATAAATAATAATGATATGGTATTTAAATAAAAACCACTGTGTAATCAAAACACCGCAGTGAACAGAGTGACTCTCTGTCATCTTGCCCACTCTGCTGCAGTTTTGCCCTCCTGTTTAGGACCACAGGAGTCTTTCATGCTGGCTGACCACCCACTTCACTGTGCACACTCAGATAAACAGTTCAGAAAACAGATTTCACTGGAGGCAGATCAGCTCAGACACCTCCACAGGTACTTTACATCCTGAATTACACTATAAGTTTATATTTCTTCCTCTCCTATCACACACACAAAACTTCAAGTGAACAGTGGGAAGCATGAGTGCTGAATGGAACAACAGATTCCAATCCCTCCCAGCTCTCTCCTTGAACGGCCCTAGCCTGGCCTATGGCCCTTAGCCATAGGGGACAAAGATAATCACCTGCCCCAACCTCTCCACCACAGCGGACAGGTGGAATAAGCAATCAGTTAAATCAGCAGGCTCACGTGCTTTGACATGGAGTAGGAGAAAAATTCTGTTGAAATTAAAACTTAGTGCTGTTACAGTGTTAACACAGCCCATTTATTTTAAATGCAGAGTGAGTTTAGCACATAAGGATTCTTCCTTGAGAAAGGCCAAGTCCTAGGCCAGGACCAGAGGCAGAGGGATCTCCACCCTCTGAGACATTTAGCATGCAACAAAAACAAGGCCCTGAGCTGCCTGAATTATCCCAGCCTTGCAGTGGCTGAGCCAGTCAACCTGCACGGGTACCTCCCAACCTAAATTAGGCACTGGTTCTCCGAAACGTGCGCTGCCTCGCAGAGCATTTCCACTGTATTCCCACAGCTCCCTGCAGCTGCTCTGGAAAGGGAACTGCACACACCATTGCAAAAGATACAAGGCAGGGGGGTGAGGGGGGGAAATAGGTCACCAAATGGGAGTGGGGGATGATCTGGATTGGGTTAGGAGAGAATCTCATCTAAAAGGAGCTGAAGACCAGCTGCTGGTTCAGTCGCGCGCGCTGGGCCGGCTGCCAGCAGCGCTGTGCTCAGCTGAGCCGGAACGACAGCAAGGGAGGACTCAGCTGTAGGTGGATGAAGGTTGGGTTTCAGCAAATACCACAGGCCCCCAAAAGTCTGGGAATTCATGATCTAGCCTGTACAGACATGCCCTTCATACATGCACCACAGTCCTGTTGCACAGATGCAGTGCTGTGCATGAGGACACAAATCCTTCCTTCCCTCCCTGCTGAGCTGCAGGGGTGGCTAAATACAACTGGTCTAACTTCCTGTAAGATAAGAACAGTGAGAGTATTAGGGGAACTCCTGCCTGTGCTTGGTATGAGTAAATCTGCTATGAGACACAACTTACTGAAAGGTCTTGCAAATTTGTCTTCATGGTGAGGTCAGAAAGCAAAGCAGATTTCTCATACCTGAAATACTCCAGCAAAGAGCTTCAGCACTTACCCCTGAGGATGACAAACACAACATCTCCTCAAGCTGCCCTGATCAGAGACCAGCCAAGAGAGACAGAGCCACCACTCTGGCATGACCAAACACAATCTATTTGACACAACTCAAGAGCCTCCTTCCTGTGCCTTCAAGGGCAAATTCAGAGCCTATGAAGTAGTAACTCTGCTTTTTCCAGCATCTCACCACTGAGCCAACATCACTCAACATCCTTCCTGTCTACCTACAGAGCTGCCTTTGTGAGCAGGAGCTCTGGGTGTAAAGAATACAAACGTGTAAGATTTGCAGCTTTATCAATCCGTGAGGCCGAGCCAGGAAGGCAGAGGATGAATCACGCCTGTATTGCCCGAAAGTTGCTGCAATAATGTGAAACCCTGTGAAAGACTTCTGATTAAATCTGTTTTGAGTTTCCCCTCCTAAATTGCCACAGACCACAAACAGTGATGGCCATGTATTTTCAATGGCTTCCTTGCCACCTTTGCAGACTAGCACATGGGATCTCCAGGGTGTACACACCTGCCAAAGAGGACAGGGCATACACACACAGGGGTCAAGCCTGTGGCCTTACAATTACCCCCAAAGTTGACTCAACTTTTTACTTTAGACAAGGTGAAGATCACAAGATGAAATTCACGGTCTGACAGAGCAATGGATTCCTCTGCTTTCTCCCCACTTCAGCAGTTAAAGAGTTCTTTAAGTGGCAAAGCATAAAAATGCATATATAATAATTGTCTAAATGCATTCAGTATTTAAACCCCAAGCGAGTCTCCAGAGTGGCTGCACACAGAGTACATAGGAGCATATCCCTCTACCAGTTCAGCCTTCTTTACTAACTAACAGGTTCACTTCCCAGTAGAAGAGTTCAGTAAAGGCAGAGCTGATTCCCAATTGCCTCTGTGCATTTGGAGTGGCCAAAAACAAACCATACAAACACCTAAGATGGGATCAGACCCTGCCAAGGCAAGCACTGTGAATTCTGTATGAACAATCAGCCACAGCACAGGTCAGGCAACTGCCTCTGCCCCAGGCACAAAAGACCTGGGGCATGACCACGAGACACAGATCTCCAGGGGTTAACGGGGAGCCTGAGTGTGGACCCAGCTGAACACACAGATATAGAGACTACATGAGCATCAGTGCATAGCTGCGTGCACAGATGCACAGCAACAGATCCAACAGCCTTTGCATGGCAGGTAACACCCCTTTTTACACCTGGCCCTCACTCAAAGTGCTGCTTACTGCTGGCTCAGCACTGCAGTGAAAGTGCTTGCTGAGTTTCCCACTGACCCCTTGGTTACTTTTAGGGGTCAATGTTTCAGGGTCCAGTGCCCATGAATTTCAACAGGCCAGCGGGCTTCATTTCAAAGTTGACTGCATTGATACATATTTTGTTTGAATGGTCCTATACCATCAATCTCAATTTCTCGGTACTGTCAAGAGGCCACCAACAGCAGCAGGATGGGAACACACAGAGCACAGCCATGCAGGGTCAGGCTCAGTGTCCCTCTAAAGCCAGTACCTCACTTCCAGTATCTCTGCCTGGCATGGGGTAGGATCACTCAACAGTCCTATCTCCCAGGACAGAGCCATGGCACATGCTGTGAAAAACTCACAGGCTTCTTGTTTCAGAAATGTCTTTGCATGTAACAACCTATATCCATCTCTATATCCATCCAATGGTTATTATTCCAGAATTTATCCAGCTCATTTTTTAATCCAAGCAAACTTCTAGTATTCATAACTGGCAAAGCCCCAGAGCTGAAACATGTGCTGTGTGATGAGCCTGCTCCAGCTCGTCTGCAAACCTGCCACTTCCTGGGACCACTTGTTGCTCTGTAGCTCTTGGACTAGAAGAGTGATCAGCTTTTCCCTGTCCTCTTTCTCCATGCAAGTCCTGACTCTACAGAGCTCCTCCATGCTCTTCCTACCATCCCCTCTTCCCACATCCACATCCAGAAGCTCAGTCTTCATACAGGGGCTGTTTCAGACCTCTTGCCTGTGCTTACTTAGCTTGGACTCTGTTCCACCAGCATCATAAAATTCAGGCTGAAAATGCAAGGCTGAATGAGAGGTATTTGCAAATCTAGTTTCTTCTAACTGATCAGCTGGTAGCAACAAAAAAATGATTAATAACGTCCATTTCAATTAAAATAAACAAACAAAAAAACATATCAATAGCAGATAGTCTGGGAAATTCATCTCAAAAGATCTGTGCCGAAGCAAGGTCACAGAACCAGAATGAAAGGCAAATCCACTGTGTTGTGGGTCAGGCTAAGAAAGGGGGAGAGCACATTAAATACCAAAGTTGGCACATGACCAAGGAAAGCTGCTTAGTGAAATCTACTGACCAAAAGAGCAAAGGAAAAGCTTTGTCCAAAAGCCTGAGCATGCTCCTAAAACTGACAGGCATCCTAAATACATTTAGAAGCTCCCACTGTCATTTTAAAGAAAGACCATCCTTCCACTTAAACAGACAACTGAAGCTATTCCCATGTTGATTTATTTTCTTCCAAAATCTCCATTTTACCAGCACTCCCATTTAAAATAAAGTTGGCTTTTTTCCCCCCCAAGAAACATTCCAAACAAAAACCAAACCAAAACAAAACCCCAACTTAATTCAACACTATCACACAAACAAACAGCATCTGCTTTTTCCAACACCACTGCTCCTCTCCAGCACAGTGTGTGCATGTTCCTACAGATACCCCCAGGAGGTAACAGACACCGGGGTTATTCAGCTGCAATCCCATCACCATGGTCTGTGGTCAGACTCCAGCTGTTTTCCTCCATTTTTCAAACCCCATCACTGCAACAATTGTATTTACAGTGTCTGCTACACAAAGTCCCAGGCAAGCCCCATGTACCTGAAGGGGTCTGCACACGTAGCTCTTCTGGCTGAGGCACAGGAATCCAGGTGGACACAGCAAGGAAACCGGGATCCTCAACGTGTTCTCCAGACAGGACAAGCCAGAGCAGCCAGAGGAGACAGCTCCTGGCTGTGCCTCTCTCTCCAGGAGAAATGCTGCTGGCACAGCAGGAAAAAGGCAGGAAGTCCAAGGAGAAGAGGAGCACTGGGGTTTCAGTCTCGTGGCTGCCAATAAAACCATCTAGCGTGGATCAGACCCAAGGAGTTACAAACAATATCCCAAACCCCAGGCGTGAGCCAGCCCTTTGAAACAGGCCAGATGGAGGGGCTGAGGGCAGGCAGGGACAGGGAAGGTGGGACAGGCCTGTGGCCCTCTCAGGGAAAGCTGTTAAGGGCACAGCAACACCCAAGCTTTGGCTGAGACCACCACCACTGCACAGCCTAAGAAAATACCTGAGAAAGGAAACAAGGCCATCAGCACTGCCCAGGGCCCTCTCCTCCTTTCCCAGTGCTGGCTGCTGAGCTGGGAAATGCTGTAAAGCTTTGCAGACCTGCAGGCTGCCACAGCAGGAGCTGGGTCTGAGCAGTCCAAGCAGCTCTGAGCACAAGCCTGGCAGAAAGCTGTGCAGACACACTGCCCTTTGAGCCCTGCCCCACAAGCAGCTGGCAGCACTGCCATTCCCCCACACACCCCACTGTCCCTCTCGCTGCTCTCTGCCATGCTCAAGCCCTGCCTGGGTGCTGGTAGAGGCTGATGCTGCTTCCAAGAGCCTGCACCAAATCACGAAGGCAACATTTCCTCAGGGCTCTGGCTTCTGCTCACAAGCAAATCCATCTGCCAGCTAGCTGCTGCCCAGGGAGCAGGCTTGCCTTACTCCCGTGAGCCACTACAAGGTGTGCTTTTACCAGCACAAACTAACCCTAGTAAATTATTTCCTGTTGATCTGGCATCCTGAAGAGGCTCAGACAATTTCAGATAAGTCCTGTGGAACCCGGAGAGGAAGGGTAGGACCAGCCTATTCAGTGATGGCTCAGCATGATGGCAACTCAGGTGAGACATCAAATACAGGCCCAAGCTGTTGTCCCCTGCCTGTGTGAAACTGTCCTACTCCATCCCCTCTGGGCATCTCACCATGAACCACTTGACTGAATTAGCTGAGAAATACCAGCCAAAACTGCCTGGTTTGGAAGAGGCCAGGCAGACCACTAGACAGGAAATGGGAAGCTACAATGGGTTGGTATTTAATGCAAAGCCTTGTAGAGGGTTGGTATTCAAAGAGGCACAGCAGGAGTGCAAAGCTTCAGCTGCAACCCACTGAACTTGGAAAAGGTTCAGATGCATACAGAGACAGAGGGTTTTAAGTACAGGTAATGAAAACATCCACCAGTGAAGTCTGAATGTACATCAGCCAATCCCATGATCAAGAAAGACGACCTGATATCCCTTTGAGCAACTGTTTTCTTGATTTTCAGAAAAACATGAAGGTCATGGTGGAAATCAAACAAAAATGAGTTCCTACTTGAACACCAGCATTAAAAGCTTTCAAAGCAGCTTCACCTGGGACCTGAAGGTGTGGTGCCCTCACATAGAAGAGAGAGGAAAAACAGGAAGCTCAAAAACCTCTTCTGATTTCTGTTAGACCCCAGATCTGTAGTTGAATTCCTTTAAATACACGTTAAAAGATGTCCCTCAACTGCAACATGCAAACACTCACAAGCAGCAGGCTGATCTTCAAGGTCCTTTTGTTACAGCAGAGAAAGGGCAAAATAGTAACAAGAACTCTGAAACCAACGCTCAAAATTCAAACTAAAAAGATGTCTCAGACACTTGAAAGAGATGCAAGCCAACAGAAGAAGCAGTGACCCAGCCCTGTGTGCTGCCCTCCTCCTCCTCCTGCTGGCACCAGCATCCCCACAGCTGTTGGGTGATCCACACTGGGAACTCACCCACATGAGCTCAGCAGAGAAAATGGCTCTTTCCAGCCCCAGCTCCTTCCCACATGGCTCCACAAACACTTGTGCCAGCAGAAGGAAAGGGGAAGAAGCAGGAACAAACAGAGCAGCTGGAGCCAGATGACTGGACTGCTTCTCAAGGCAGTATAATTTGAAGTGATTGTTGAAAACATGGCCAAAAACTCAGATTTGTAGCACTTGGGAAGCCAACAATTATGCCAGGGAGGTGGTGGTTTCAGCATCTCTAAATAATCCGAGAAGCACCCTCAGTGCAGGTGGTGAGTGCAATAGGAATAAAACACTACTGTATCACCAGAGGCAGAGTGAATTTTTTGGTGGGGTCATTAGATGGAAAAACATCCAAACCATCTATAGATTTCTCTAGAGCTGGCAGCCAAGCCTCACACCTGGGCAGCTTGCACAGAGGGGCTCCCAAGGGAGGAGCTTCCCCTGCTCAGCCACGGCACAGAGCACCCAAAGGAAGCAGGTGGAAGGGAGCCAAGCAGAGCAGGCTGGGCAGAGGGGCCTTTTGCATCTCCTCAGCACGTGTGACACAGGCAGGCCTGCAGCAGCAGCCAAGCACACCCAGGGCCCACGCAGGACCTGGGCAATGAGTGATCTCCAGCTCCACATGCCAGGGCAAACCCAGCCCAGAGCCATCTACAACCTCCTGAGATGCAGCAGCCTGCACATAAACCAACCAACAACGAGGGGGGAGCAGTGGAAAACCTTCGGGAGCACTTTGGCGTCTACACCCTGTTTGTGTTTCTCCGTGAACACACCCTGTGGCTTTTCCACCACATCCAACAGCCACATTTCCAGCAGCCACATCCTAAAAGTCTGGTCACAGCCTGTCACTTGTAAGCTCCATCAGGGCACAGCATGATAAGATACCTGCCAACAGCTCCAGTGATGGCACACCAAGCTCTGAGCAGCAATCCCATTCCTGAGGGAAGCCAGCAGAGCACTGCCTGCTCCTCCAAAGGAGCTGTTTCCACCAAGAGATCCATTACCAGCCACCAGAGGAAGGACCACCTCTGCAAGCCCTGTTCCTGCAGCCTGGTTAAAGGTAACAACAGCAGCCCATTGGCTCAGTGGTGCCTGGGCTGAGCCAGCAGAGCCCTTCGGGTCCCCAGCAGCCTCCAAGCACAGTTGTCTCAGTGCTCTGCATGGGTCTGCACCTTCTTCAGGAAAGAGTGATCACAGACACTATTTCAGTGCACATTTAACTCATTTAAACGATTCAATGGGACTTCAGAGGACACTGTTCTAGGTTTATTCCCATTACTTGTAAAACAGATGCTCAGTTAAGTTCTGGCTGACCCACAAGTACCATGGGCACAGTCACTGCCTCAATTATACAGCAAGGTGAGAATCACAAAAAGGCTGTTGTCAGTGCAGCCATGACCCCACATCAGGAAACAAAAGATAAACCTAACAAAGGTATTATTTTCATTGAAATTCTGCATTTTGAAGTTTTTTCTACCCACTCTCATATTCATCACAAGTACTGTAAGGGTTCAGGACACAAGGCAAGCTGGGAACTCAGCTCTGGGATGACACTCAGGACAGAAGTAAACACTGGTTGATTTTGGAACAGCTGCTGCCTGTGCACCCAGCTCAAGAACAATTTTCTTAGTAAAGTAATGTGTCTTAGTGATCACAACACTGTTAATTTAGAAAATACAATATCAATAAATAATTGATGGAAAAGCAACCTCCCCTAAAAAGATCACAACAACAGGCCAAACCAAAAATTATGTTAGACCAAAAGCTACTCATCCTCTACAGCAAAGACTCTGGGTACTAAAAGCAGCTAAGAATCACTGCTTGTTGTGCTAAATAAAAATATTTCAATGGCAAAAGAGATCAAAACTGCCACAAATGACAACATTTCCTATGGAAAGTTACATAAAACCACCCTGAATAGCAACCTAAAAAAATCTTAGAGGAAATAACAATAACAAACGCTGGAGCCACCAGAAGACAAATTTTATATTCAGGAAGGATGGAAGCCACAGAGCCATTCAGAACAGCTTTCTTGGTGTGTTCCTTTGAAACTCAGAGCGTGCTCACTCCCCATCACAACCTGCTTTCTCCAGCACCACCACAGTTCTGCTCACCTGGGTACAAGTGAGAGGATAGAAAATGCCCACAGCAGCCAAGGCCTGTGGGAGATCCTTCAAAGGACCAATTAAACAGCCAAGAATTCAGAGCAGAGCTGGTTTGGCTGGAGCTGCTGTTCCTCACCATTAGCTGATGTAGCCAAGGACACAGGAGAGCCACTCTGGTGCTCTGATTTCTCCCCTGGCTTGTGCTTGATAGCCAGGCACACACCATCTCCTGCCATGTCCAGCTGGAATACAGCTGCAGGAAGAGCTTGTCTTGCTCTGCAGGTGTATGCACACCTCTGCACATTCACTGTGCAACAGTGCAACAACTCACTCATAATGCAAATAGAAACATTCAGAATTCTAGCTTGGTTTAGCAAAAAAAATATTAAAGTTCTAAGTGAACCACTCTTCTTCAGTCTGAGTGAATGGCATGTTCCTGCTCACTGGTCTCCCCGAAATTATAATCCCAGAACAGCCAGGGAAAAGGAAGGTACACTCACATTTTTTGGCAGAACATCTCAGTTTTCTACAGCTCATTTTAAGGCTGTGAATTTAAGCAACAGAGTAACAAACCTCCTGTGTGCTGATTGCTACAGGGCAGTAACCCCCCAAAATACAGAAGCTGCATTTGTCAACCCAGCCGTCTGAGCCCTGCAGACTTTAAAATCCAAGCAGTTCTAACTTCCACTGAGCCAAAGCCAAGCAAGTGCCAGGCCTGAAGGACTGTAAATGCAGCGTCCTGTGCAGTTTCAGGATGACCTCATAGGGATTGTTCCTTTTTAAAGGAAAGAAAACCTTCAAAGCAGGGATTGCTGCTGACCAGCAGAGCAAGGGGCTAGCTCTGAGCAGAGTGGAAACAGGAAGGGGAGGAGGTGGCAAAGGTAAGCTTTCCAGAAAAGGCAAGATCAGGCATGGCTTGCTATCTCTTCTCCCCCTGGGAAGGCTCTACCATGCCAGGGAAGTATTGTGCAATGATACCTCAGCCTTCTCTGAGAATGAATTACATTTCCTTTAATAAACACTGTGCTTTAGAGATGCTCTGATTACTAAGGCAAGGTCTGTTTGTTGCTGAAGGCCCCAGAATTTAAGAACATATCCGCTGCTCAGGTCTGTATCACCACAGTTTCAACATTTCTTTGGTAGGCAAAAAGGAGTTGTAATTATATTTGAAATAAATTGTTTACCTAGATAGTTGAAGAGTGCAGCCAAAGGAAATTACAGCAAAAACAAGCCCTATGTCAATCTGACATTTGCTGTCCATGCAGCAAGCAGAGCACACAAGCAATGAAACGTGCACTCTTACAGCTTTAGAAGATTTGACAGCTAAGGTAAATATGAAGAATAAGCTCTCTGTCTTCCTCCAGTGGGAAACAGACACTGTCACTCAAAAGGATTTGACCATTGTTTGGATGATTTGGTCAAAAACTCAGCTGCTAGTTTGCTTTTTGTTGCATCATCCCAACACGCATTTAAAAAAAAAAAAATCCCACTTCTTTATTCCACCAGCAGCATGGACTGAAACAAGGATGAGAGGTGTGATCTGAAACTTGTCAACCAGTCCTGGACAGCAGCAAGATGAGTAGGACCAAAAAAAGGAGCAAACAGTCGGAAATCCCTGAAGTTCAACTAACAAGGATATGACAACAGGTAATCTCAGCACAGACGCAATTTCCACTCCTCCCTGTGGAAACCTCAGTTCCCAGTGGCACAGACATTCTGCCTGTGAAAACAGAGAGGCTGGCAGGCAAGCCCTGCCCACCTCAGGGTGCACTGCAGGGAGGGTCTCCACCACTCCGTGCAAGCAGGCCTGGATTCTGAGCACACATCACACACCAAATTAGCTTGGGGTTCTTCGAGGACATGGAAACAGAGCTGCCAGCATGACCATGGGAAATACTGCCAAACAGATCCATTTCCTCCCAAGGTTAAATCTTGCCTGTTGCTTGCCTAATCTCTTGGGAATAAGAGCTGCAGGGCTACGACTGTCCCTTTGACATGTTATTCTCTCACAGGGGAGTTATTGAGCACTAGTAGAGTAAGCAACCTGATGCCCATTCAGATCCACTAGTTCCAAAAAAGGCAAAAAATAAACAAACAAAAATAAAACAAAACAAAACAACCAACCACAAAGCTAAAAAAAGCCTACCACCAGGGAGGGAACTACCTGCACAAGCTTGGACACCAGGGCTTCCCCTGCTCTGAAGACAGAAACCATCTTCATCCTGCCTTCCAGCAGCACTGGGATGTTTTACCCACGACCCAGACACAAATCCCATGAAATTCAGGCTGCAGCACCCACAGCACACACTGAGATATTGTCACACAGCAGAGAGGATGCAACACAGCTCCCTGAGCAGGCAGGCAACACATGCATTCCGTGGGTTCCTTAAAACTCCAACATGTACATACCCAGCAGCTGGGAGACAACCTCACAGCAACAATGTGAGATCTACACAGTTCATGTCCCTTTCCTTCCAGCAAGATGATGATAAATGTTAAACTTGGAGTCCAGCACGTTTTCAGCTGAAAAGAAAGGAAACTAATCCATATCTGAGCTCAGGGAAAATGTTAAGGAAGGAATCCATCCTTGAGTTTTAAGTATTTCTACTGAAATGGGTCACACACAGGTGACAGGCTGGTGGCTGCAGGAACAGCAATTAAGAGAAGTGTCATGTCAGGTCACAAGCAATGCTGGAACCCCTGAGAAAGGCACGCAGTCTCCACAGGGTGCCAAAGCCTCCAGAGATAGCTATGGAAGAAAGGCAGCAACCACAAGGGAAGAATCTTATCAAAAGACTGGTCTGCTAGATAAAAGCTGTAGAGTGACAGATAAATAAATGTCAGGATCTTCAGCTCACAGCCAGTCCTGCTTGGCAGGCACATCCCCAGCAACACGGAGTTCACCCAACACACGCTCTGCTCAACTTTTTGCTGGATACACTGAATGGAAGAGGAAAACAAGCCAGTAATCCTGGTCATGTTGCCCATCTCAGGCCTTCAGCACTAACCAGGCTGTGTCTGCACTGCAGAGGGATCCAACACACTGAAGAGAATCAAACCTTTACTAATTATATCTGAGCACGAGGGCTCTGTGCCCAGAATAAACTGTCCTATCATGCCACACTCAGCAGACCCTGCCTCTTTCAAAGGAACATGTTGGGACTTGCTGGCTACTTTCCGGGGCTGGATTCCAGAGGAACAGGACTGATGACCCCAAAAGGAATTCCTATTCCTGCCTGGCGACCTCGTGCAGCTGCAGCCTCCTTGCAGTCTCTGCCACGAAAGTGAAACGAGCTGTCTGCCAAGTCCAGTGACGAGGTGCTGGCCCTCTCTGAGGGACATAATTCCTGCCTGAGGTGACACATCAGGACCACACGGTCTCAGTACCAAGACACAGAGAGGACAAGCTTCTTGGAGAAGAGGTGTCTGCTGTGCTCTGCAGGCCAGCAGCACTCTCCACGCTCAAAGCTCATCCCCTTGGCTGAAGCCTACCCAGCACAGAGCAAGACATTCCCGAGACCAGGGCCAGCCCGTGGCTTTCCCCAGAACCTGAAAAGCCAGTTTGTAGGCAGATCTCTTGCAAGTGGATTGCTT
>VXBQ01014996.1:123708-144241 GCA_013400175.1 Phainopepla nitens | reverse complement strand
GGGGCAGCCGGGGCGATTCCCGTCCCGGGAGTTCCCTTGGCTGGGCACCGCTGAGCTGCCGAGCCCTGGCCCCGCTGCCCCGCACGGGAGCCTTCCCCGCTAAGCCTGCCGCACACTGGGCTGCGATGCTCCCAGTCCCCTCACTCTTGCTGTTTCACTGTACTTTACCTCCTCCTCGCCCCATTCCCCTACACTTAGTGCTGTGTTTCCCATCAGGTCTTCACACCTCCTCTTCCAGCCATGTGGTTAGCGTATCATCCCTCCTCTAAGCTGTTTCTTTCCTCCCAGCTTAAACATTTTCCCCTTCTGGAGGGCATCCTCCCACCTCGATTGCTCGGCCATCCTCGCCTTTGTCCTGGGATTGCTGCAGAAGATTTCTCCATCCATCCTCCAAGGAGCATCAGTCACCGTGTATTGCTCACGCAGAGCTTTGCTGGAGCTCCAGCGAGGCCTGCAGGGTGCACATCCCTCTTGAGCAGGTCCCCAACCCACAGCTCCAGATGCTTTCAATGTTAGTAATAACTGGGGGGATGATGTTCCTTTCCCATCTTACTGCATCTTCCCCGCCGACCTGCGTGATCCAGACGAGCTGAGCTCATCGGTGCCGCACCCAGCCCTGCGCGTGCCCACGGCAGCCACACGTCGAAGGCAGCCCCCAGAGAGCCCTGCTAACAATATCATGTCTCGTTAGCTAATGAGCAAAGGCAGAGCTGCCCCAGCTAGTCCTGGCTGAGTTGGAGACCAAATCGCACGCAGAACCCTGACTGTCCGCAAAGCTTAACAGGCACAAATTGTTTTCAGATGTTTCTACCACATAAACAAGGAAAAGAAGCATCCAGTAATGCGCTTGCAGGGCCCTTCAGCATCTCCCAGGAGGAACACTCTGGAGCTGGAGTAGGAATCTGACCCACCCCTGCTCATTCTTTGCCTCCTGCCAGTAGTATGTGCATTTTGCAAGAAAAGCAAAGCTCTGTCACTGAAACGTGACTTCTTGCTCCTGTAGAACACTCTTGCAGACAGCTCTGCTAACCCCATCCCACAAATTCTTGTTCCCCAGCGCCTTCCTGCCCGGCTCCCAGACTCTGGATGCTTTTATCCAAGCTGCAGGAATCTGCAGAGCTGGATAAAATCTACCCTGTTGGTAAAGAATACACCTCCCTTGCTGCCATCACCAACCAGGGTGGTTCTCCTTCAGTGCATTGAGTCCTCCTAGCCTAAAATAGATGGAATAAGGTGACTTAAGGCCAGGTTCTGACTGCTCAAGCACGAGATGGTGAATGGCAGCAGTTCAGTGTTGAGCACCCACCATTCCTGGCCTGGAGCAGGTCATCTAGCCCAAAAAACCTTGTTTGTTTTCTCTCTCTTCAGGGAATACTTCTATTTGAAATGTGGCCTCTGAGGACCAGCTGAAGGAGAGCTCTTTCCTGGTGCTTGTTATGTTTAAGGTGAACATGTGATTACATGAATTTGCTTCATTCTTCTCTGCTGGAAACTGGAATTTCCTCCCTACTTGAAACCCATGAGAAGCTGTGATCTTGCCACAAGACGTGGTTAAAGACCCAATGAAATAGATATCCATCAGCATGTAAATGCAGCACTTTCACTGCTGCAGCTTGCTAAAACTGCTTCAAGGCCTGGTGAGCCACACACCTGCCTGCTTCCAGCCAGGCACTGCTGGGTCTGCACCAGCCAGGAGTGGTGCAGAATGGCCCTCAGGTACTGGACAGAATTGTTCAACACCTCATCTTCAGCTGCATCTCCTCCTGCACATTTGTATGCAACACTCCTTGGAGCACTGATCTTGTGTCATCAGGTGTTAAATCGTGGCTCCACTGAATGTGGACTATAATCCAAGCAGGGAAATGGTGGTGTTACAGCCTGTGTGCCTTGCCTGACAGTTCAGTGAGGACAGCTGGGACACACCAGGAGCACAGAGGTTTGTTTTTATCAGGATCACCGGTTCCCTAGACAGGTGGTTCAATTCTGACCTGCTTTCAGTATTTAGGCCAAAAAAGCATCCCAGTACCTGGCAAGCACAGCAGAGAGCATCAGATTGCAACCTTGACCGGTAAAAACAGAGCTCCCCTTGCCCTCTGGAAATACACGGGCTCTGCAGTGCCTCCTGTGCTGACATGAAGCAGCAGCACAGCCCTGGCAGCTGTCCTAGCAAACAGGGAAGAGGTCCAGGAAGGCCTGGGATTTCTTCTGGGGAGGATTAATAACACAGAAACCCAAGCGAAGTCCCACGGAGTTTCAAATGCAGGTGGCCTGGCCAGGAGCCAGAGAGGGAACTGCCAGGAGGGAAAGGACAGGGATTCCCTTTGGGGAATGCCTTTCCAGGGCGGATGGCTGGGCCTGCAGCCCCTTGCTAGGGAGCAAACCAGGCACCAGCAGCTGATCAGGTGTTCACTCCCAGGTGTACACGTGTGTGTGGGATCCTGTGGACAGGAAAAGTAGGGAGAGTACAGCTTTGTTCACCAGAGCTGCTACAGAAATATCTGCCCTGTTCCTCGCTCCCCTGCAGCTCCTGGTGTGTAGCTGGCCCAGTTTTCTGCCCCAGGGAGAGCAGTGAGGGCTGCTCTGAGCACCCAGCCTCAGCAGTGCCCTTTCTCACACACTGTGGGAGTGTTGGTGCAAAATGCTTGGAGTGCAGATGCCCCCAGAGTGGATGCCAAGCTGGGGATGGTGCTGCTGACCTGCAAAAAAAAAAAAAAATTGACATTTTTTAGAGTGCAAACCTTTCACTTCCCAAAAAACCCGAACAGTTTTTATTAACAAGCAGCTATGTCCCAACTTCAATTTCCTATAATCCACTCCATTTACATGAAGTTCAGAAACCTCTAACTGGGTGGAAGGTCTTTTGAAGCCTGTGTTACTCTCGGGCAGCAGCAGACAGTGCAGAGGTCGTGGGGGATCACACTCATGGCAAGGAGGGACACACAGAGGTGGCTTTGGCCTGGCAGTTCCATGCACCTGCTCAGGTGCTGGATGTGCTGTGGGCTGAGCTGGCAGCAGGCCTGCAGGGACTGGGGCTTTAGGCCCATGGAAGAGGTTCAAAAATAAAGCCAAGCCCCACAATCCTTGCCTGAAGCTTATTCAGCCCAAATCAGGACAGATAATTCCCTTCACAGACATCATCAACGAGTCCACCTGGGGCTGGGGAGCAGGAGGCAAGCAGGGAGAAGAGCCAAAATGTTGATCTGGGAAGATGGTGGCACCCCAGACCACAGCCATGGGAGCTGCTGCCCAGCAGAGCACAAGGAAATCACATCAAAACTCAAGCCTTTCATTTTCTGCCCAGATTAATTGCAACTGATCATTCCTAGCTCTAGCCACAGGGAATGTGTGTGCTTGCAATGCCAAGAGGAGTGGAAATGAGATATAGCTAGGATTTCATGGCTAACCCATACAGAAATATTTCTTTTCAATTGTATTTCACCCAGAAAATCCACTCAGATCAAAATGGCAATCTTCATTTTGGTCAACTCACTGGGGAAATTGGCTAAAAAAAATAAAGGAAAAGAGCATGTGTAAAGCAAGCTATGATTTCCAAAATATTTAGGAAATGTCACTTAGCAAAATAGCTTCCTTTTCCCCAGTTTACTTCAACACAAAAAGGTGCTTTTAACATACATATATGTTTCATATGGAAGGAATAAAAATGTCTTGGAAGAAGTATGATAAAACTCCCAAAATATCTCTTATGTAGCCTGAAAGATTCTTATCATTTTCCAATCTACTCTTGGCAAGAGATGAAATAATATTGCTTCAGAATTTCAAAACTGGGCAGATTTATTTCCAAGAGGCACACAAGGACTCTTATAAAGCAGTCAAATATGGAGAGCAATGGCCAAGGGTGTGATCAAACCTTCACTGTTGGAATGCAGGCCTGGAACAACCTGAATCCAAATTGCACAAATTACCTTTTTTTGTTGATCTGTAATTCTGGGGTGCCTGGGTTTTGAGCATTTAAATGTCCAGGTTCTACTAACAGGGAAGGGGTGCCAGAAGGAAAGAATGAGCCCTAGGGAATGTGAGCTGGATGTCATGGTGCCATTTGGGGCCTCTGTTTGTGTCCCCCAGCCCAGGCTGGGTATCAGCTGCTGGTGTCACACTTGATTCCAGTACTAAGAGTTGCTCCTGTCGATGAAGAAGAAGAGAATGAGAGGTAGGAACATGCACATCAGCCTGCAGGTGCCAAAGAATCCCCAAAAGCACTGTGAGAGACTGTCAGGTGGAGCAGCAAGGTTTGGTAGCCTGCAGCCAGTAAGGGCATCCTCCAGGTTAGCCCAGGTGGCTTCTAACCTGCTCAGGGGACAAGCCTTGAAGGAGAACATTCAAAATTGATAATAAGGAGTGATCCAGTTCAGACAGAACACTGCAGAAAGGACTCAAACCTGGCATTAGTCACAGTGAAACTCTCCATCTCCTAAATTCCTGTATTAACTAAAAGGGAATTAGATTGAAAAAAAAAAAAATTTCCAATTCAGTTACTCATAAATTAACTGAAGGAGTTCATAAAAAAGCTGAGGAATTTTGGTTTGTCTGTTAGCAATAAGCTACATTTTTGAAGAAAAAGCAGAGATATGCTATCTTGACGTAAAAATATGAACTCAGTAATAGGAGAAAAATAATTCAGTTACTAACAACAAGCTTGTAAAGAACTTGCTTAGCTAAAATAACAGGGCTTTGTGTAAATCCAGCAAATCTTTACACAAATCTGTAAGAATAGTTTTGGCATAGGCAAGTAACAAAGTAAGAAGCTGAAATTTCAAAGTAAAATCAACTCTCTCTGAGAGTCAGTAACAGAGATCCTATCTCCAGCAAAAATTAATTTAATCATGTCATCCTGCAGTTAGTTAGACTTAAGGAACAATAATATTTAGTGTAAAAACTACTCCAAACAATCTAATTTCATGGGTTCTGATCTAGACTTTGTCAATCCCCCTGTGCTGCCAGCAAGTGGTTCGACTTCCCAGTCTGTCACTGCTTTGCCAGTTTGTTCCTCCTGCACTACTCCTGACTTTTCAGGTTGGAAGAGTAGCCATGGAAGAAGAGGGGGTTACCAGCTTCCAAAGGTTTTAGGAGCTCTGTCTCTGGCATGTCTGGAGTGTGGCCTTGCTGTTGGGTTTCCAAGGCCTCCAAGGACAGAGTTCCCACCGCCTGCCTGAGTCCTGTCTGTCTGTCCCAGGGCTGGGCTGCTCTCACAGGACAGATCCCATCCCAACGTGCAGCTGGTTCCCCTGTCACTCCTGTGGCCTCCTGCCCCTGCAGGGCCCCTGGGTTTCAACCCTCTCCACTTCATCCTGCAGGAGAGCAAAGCCACCCCTCAGCTCTCCTTCCCAGTGCTCCCAGTGGCCCTTCCCTGGGCTCTCCAGTTCCTCTGCCTCTCCCCTGTAGAGAGGATCCAGGCAGGGTGCCGTGGTGTGCATTGAAACACTGGTGCTATGCAAACAGGAACAGAAGGATTATTTGTACTTTAACCCCATCAGCAGTGAGCCTCCAAACATCTGTCAAACACGCTGAGCTCTAAAGGCTCCCTGTTTGCAGCAGAACTTTTGGAGCAGGACCTAAGGAAGCTGTAGCTGACCTGAGATGAGGAAGCACTGGTGGAGCTGTCTCTGCCTTTCCAGACCTTCTGCAGGACATGACAGAAAGAGGAAACTGCCAGCAAAGTTTTTTAACAAATACTCTGTTTATGATTGTCATAAATGCCAAACAAGGGGAAGGAAGGAAGGAAGGAAAAGAAAGAGAGAAAGAGAGAAAGAAAGAAAGAAAGAAAGAAAGAAAGAAAGAAAGAAAGAAAGAAAGAAAGAAAGAAAGAAAGAAAGAAACTTAATCCTGACTCCCATCCAAGCCTACTGCATGTATTACATTTTATTACAAACATTTCTTACAAAAAGTCCACATCAAATAATCCCAGTGGAGTGACATGGTTCAGCACTAACCAACCTACTAATATCTGTCTTGCTTGGATTTCTGTTTTCCTGGCACATGAAACATTTTGAAATCATCTGGAGCTTCGTACTGCTTCAAGACTCACGAGGTCCCAAAGCCAATCATTCAGAAGACTCCTAAGTCACCCTCTGGAAAACTTTTGGGTGTATGTGTGACAAGCTTTTCTCTTGGAGCCTCAGCTAAAGCAGACTGCCTGTCCCAGAGACCCATTCCCTCTGTCACTGGATGTGACAATTGCACCAGTGAATATGGTCAAAGCTTCAGCTAGGCAGAAGGCAGGCAGCCAGCATCCTGAAGGGTTTGATAAAACAGAGTGTGTCTTCATTCCAAATTATGACAGAGGCCCTGGGTTTCAAGTTGTTCACAAAGGAAAGATCTGTATGAAATATCTAAGCCTTTCCAAAAAAAAAAAACCAAATCCCGCAAATGCTTGGACACGGTCCATTTCTTCATGTAATATACAGAAACTTCTCAAAAACTGGGTGGGGAATTGTTTCAGAAAAGGGCAAAACCTTCCAAACTGCTTGCTTCCAAAAGCCCTCTGAGCCCTGTGGAGGAGGTGGACAGATATTTTGCTGGAGTCTCAGTGGAATCACCTCAGGGTGCACATGATCAGCCAGGAAAGGGCAGATCTGGAGTTTTGCTGCCCCAAGCTAACTTCTTCCCAGCCAGGCTGCAGCAGGAGGGACCACTGGGTCATCCCTGGGCTCTGCAGCTTCCCTGAAGCGGGGTCTCTCCTGTGCTCCCACATGGACGGTTTGGATCACAGCCCTCAGTGCCAGAAAGAGAAAGAAGCTGCTCACTGTCTCTCTCCTATTCTCCCCTGAATAAAGCCTTGCAGGAAAGGGAAGAGATCATTTCATTTCTTAAAGGGCAGCTGAATCCCCTCTAAATGGCCACATTCTTGTCCCTTTTGCAGAGCGTGACTGGTGCCAAACTTGGTCACAAAGGCGTATTCACGGCTTTTTCCTTCCTACACATTCAGGAGTTGAAAGCCAGTTTGGTACAAACTCCCCAAAATGACTTATTCAGCAGCTGCTTGCCAGCTTCCTGTTTGCAGAGCGGGGGGGCTGGAGCAGGGGCACGAGCCCCAAGACCAGGCACGCTGCCGTGGGGACCCTGTGCCTCTGCTGCTCCCTGAGCCTGGCAGAGCAGCAGCCACTGCTGCCCGCGCTCGGCTTGGGCAGAGACCCCATCACCAGACTGGCCTTTTCACCTCTGCTCTTGGTTTCACCACCAAATTTGCTTTTTCTTGAGGTCACTGGTCCCTGGGATATGTTCCAACTCTGATGAGGATCTCTTCCCTAGTAAATAATTCCTCCTCTCACCAAGGGAATGGAGCAAATGCTCAGCCTTAAGCTACTGAGCACGGAGGGCAGCCAGCTCCTACCCTTGCCAACAGCCATGGAAGTGATTATCCTCCCTGGGATCAAGAGACTCAGTGTCTTGTCTAAAAACCTTCAGGAAGACATTGAGAGAACAGGGACAAAGCTGTCCTTCAGTTCATAGGTTCATTCATAGCAGGAAAACCAGGAAAAATGGACAAACCTTGCTCGCCACAACGCCACCTTCATACTGGCAGCCACAGACCCTTCCTCGTAGCCTCTCAGCTCCATCATACTTTGGAGAAGTGTAGGAAAGACCAGGATAAGGATCATCCAGATGGTTTTTATCCAAGGGCTGAACTCCCAGGAGCGGTTTGGGATGGTAGGGTGTCCCTGCTGGGCACACCATAGGTTTGCCAAGGAGAAGGAACCCCTGAGTCTGTGCAAGCTCACAGAAAAAAAAGAGTTCTGCTGTGAATGGATCAGTGGTGACTCCTGGTTGCAGGGGGAGATGATTAGGATGTTTTCTTAAGGCTGGCTTTTGGTTCTGTGGTTTATTCACCATTTGTGGCTGCCAGCAGTATGGTTTCCCTTCTCTGCCTCCGACATGGCCTTTTGCTGGAAAACACCCCTGTAGTGTCTGCAATCCCTGCAGCCACACTCACTGCTCAGCTCCTGGGGAGGAGCCACAGACTTCTTCATGTGCATGACATCTCCAGTAAAACAACTTGCCTCATGCAAGGGACAGCCTTCCCAAGAGCAGGCCACAGCCCACGGGGAAGCATCTCTGTGCTGGTGGATAGAGGTGGATTTCTTCCACAGTGCCACCATCTCTCCAACTCAGGTGTGCTAACTCAGCAAGCTGGGTCCTTGTGCCCTTTCCCAGCAGGCTGGTGGTATGAGCCAGCAGGATTTCACTCCAATGGCCTCATGCTCTTTCACAGGAGCACACACCACACTGGTAGTCAGGTAGGGGTTGGGCTCTGCTCCCAGGCAACCAGCGACAGGAAGAGAGGACACAGCCTGAAGTGGCCCTGGGGGAAGTTTAGGTTGGACATTAGAAGGAACTTTTTCACAGAAAATATGATTAGATTGCATTGGACTGCTGAGACGGGTGGTGGAGTCACCATCCCTAGAGGTGTTTAAAGAAAGACTGGATGTGGCACTCGGTGTTCAGGGCTGGGTGACAAGGTGGTGTTTGGTCATAGGTTAGACTCGATCTCAGAGGTCTTTTCCAACCTAATTGATTCTGTGGTCGGCTCAGGCTGTCTCAGCTGGAGCTATTTAATCAGCAACGTGCTGATAAGCTGCCCACCAAAGCTGCCCACCGACGATCATTAGCGGCAGGGCAGTGGTAGATGAGCTCAGATGTGGTTTCCCAGCAGCAAGGGACGCTTTCTGCTCACTGAGTGTTTGCTCTTCCAGCAGTGTTCTCCCCTGACCCTGGCTGCAGGCCTTAAACACTGCCCTGCTGCAGCAGTGACAGGGGCAGAGGAGCTGGGGCTGCCTGCACTGGGCTCCCTGTGCCAGCCACGGGAGCGGGACAGGCACCGGGGCACACCCCGCTCAGCCACGGTGTGCTCCCTGGCAGGAGCAGCAAGCACTGCCGAGGGTGGAATAGCTCAGGAATGTGGAAGGATTTGACAGCTCAGACCCCAGAGATGACGACAGGGTGCTGCAGGCAGAGAGCCAAGGTATGTTGGTACTCACATCTCTGGGATCAGGCCTCCTGCCCCAGCAGAGAGGAGCAGCTCCAGCCTCATTAGTTTGGGAAGCGTGCATCCCTCCTTTCTGGAAATGGGCCTATCCCCACCATCATCATTTCCATGTGGTTGCCATGGAGAGAACAAATGTTTTTGTGCCTTTCCTGAGTTAAGTTTGGATCTAGTTGCAAGTGGAATTGATTAGCAAAGCTGACTTGATATATTGCTTGATGGATCTGAGGGTAATGTTCCAAGTCCCAGGTGTGCACACATCCTTTGGGCTCATGGCATCAGCCCCTTTGGCATTCCAACAGGAGCATGGCTGGGACGTGTGGGAGGGATCCCAGGCTACTGGGACAGAGCTCCTGGATGGGACACATCTCCAGCATAAGCTCTTCAGCCTTGGTGCTGAGCTGAGATTCACCTGCAGCAGCTTAAGCACTGATCTTGTATAAACCTCTGGCTGATAAACCACTGTGCTGTGCACAGGAGCTGCCGCTTCTGATTCCAAATGGACATTTCCAAAGAAAAATCAGCAATCCCCAGAAGCACCAAAACCAAACACTTACGAAACTCTTCCAGGAGAAGCATTTGAAAGACAGGAGAGTGCCAGCACAGCACTCTGGACATGTCAGGGACCAGGGAAGATGGAAGACCACAGCATCCAGTGCTGCTGACTCAGAGTCAGCCCTCACCAAGTCTAATATAATTTTGTTGCACATCATCACCCCAAGGAGCCTCGGCAGGTGAGTGGTGTTGCAAGCGAGGCCAGTTTTTCACGGTATGTGCTGTATTCTTACAGCTACTGATTCAGCTAAAAGCATGTTCTGCCCTGGGGCTGGGCAATTACAAATTTAGCAGCTCTAGTTCTAGGTCCATAAATATCTTTGTGGTAACTTTTCTCATTGCATCTGGGAAGAGCCCAAACAGGAAATCTCAGGTAGAAGTGGGAAATGAAACCTCATAATTTGAGTCATCAATCATATGGTAAAGTTAGGAGAGGAGTTAGCCTGAGTACAAAGGAGCTTGTCCCTGGCAGGGCTTCTAGAAATAGAAGCAGCAATTTCTTCTGGTTTCCTGGAAATCTTGTATCTGAACTTGCTCTTAATTTTCCTGCTGGAAAAGGACTAAAATCTGACCTACTTTTGAGCAAAAGAGCCATTGGGAGCCAAAATAGGCCTGGGCAGAGCTGCTCCCTTGGTGTCCACTGAGGCTGGTTGTTGAGTGCAATGAGATAATGCTTCTCTGCAAGGATTTCAAACAAAGAGATTCTGTAATCAAGGCTTCAAATAAAATTATCTGCCTTGTTGTGCAGGGCTAAAGAGTCCATCTTAATATTGAAAGGCAGTTGTGTTTTCTGTCTTGAGCTTGAGCTTTGTCATAAATTTTAAAAAAATTTGGTTACTGACCCGAGTAACCAAACCACTGAGGAGCCACTGCTTAAAGTGAAGTCAGACTCTGAAATCAGCCCTCACAAACAGTTGGTTTTGTGGCCTTTTGAAAATAACTCTTTTCAGATGTGCAATTGGGAATTTGCCAGGCCACTCCAGATATTTCCCCAGAGGTCCAGATGGTACAAAAGGACATGGAAAATAAGACATGTCATTCTTAAATAAGATTAGTGACACTCTGCCTTGCTGTAAAGCACTCTTATTGTATCAGCGTGGGTTTGGGGTGCATGACCCAAAGCTCTGCAGCCCTTTGCAAAGGGACTTGTGCAGGGTTCTATGAACACACCAATCCCACTAGAGCAGATGAGAAGCATCTTCCACACCAGCAAAGTGATATTTTTTTACTCAAAACACTGTTAGAGTGAAAATCCAATCAGCCTCAGAGCACCCAGCGAGCCCCTGCCTCAGCCTCTCAGGGTGATCCTGAGAGCTGCCCTGGGACAAAATGCTTGAAATCTGCTGTTCTCTTTAGGTGAGAAATTCCAAAGAAGGGGGTTTGAAAAAGTTGCCATTCCACGTCACAATGAGGACCAGATTTTCAAGAATTCCTACTGAAAGAAAATTCCAACACATTTGGAAACTAATTTTGGACAACAGAAATATTTCCATCCGCTTGGGGGAGGGAGGCAATACATATCCCCCACAGAGCACAATCCCAGCACAGCTCTGAGCCCCAAGGTGTCACTCGGGAGGACAGGGGGTCCTGGCCAGCTGAGGACACTTCCCAGTGCCCTGGGAAGCACAGGGAGGAGAAATCCAAACAACTTCCCGCTAACTTGGTAGCGTCTGCCTCGCATTTTTGTTTGTGTATCTGCTTTCAGTCTGGAACAAAAAAATGAAACAAGACCGAGCCCTGGAGAGCACTTGCTCAGTGTGTCTGGGTACAGCCACGGTAAGCCTGACTTGGCAAGCTTTGAGAGGGAAGGCTAAGCCGCTCCCCAGCCTCCCCATCTTCTCCAACAGAATGTTCCCAGAGCCCCTAAGGACATGGATGTGGGATTTAGCAGGACTTCAGGAGCCAACTGTGGACTGGGGGCTGCCCAGCAGAGCCAGCAGCTCATCCAGACCTCATCACCTGCAGCAGAGCTCCCCAGAGCCCAGTCCCTGATTGCTCTTTGGGAATCGTGGGAGGATCTGGACCCTTCTCCAGCTACCAGAGCAGCAGAGCTGAGGGCCTGACTCATCTCCCTCTGTGGGGTGGAGCTGGGGTGGTGGGCAGCCTAAAGGCCACTGCTGGCCCTCAGCCCCCGTGCCCCACTGCAGACACAGGAATGTTTCATGGGATAATGATAGCCCAGTGGAATCTGACTGCCCACCAAGCCACTGCGTGCTGCTGCTTGCAAAATACTATTTCTGGCACCACCTCCATCCCAAACCCCAGACCGCAGCGCTGCAGCCACAGTCTGCCCGATTCCCAGAAATTCCAGCAATGGATGAGGCAGGGGATTTTTCTCACACACCCATGCAGGAACTTAGGAAAGGAAAAGCTAAATGTGTATGCAGAAGCTGTTGATGATGGTCACCTAAGTCCTACCTAAGCATCCAGCCTGGAAAAGCTGCTGTCTCTTGAGATATGAAATGCTCCCAGGGCTTTTTTCAGGAACTTTCTCCTGGGGTCTCTGATTGCAGCCTCTCCTTATCCAGGTTCACTCCCTGTCACTGACTGAAATGTGCCTGCCATCTTGTGAGGAGAACAACTCATTGTGCAATTGAAGAATCTGAGTTTCTCTAGGGATTATTCTAATTAAACACCAGCTATTTTTACCCCATATCATATGCTGGAAATACAACTTTAAAACCACACAAGAAGCCAAGTTAAATACTGTAATAACCTTGAAAATAGGGTTAGCAACTTTAATGGCTAACAACAACATTTCCAACAATAACTCCAAAGCAGAGGGAATAACTGCCATGCTTCTTGGCACAAGCTGGACTCTGGGAGAGTCAGGGATCAACCTGCAACCCTTGACAGGAGCTCACAGCTATTCAAGTCCATCAGCAGAAGCTCTGTCATAACCACTGCAAATGACAGGTGGCTGAAGTGGCTCAGATAAAGAGTGTCAAATCCTAGAAACAAATTACATTTGCAACAGCTTCTGTATTCATGAATATCACTACAGCAGGTCTCATAAATTTTCCAGCAAACCAGTGATTATGGCTAACGGGAAGGAGGCCAGTGGCTTAATGCCCAGAGTAGCTTGGGAATCCTGGGCTCCCTCACAGCTCATGCTGGGACCAGAGCAGGAAGGAGCAGCACCGAGTCCTGCCTGACCTCAATCCCGCAGTGCTGGGCAGCTCACGGGCCTGTAACCAGCCACCAGCACTGGGCTTCATCCTGGTTTACTTGTCCTAGGCCACGTAGAGAGCTCCTGTACCAGCACCCTGCTGCCTAATGCTCAGAAACTGAGGTTTGGCAAAAGCTCTGGGGGAAAAAAAATCCCTTCTTCTCAAAATATCACACATGCTCTACAGCGGGCCAGTCTGGCAAATCTCCAATTACGTGGGCACAGGTTTGGAAGGACTGGAGTTGAACTTAGCTCCAAATGTACACAGAGTTTACATCTTATTTTACAGCTGCAGGATGCCAGCTCAGTTTAAGTCTCAAAGCCCTTTCGCTGCCCTGCACCCTGTCCCTTTTCAGGTGGGGGCCTGGTGGTGCCCAGGGAGCACAGAGATACCCTGCCTCTGCAGCCAGCTGAGTGACAGCACCACAGCAGCTGCAGGCCTGTGTCCAGTTTGGGATGCTGGATGAATTTTCCAGACAGATCATGGGGTATGTGCCCATTGTGCTTCCCCAGGGCCACCCAGGACAGCTCTCTGGCACTGGGGATCAATTGCACCCAGGTTACCAGAGCTGCTTGGGCAGAGAGACTCCTTGAGAAAGCCCCTGAGAGGCTCAGCTGCAAAAGCACACAGCAGACAGCTTCCAGGGGTCAATGCATTTCACCGGGGTTAAACTTGTTCCACCTTGAGCAAACTCTACGCAGAAAACTGGGAATTGAAAAAATATATTGTCCAGACAAGTGACCCTCATTTGTGCAAGGCACCATCCTCCTGTGCTGCCCATTTTCCAAACCTCTTAGAAAATACCTGCTGGCTAATGCAAGAGCAGCCCTGGAAAGCCCCCAGCTGTGGCCTGCTGTGTGCACAGCTCATAAGGGGTCTCAGACATAAAAGATTTTCCTGAACACATCACAGTGTGGATGGACCAAGCAATTTTGACAGCACTGGGATGGTTAAAGACAAAGTTTGGACCTTTGGAGAGGTTTCTTGTAGTCTGCAATGCCACTTTAGCACCTGCCTTTAGCTTTGGGAAGACCCATCCCATGGACACCAGCTGGGTAAAACGTTGCTCAGCCGTTTCTTTCATGCCCCAGGTTTTTGGTTACTGTAGTCCACTGTGCCAGTGGCTCATTTGTTTCTCATTGTGGAATATCTCCCTATCCCAGGTTTGTGGCTGCAGTCCATATCACTGCTCCCACCCCTCTCTGCTGGCATCCCTCTTTCCCCACAGCTCTGAAACCTCCTTGACCTTCCTCCCTGCAGTCCCTAAAATAGTTTGACTCCTTTCTATTTTTAGAGGTCAGGCTCAACATCTGTTGTGGATTGCAGCAGCAGAGACCCAGATGCCAAAGTAAGAGGATGAAGGCAGCCCCTGGGAGCACCTCACTGTGCCATGGCCAGGAGACCACAGGAGAGGGCTGGCATGGCAGCTCAGCTGCTCTTGTTCCCACCCACACCAAATCCCTGGAATATACATTATCCCAAAACAGTGGGATCAGCCATGTGGATGTACTTCTCTTGGGAAAGGGCAGACAAACAGCTGTAGGATGACAGGGCAGGACAGAGGAGTTACTCACAGAAGCATTTCCTTTCTCATGATCACTCAGTTTATCTCTGATTAGAAAAGGGCTTTTTAAACTTCAATCAGTCAGCCTGGGAAAATGGGATGGCAATTCCTGTAACTGTCCAGCAAATTGCTTGTGGAAAGCATTTGTGAGAGCTCAGCTAATCCACAGAAATTGCTCCAGACAGGCAGCACTGACTCCAAAAATTTGTTATACAACATTTAACTTCTAAATCTCTTAGTCAAAAAACCTAAACAACTCCAATAGGAGCTGGCTTGTAATGAATTTGGTGTGGATGCCAGTGTGAGGTGTGTAAATAGCGTGTGTAAATAACACCTCAGCTATTTGGATGTAGTCACTGCAGCAAATACATCAAGCTATTGTGCTTCCCTTCCAAACCTGTCATCACATGCACCACCCCAGCTGCCAAGGCCTCTGCCTTTTTTTTTTCTCCCCAGATGTTTCAATCTCTAGTTTGAAGCTGACATCTGGAGAAGTGATGTTGTAGAAATGCTATACATCAGCAGGCCAAATATGGGATATGCTATGGAAATGAAAATGTAGTGACAGAACAAAATTAATGGGCATCCAGATGCAAGTCAAGAAGTGATAAAGTGTCTGTCAGGAGTTTCCTAACGCAAAAACAGGCAAGAAAGCTTGTTGTACTGCAAGCCCTCCCAGGAGGGATGTGACATCTGGCCAGTCACAGTTTCTGTGACTGCAATCTGAGTTCCCCAAGTCTCTCAACATTTCCAGTGCCCCTCTCGGCTCCTCACTCCCACATGCTTGTTAAGCCACCCTGGTCCTCTCCCATCTTTTCACCCTTTGCATCCATTTCTGCCAAGGCAAAAGGACATCTGAAATACCTCCTCCATGGTGTTCTGGGGCCTTAGCTATCTCAGGAGATGAGACTGTAGGGAGGGGACATGGGGCATGGATGCAGAAAGAGCTCCTTTAAGGAAGAGTTTTACGAAGAAGGGCTCAGAATAGTCCCTCAGGCAATAGGCAACTGCTCTGAGTTCCACCATGGGCAGAAAGTGTAGATTTTCTGTGCATTCTTTGTAAGAAACCTGTACTCATCAGGCTTGTGAAAGATGAACATTTCTGCTGCAGCAGCAGTTGCCTTTTTGGTGAAATCAAGAGGAAATCATTGCTGGTGGGATTCTTGCAGCAAAGGGCCTGCAAATTGCAAATCTGTGTGCTTTGAGTTGGGCAAAGTGGTGATTGTGGGTGACAGCAGCAATGGACTGCTTGATCCTTAAGTCATACAAAAAATTTACTGAAGGATTTTGGTGGCACAGGAACTCTGGAGTTCTCCTCTCCAACCTCCTGCTCCAAGCAGGACTGGCTGCAAAGCCAGAGCAAGTTGGTCAGTGCCTTGCCCAGTTGAGCTGAGAAATCTCCAAGGATGGAGGTCCCACCACCATTCCAGGCCCTGTCTGGTGCATGGCAACCAGAGTTTCCTTGGTCATTACCAGTGGCTCCCTGCATTTATGAGGTCCTTGGAAGCTCCAGGAGCAGCTCAAGGCATGATTTGATCCCCTTCCCTCACCTCCTCCAGGGTGACCAAAACCACTCTCCCAGTGGCCACTGGACTCCCAGTTTTGTCCTCATCTCTCTGGTACTGGTTGGTTTACTGTTCAGAAAGGTGCAGAGAAAAGTGAAACCAATGTGTTGACTGCACTAAGGCAGCGATAAATTCATTTTTTTCCTCTGTAGACATGCTGAGGAATTCTCCAGCAGTTCAGACCAAAAAAGAAAACCCTAAACCCCAATTCTGGTCATTTTATTTAGGCAAGGAGGAATGCAGGAATTCTGACTTACTCCAAAGTATCTTTGGTTACCCTGTGTCACTACAAATTTGTTAAGAGTAGAACTAACCCACAATCCCACTAAAGACACAACTGCAATTTTTAATTCAAATAGCTACTGCAGCCCACAAAAGTAGCAAGACACAGCTCCTGCTGTACTTTCAGAAACACATCAGCAGAGAGAAAACAGGTAAGTAGGAAAAAGCCACGAGCTAGGCAAGTGTGATAAATTTTCAGGAAGCAGGAAGAAATAAATTCAGAGTTTAGCTCTTTTGAAAGTAATTCCTATTTTTTCAGGGAATATTTAGATTGGCTCTGTGTTCCTATCTTTCCAGTCAAAATTCTGTTTCTCACCACGTGATGATGTATTTTAACATGAGGCCAAAAGGGATTCATTTTCCAAGTAAAGCAACATGGATGTGCACATTGTACACACATGATTTGCCTTCAGTGAGGCTGCCTGGAGAAAGGCAAGAAAGTTTCAGCTCATTGCAAGCAGATGTGGTGTCGATCTCCATCAGCTCCTAGACCAGAAAGGGAAACCAAGCTCTGAAGGGCAGCAATCCACAGTAGGGAAAAGGGATTCCTGCTTGGAAAGAGAGCACAGTTTACATCCCTTATGGAGATTCACGTATTCTGCCATGGGACTAAAACCCGTTCCTGATGCCAGTTCTCACGTCCTCTTTGGCCACCCAGGACACTGGAAGGACAAGCAGATGGGGCAGAAGCAGACTCAGCAGCACTGGTTAAATGGCTGCTTCATGTGTGTCAAGACCTTTGGTTAGGGCAGATATGCCCCAGGGAATTGCTGATTTCAGTAAAATCACCCCAAAGTGCACAGGAATGCCAGGAGAGGCTGCCTTAGACATAGCTTTGCTTGGCAGAGAAGGTGTCTTGGATTTAATCTTGGTGACCTAGACAAGGTCATCTGAAAGTTGGTTGCAGAGAGGCTTGGATGTCCCAAAGGAGCTGGAGCCCAGTCACCATCTTTGCCCAATTTCAGGAGCTCTTACCCAGCAGAGACGATTCCTTAGGCACTGGATTTACCTCCAAAGCTGGATAAAAACCACTCACACAGAGATCAGGCTTATACTGCCAAGAAGCATTCCTGGTTACTTTGGAGGAATTACTACCTCAAAGAGAGTAAGATCTCTTAGCAAAGGGACTCATTTTTCATTATCAATTACATTTATGCTGGGGCTTTTCCAACATAGTTTTACTGGTAAGGATATGATCTTTTCTTTCTTCTTTTTTATTTTAATTTATTTTTTACATTTCTAAAATAAAAGGAAAAGACAGCTTTGCTGTGTTGCAAAGCTGTAACACAGACCCATCCTGAAGCAGTGGGTGAGGATGGAGATGTTAAAAATGAGTGAGCACTGCAGAAAGCATTAGTGATTTACATGCAGAGCAAACTTTACCTATATTGTATTTATGTCTCTAGACTGTTTTGGTTTTTTTTTTTTTCCCTGGGAATATGTGAGTTCCCATCTCTTCAAAAGGAGGAGTTTGTTTTCAGTGGCAGTTCTTGGAACTGGAACACTAAGTTTGATGCCAGCTGAAAAATTGATATGCAGAGGGTGCACCCTGCTGCTTTCCAGTTACTTGAATTCTTACCCTGGAGCTCTGGCTGCCTGTGCTTTTCTGGGAAACAAATAATCACATCAAACCTAAGGGATATGTTTGAAGACAGATTTGAGGGTTCAAGAACCCTTTTGTTTAAATGGGGCCTCAGACAGAAACTGGAGATCCTTCATGTTTAAGTTGCTCTTTGAGCAACAGAACAAAGTACAGTTTCCTAGACTCCTCAGTCCCACTTCCTTTCCCTTCCTTTCCACAATAACCTCTGTCTCCTCTTGCTTTCCTGAGGATCTGGTGATGCTGACAGCTCCCCTGTCCCCAGCCCCCCACACCATCCACCTCCTGTGTCCCACAGGCTGCATGCACTGGCTGGCCAGTTCTGATCACACAGAACACTTCAAACAGTGTAGGGAACTGCTGAGCACATTCTTGGTTTTTTTTGGAAGGAGGGCATGATTCCAGATCTTTTCCCTCTACCCAGAAAAACCACGCTTTATTACAGTATCTACAGGAACTCAGTCTGCGATTTAAAAGAGGAGATAGACAAGGTGAGTGTGTAAATTTTCTTTCCCTGAGAAATAAGGTTAACAAGGAAATGTAGCAGCAATTTTAGCTACAACTAAACTTAAAATGCAGACCCCAAGAGAAGGGCTCTCTTCCTTGTGAGTTTAGACGAGCTTGTCTCTCGCAGCATTTTAATTTTCCTTTTAACCTAAGAGGACAAGCAGGATGGAGTTACAAATTACTCTAACTATAATTAACTTGCAGAGTATGCAGAGCTAATCTCTGTGTTGCCAGCTCGGATAGAGGCAGGAAAGCCTTTCTCAGACCGGGTCCTGTGTGCCAACAGTTCTGGTCAATGATTGTCCCCTGCAAAAGGCCCACGACAAACTCCCTCCAGTCACCTGTTTACATCCCAAATGTTCTCAAGTTCTGCTATTTCAAGCTTAACGCTTGTGACCTTACTCAATGATATTCAATCCAAGTCTCTTTACCATATCCTGCAAGGCAAACAACTTCAGGTCACTTTTAGTAACCAGTGCTATGTCATGCCTGTGCTCAATGACTTGAAGTATGCCCACGCCCATATGTTTCCTAAATTTGGATGTCTGTGACAGCAAACACCCGGGGCTGGGTGGGCAGTCCTGTTTCACTAAAGAAGAATTTGGGGCATTTTTGCTCTTTGAGCATTCTCTTTCACCTTCTGAGCATTTCCTGGATGAATTCAGATTTACTAGAAGATATCAGCTAAGCAGGATGAGCAAACCAATTGTGACTCCTGCAAAACGTTTCTAAGAGGTGCATGAGTCAGATAACAGATCCACAGAGCAGAAGATATCCACCCCCTACGGCAGCCAACTGTCAAAGCTTACAGACAGTATGAAAACAGGTCAAGTATGGAGTAATATTTCTCCTAAATACTTCACCAGACCCAGTGGTTTGTGGCTCAGGGACTTCCTGAAGCAGAGATGCTATGTCTGTACATAGCCTGGCCAGATTTTTCTTACTGGTATTTCTTCAGTAGGTTCTTGAACCCAAACATTTCAGTACTCACATGGTCCTGTGGAAATAAGCTCCTCAGTCTATGCGTGAATTGTCCCCTTCTTTCTGATCCTGGCACTTTCTAGGCCACTTCCTTTCCTTTTCAGTTTTTCCTCACTCTCCATGCCAAGTTTTGTAATTAAACTCTAAGACAGACAGTGAGCAAGTCCCATTCACTACTTAACTTCTGGTCTCCTTTGGAAAATGCTCTGATGTTTTATCCCAGGGGAGTCAGTAAGTATGTGACCAATTTTTATCCCAGTACACTCATACAAACAAGCATCACCTTTGAAAGTTCCCTCCTAGAAGCACTTCTGTATTGCAAAAGTTACAGGATTACTCCTATAAAAACAAATTATCATCATCAGCTGAAGTGCATCGTAATTTGCACAATTTTTCATCTGTTATGAGGCACTGGTGGAGCTTATCTGAACTGCTGCTATCTGCTGGCATGCTGACATTGCACAGGATGCAGAAAAATGGTGATTCCTCAGTGTATCACCCTGACCTCAGCTCTGCACCCCATTTATGCCTGTTCCTGCTCTTACTGCTCCAGGCCATCCGTGTCAAAGGCCAGGTGTTGCTCAGTCCAGAGGGCACGGCAGGGAAGGGACGTGAACCTCCTCCAGCTCAGGGAGCTGCTTTAAGCACAGCTCTGCACGTTACTGTGCTGCTACGGTGGAGAGGAAACTGTTCTGAAGGAGAGGCAAGAATAAGTGGTTGGGGGCAAGGAGCCAGAGGAATTTCTTTAATTGCTTTTTTCCCTGTATCCAGCACATTCTGAGCACTGTCAGCAGAGGGGCAGAGCTGGAGATGGCGAACAGCTCCCAGGCTTGCAATGCTCTGACTGGACAGACATATGCACATTTCTCCACAAATGCCCCCAGCACTCTTTCTCTGTTCTGATTTACAAGCATGTTTGCATCTTGATCTAGAAAATACTGAATGAACTGTTTTAACCCCTTCAGAACAGGAAACTACCATGTTTTAAAAAGCGTGGCTGATTGTTGGTGCAGCTCCATCTCATCCTTCCTCACCTCCTGCTGGTTCAGCTGAGCCTTTGGTCTCACTCTCCAGCTTCCCACTGCTCCTGTGCAGCTGGGAGAGGCTCCCAGGCATGGCTCTCCTATGGTACCACCAAAACCAGTTTCACCAGGGATACCACACAAGCTGTCAGTCCTACAGATGTAGGGAGCAGAGCCCAGCAGCACTGCAGTTTACCCAAGTAGAACTTGGGTTTTACTTGGCTTTTTTTGTTTGTTTGTTTTGTTGGGTTTTTTTTTTTTTGTTTTGGTTTGGGGGGGTTTTTTGTTT
>VXBQ01014996.1:75478-120277 GCA_013400175.1 Phainopepla nitens | reverse complement strand
GGATTCCTGGGGCTCGGCCCCGGCGCCCGAATGGGCCCGGCCGGCCTTGCCCGGCCCCTCGCTGCAGCCCTAGAATCCGCTCCAAATCACGAGTGTCCTCAACCAAAACGCAGCGTAATTCTGCTGTAAAGGCTTTTTCTGTTGTTTGGGTTTTTTGTTTTGTTTTTCGTCTTTGCTCCATATTGCCTTCTTTGTTCTTGACAGAAGGATGAGTTAAGTTTCATCCCAAAAAAGCTCAAGATGCCCGGTAGGGAGTAGGAGCGAGGACTTGAATTGCAAGGAAATGAGATCTCCAGCGCTTAGTAAGGTGAATAAAATCATCCCTTTTTGGCATATTTTTGAAGTATTAGGACTGCACGTTCTGTCAGAATCTGTCTGTGGAGAAATAGATTCTATATTTGTGGTTATATTAGCTCATCCCTGCACTCTTCTTTCAAGTTTTTTTTTTCCTGCTTCTCACACTGTTGTCCAGAAAACTATACATTATTAATTTACTTCTGGTTACCAATAGGATAGACTAGACAGGAAAGGCAGAGAGACATCATTTATGCTGAGAACTCACTGAAAGATCTGCCTTAAAATGTCTGTTTAAGAGGTTATGGAACAAAAAGACAGGAACATCAGGCAGGAATAAGTTGCCAAACTGGCAGAAACAGGCAGGAATAAACTACCAAACCAGACACAGCCCCCAAGGACAGTGTTGCTAGTGATGGTTTTTATGCAACAAATGTGTCACTAATTTTTCAAGAGGGTTCTAGGGGAAATCCAAGGACTGCAGACCTGAAAGTGAATTAATAGAAAATATAGCAAGGTAGGATTATTGGAGAGCTGCATAAGTATCTGGGGGTAAAATCAATGTGGCTTAAAAGTCATGCCTTTAAAAAATGCTGGAATTTTCTGCAAGTCTTTATAAGCATGTTGAGGCCTGGCTCAAAGTCTGTACTCAGATTTCAGGAAGGTTTTAAACAGGAGCCCTTTACCTGAGCAGCCCTGGACATCATAAGGGAGTTCCCCTGTCATAAATACACAGTTGTTGCAAAGATAGGAAGGAGGATGTGAGTAAGTGGGCAGCTCTCCTGGTGGCTGGAGGTCACCATTGGGTGGTGACCTGGTTTGTAGATGACATGGAAAATCAGTGTTTCCAGCTGGCTTTGCCTTATTTAAGGTGGTAAAGAAGAGGGCTGAGGGTGGTGAAGTGCAGCTGTAGATCCATTCGTATGGCTGGGGAGCAGTGCAACTTCCCCACCCAAAATGAGTGAGTTTTTGGAGCAGCAGTAACTCAGTCTGTGAAGTTGTCTTCCTTGGTAAAGTCTCCCTTTGGCCAGTGTTACAGAGGTTCAGGGAGGACTGTGCCTGGGTCAGAAGGTCCCAGTGGTGCAGAGACATGGAGGATGTGTGGAGGAGCACTGGATGTTTATTCTGCTCCTCCCCAGGCTCCTGCTCTGGGCTGGAGAGCAGGATACAGGGAGAGGCATCCTTTGGACTGACCCAGCATTGACCTGGCATGTATTCCCACTTAGAATCTGTGCACCTGGGAATTCCTGTGAGGAATTCTCTCCAGAAGTGGCAGTGTTTTATGTACTCTGCTTCGTTATTCTGTCAGAAAAATTGATGTACCTCAGGAAGGTTTTGCAGGTGTCTGGACCTGGGAGCCAAAAGCACATGCAAATTGCTGGTGGGACTTTTTTTTTCCTTCTTTTCATGAAAACTCATTAAAATACTTAAGGAAATGCCAGCAAATGCAGTCTTATTAGAAGGATTACAGAATCCTCTGTAGACTCTGTTGTGCCTTGACTACAGAGTGTATCTGCTGCTGAGCTGGATTTTACCCAGATTTGCAGTATCTGGCTTGCAGGCTCCTGAACCACTTGCCTGAGATTAGCCCATCACCCCTGAACACTCCAGGCACTTGTGCTGAGTGACTCAGCTCTTGATCTTCTTTTTCTGACTTCCATACCCTTTTTTTTGGTATGTGTTTCCCAGATGTGCTTAACAACTTGTAGTTAATTTGGTTACAACAGGATTAGTAAAAAGTGATTAAACCCACGGCTCATTATTTGAGGCCCAGGAGTAGAATTTGTTTATTATACAGGCAAGAAAATCTAGATAGAAATGAAGAGCTGCAGAATTTGTATGTAGACTTACAGAAGAGGTTGAGCCTCTTGCTTCCCAAATACACAGGGCTTGGATCCGTGGTATGTGTTGCCTTCTACAGTGTGGTTTTTCTTGGGCAAGAGGAGATTTGTATTTACAAGCAACATCCTTTCCAGAAAGTGTAGATAGGCTTTTGTGTTTCAGCTCTTGCTATGAACAAGCAGGGTAGAATGGATTATTTTTCTGGGTGTCTGAGCTGGTGTTGTAGCCCCTCACTCTGCACTCATGTTTCTGTAGGTGACCCGTTTCTCCTGGCTAGCAGGCAATTTCCTGCTCTCTTTCTGTTGAAGATGCTGAGATGTGCCAAGGATCAGCCCATAGCAGTGAAGTTACAAGTGCCCCGAGGCTGCTGCTGTAACATGTCAGTAAGAGCACTTGCAGCTTTTAGGAATGATTTAATTGGAAGTGCAGTAGGTGCCAGGCAGCTCAGATCCTGTTTCTGATGTCACATTCCATAAGAGCACAAATTACCAAATGAGTTAATGCTCCACTCGAGTCAGCCATGTTTGCAGCATGTCTTTATGTCTGGCTGATGAGCTGGAAGTTCCAGTTAATACTGTCAGAGAAGTCTGGAGGTATTGTCTTCAGTGGGAAGTGCTGCCTTGACTGAGTGTTCCAGTGGCTCAGTCTGAAATGGTGAAGTGTTCCTCCTCTGGCCCTTCCTTCCTGCAGCACTTTGTCCTGGACAGGACTCATTTGTCCAGGCCACCAGACAGTTTTGTCTGAGGCAGGCTGGTGAGTTCTGACAAGATTTTTAAGAATTCCCACCAGCTAAAAGCCACAGTTCAGAGCAGAGTACCTGGCATGGAGCTGGTGGTTCTGTGGCAAGTCTCTGACACCACTGAATTATTCCAATAAAGAATTAGGTGTTCAGAAAAAAAAAATAATAAAACATCCTACGTCTCTGCCAGTCATGCCAATGTGATTTGATTTTTTTTTCCTGCCTATTTTTATATGTTTGTGTCTGGATTCTTCTGAAGTGAAACATAACACTGTTGGGGAATTGGCACTGGTGATTCAGATTGTAGCAATGCTGAATTTGTTTCACTGTAGTGAAAAGAAACTGTTGCAGGTGGAATTTCATTGTGAGAATCATCAGACCCAGATAAAGATTGGTTTTGATGTTGAAAGTTTTTGTAGTAATTTTTAAATGCTGATGATCTGCTGAAAAACGAGTGGCAACAGCTAATTACTTATGTATATACTTGCTTGCAGGTTCAGCTATAGGATTCTTTCTCCATTTCTAAATCTGTATGATGTTGGACCCTAAACATCTACACGTGGTTCAATTTAGAACTGTCTTTGCACTCTCTTGTAAAAGTCCTTTTTTTGAGCCTGACACTTTCCAAATTTAGTGCCGGTGGGAGCATTTTAAAAGTTTTGTTTCAGCTTTCTGTGTATTCAGTGTAGGAAAAGTGCATTCCACTGAATAACAAAGGCCAAGGAGCATCTCCAGCACTGCCCATCTGCTTTTTCTGGACCAGCAGAAAACTGCAGATTACTCTGGAGTTTGATCTAATGGTGCACTCTTGGTATGACATCTCCATTGGATTTTCAGAATCTCTTGGCCTGTTTCAAAGCACTTTTCCAGTGAATAAATGCTTGTACCTGTTCAACAGGTATAAGGACTGCAGCACTGAAAACAAAACACCAACTTTTGGAGCTCATGTAGGAGAGTGGTGACAAAGCAGAAGAACAATTGCATGTGATGTAGTTGCCTCAGGTCCATGCTGTTGGCTGGAACAGGAGGTTGAATCTTTCTGGTAAGTTGAATCATTTTGGGGAGATTCTCACACAAACACTTCTACAGCATGATAACCAAGATTGTGACTGTGAATAGGACATCTCTAAATTTCCTGTGGTGGTTTAGATTCTGATGCAGTTACATTAGCTTTGAAATTGATTGATACACAACTTCTGTGGGCTTTCTGAGGCAGCAGCACAGTTTTTGAAGTGCTTGTTTTCTGGTTTTTTTCTGGCTGCTTAAAAGATTATGTTAGCTTTAGGTAAAAAGTACATACTACTGGTTCATCTTTGCTTTCACTTTGTGAATTTTCTAACCTAACATCAAACTTATTTTCAATTCTTAGTGCACCAGAGTTGCTTTTATTTGCAGTCTTTAAAAGATGAATACTCAAGCTGCTGTTTTCTGTTTGCTCATCAGTGGAGCCCAATATTTGCCCAGCCTGGTGCAAACACAGCTAAATCTGTCACCTGCTGTTGCAGCTTGCATAGGTTGTCCATGTAGTTGTAGCTTTCAGATTCATTGTTGTGGAGAGATGTGTAAAAAACAGAAGTTTGTGGAAATTAGTTGCTTTTAAATAAGCTTTATAATCCTAATTATATTTATATCCATTTTCTAGAACTATGCCAAGAAAAAGAAAGCTGTTGGCTCAGTTAAGTGCTCTTCAAAACAACACCAGCTTCCCTCAGATTGGTGCTGTGGAGCAGCTGAACACTACACCTGGAGCAGATCCTTCTCCAAAAAACAGCAAATATTTTGTGATAGAGAAAAAAAATTCTCCTCAGCTACAAGAAGATTTTTTCAACCAGCCCTGTGTTAGTCTGGCCAAGTCCTTTCTGGGACAGGTAAGAGATGAGCACTGAGATTCTTTTACTGGAGCATGTGCTAGCTAATAACTTAGTGTAAAAGGATGAAATTCTTTTTTTGCCATTTGACTCCCGGGCTTGGCTATTTTAGGAATACAGCTCTCATTCCTTCTCTTGCTAAGTGCAGTGGAATTTAAAGACCAGTAGCCAAATCTATTCTAGATGAAGTCAGAGGAGTAACTTTTCAGGTTTAGTCTGTCACATTTTTAATTGGGGTTTTTCTGGTGGAGTTTTCCTCCCTTTTTTATGTTTACTAAAATGTGCTTAGCTGCTTGTGGTTTGAAGGCTGTTTCAGGCCCATTATTTTCCTTTCAGCAATTGCTTTACTTGTTTTTGTTTCTTGCTTAGCCCAGTGGAAGGTAATGCTTTGCAGTCAGCAACATCTTCTTTGCCTCCATTTTACTGTCTTGTTATGCTAAGGATTGCACAGTCCCACAGTTAAGCTCTCTTCACTCCAAATATTGCTATTCCTGTCTTTTGTTTCTGAGTTTCCAAGTCATTGCCTGTTCATGCAAGTTCTCTCTTAGCCCATTGCATAAACTTTGAGGAGTCTTTGAACCTTGCTGAAAACCTTTGGAAGTCAGAGTGGTGGAGATTCACTTTTAGTGAGTCCTTCAGAAAGCTCTCTGGCTGTTTCCAAGGGAGGAGTTCCCTCAGGGCTTTCCCCATAAAACATTCCAGCCTGGGACCTTCTAAACTCAACTGCAAAATGTGTGTTCAGTTTCACTGCTATGGTCTTATCTTCTCTGAGTCTTTTCAGTACCTTTATTGTCTGCAGGGTGAACAGACTCTCTGGGTTCTCATGGCTTTAGATAACTTCAGGAATTTGTTCCACAAACTGTTGGTTTTGGCCTGTTTCACTGCATCCAGCCTTTTTTTTTTTAATTATTTTCTAAGGATATCTTGCTTGTAAGTGACGCCTTTGCTCTGCTTTCTAGCCCTGCTGGGTTTCTTTCTGGTCTGCCTCCACCTGTCTGTGATGCTCCACATGTGTTGCTATCTTTGCAGACATCCTGCTAGAGGCTTGCCTTTCAGGCCTTAACCTTTGGCTGCCTCTAAAGTTCCCCCCAAGAAGCTCCCTCACTTTATGTGGTTTCCTCTTTTTGCTGGTAGGCAGAACTCTGGTAGATTATTTTTGGACTTTAATGCTTGTGAAAAGACTCTGAACTTTATCCTTCACAGTCACGAGATTAAGTTGTTTTTCAGGAATAAAATCTTTTTGGAAAAAGACTTTGTGTTTTGCTCCAGATCTGAGAACTGAGCCTTTTCTCATGAGGTTCCTGAATCCTTGCTCTGCACAACATTTGATGGTGTGTGAGAAAACATTGCAGGTGTCCTGCTCTATCTGAGGATGCCTGAAGTCTCCCATTACTGATACATTTTTGTTCTCTTAATGGCTCCATCACCCTCATGCATTCAGTCACTCTGGGCAGATGATTTTTGAGCCCTAATTCTGTATTTTTCCTATTTAGGCCTAGTATTCCAAACCACATGATTTCTATCCTAATTTTACATTTTCTTTAAAGTATAACCCCCAGTCTCCCATGACCCAGCCTATTCTCTCATAAAGGTAATTTAGTGTGTCCTTCATTCTCTTCATTCTACCAAATTTTGGAGGTATCTGATATATTAATCTTGCTTACCTTCATGATACCTGAGTTATTGGAAACAAAAAAGGTACATGCAGTAAGTGGCCTTTCAGAGGGAACTGCCATAGCATCAAGATACATTCTCAATGAGAAAAACAACCTTTATGAAATGGCTTACTGTGAGGTGTTGGCAACTATCACCATTTTTAAACTTCTTTATTCAACAGAATATTTGATGTGTCTGAAGACAGGGAAACGCCTGGATGCTTTTTAACCCATAACCTAACCATTGCATTTCATCAGACTGAGGGAGAGATGTGGCCACATGGGTCTGGTTTTGGGGCGTTCCCAGTCACTTGCTGAACACCAGTGCTTTTTTTTTTTTTTTCCCATAAAAAATAATAAACAGATTATTTTCAACAGTTTGAAAAGTGCTGTAGGGAAATTGGGGTATAGCAGAGCTGCAGCTTTGGAAAGCAGCTCCTGGAGCATCCGTTATGGATCAGATCAATATCTGCAGTAGCAATCCAGCACAAACATCTGTTAGGAATTAAGCTTTGTTTCTGAAGGTCATTTTTGAATAGCTGCATAATTAAAGTGTTATAATTAAACTAATAGCTGGTGCCCAAACAAGACCTTGCTGCAGTACTTCATACACATTAAGTAAAGCACAAAGTTTAGAAATCAGGTCAAACCACAAATTCCTTTGTACAAAGTTTAGGGGCTGTTTTATTTTTAAAGAAAATCTTTTGACTGTCATGTTTTGTTTCCCCTGCATCTGCTTTGTTTTATTTAAGGAGGTACCAGCAGCAAGAACACACTGTAATAACAAAGATCTGTTGTTGTCTGCCTGAAGCCAATTCCCAGCTCTCCCAGACTGCCCTTCTCTGTGGTGCAGAAAATACTGAAATAGCATTGATGCTCTCTCTAGAGCTGATTATCTCTGTGATTTGGGCCTGGGACTTGTTTGAAACATCTCTAGGGAGAGAAACTCTCTAATCATAGCAGTTATTTAATTGTACCACTGTCATATTTCCTCTGATCTAAAGATTATACATTCATGATGCTTCAAGGTTGATATCAGCAGTGATTTTTGCCTTAAACCAAATGGATTGGAGTGGAGAATACAGAAAATAACCACAAAAGCAACTCTGTGGGCTTTAGTGTATGTAGGATCATAAATTAGTTCTTTTTCATACTGCCTCATCTAGACCCTCCAGGCAGTTTGTGGGGTGAGTGACAGGTAGGAACATCCTGTACGGGGCTGTGAAAGCTGAAAAGGTTGGTGTTAGCTTATAGGCTGCTAACTGGAGAGGATTTAGTACCATCAGGTCCTTTCTTTCCAACTCCTCTGTTTCCACAGCTCTTGCTGGGGTTATTTTGTACTGAGGGCTGGTAACTGATGCACTCTGACCTCTCTTTCAGATTTTAGTTCGCAAACTTCCTGATGGCAGAGAGCTCTGGGGCAGGATTGTTGAAACAGAAGCTTATCTGGGTGGGGAAGATGAAGCTTCCCACTCGAAAGGTGGGAAGCAAACACAACGAAACGCAGCAATGTTCATGAAACCAGGAACTCTGTACGTGTACCAGATCTATGGGATTTATTTCTGCATGAATGTTTCCAGCCAAGGTAAGCTGAGGCTGAAAAAGGTGGAATGCCAGCAGGATGGGGCTGTCACCTCAAGCTGCAGTGGTGCTGCAAGTCACTTGTGAGCTCTCTGTGGGCTCTCTGATGTGTGTGACTTGCTGTCATCATCATCATCCCTCAGGAGCTGGCCTTTGTCACTGTGACCAGGGTGTACCTGTGGGCAGGGCCCATCTCCAGCTGCCCACTTTGTCCCAGCTGGGAGCTGTGGGAGCTGTTCAGGCACACAAAGATTGAGAAATGAGGGAGAATCTGTTAGGAGGGAGCTTTTGGTTTTGATGACCAGGGCTGCTGCCTCAGTGAACCTTGTCCCTCCAAAGTGGTGATGTAGAGAAAAATTCAGAGTCATTAATGACAGCCTAAATCTTGGTGTCTGTTGCCATGGCAGGAAACTCCTCTGTCTCCTGCCTTTACCTTCAGAGGCTGAATGAAATGTTGGGGAAAACAAAAAGTCTGAGGTGTCCTAAGCTTAAGCAAGGAGTCAGCAGGAGCATTTTAGCTGTCTAGCTGTATCTAAAAGCCAAAAAAACCCCACCCAAATCAAAATACTCAGACTGTTGCAGAATCTTCAGTCTTCTTTTATTATTCTCAAGAAAAAATAATCAAGCTCTAATTAAATTATTCTGGAATTTACAGAAACTGTCCTTCCATACTTCAAGACTCTTAACAAGCGTTACTAAAAACTTTATTTTTTTTTCCTTTCCTGTAAGAATGACACTATTTGCCTTGCAATGAAGCTGTTGTTTAATTAGACACCTTGAAATAGCAGCAAGTGTTTCCTAGGTAACTACTCACTCTGTTAGAAAAAAATCTCAAACCCAATTTACTTTCTTTTTCACCATTTTGAAGATAAAGGTTAAAAAGCTTGTGTATTCCTAAGTGGAAAGCAAATGAAACTGTGACCATTAATGCTCAGGTTTTGGCCTTTGGACAGAAGCCAAGCAGAAAAAGCAGTGCCAGGTTATAGCATGGGGAAGAGCCTGGCTTTCAAATGGAGTCTGGAGTCTGGTGGATGAACACATGTGAACTTCATTACATTGGCTCTGCCAAAGCTGCTCAGATAATGAAAGCACATGGTTCATTTGTCAGGATGGGATTCTTGGTGTTTGAAATATTAAGAATAATACTTTTTATTAAAAATATATATATATATGTTTAGCCTTTGAATTCTAGAAAGATTTCTTTAAAATACACATTTGGTGAAATTTTTCTTTATATACCTGTGTTTAGTTTTGTAGAAAAGCAGATAAAGGGCTCCCTGTAGTGATGGAATTCATTGGATTTTTTGTAACAAACTCTCCCTCCTCATCATCCTGTCACACACGAGTGACACCAGGCAGAGCTGTCACTGCCAGCTTTGTCACAGCACTGCAGGCAGTACCATGGCCGTGCACGTTGTGCATCACTGATGCAGCTACAAAACAGGAACTGCTCCTTCTGTGTATTTGCCCACATGCAGGAGTGTTGAAAGAAAGAATCTGGGGAGGAATCACACTGGAGATGTTTTTCTCCAGTTAGAGGGAGAAGGAGTTGTTTAATTGTGCTGTTGTTTAGTCTGAGGGAAGGATTGAGGGAATCATCTTCATGGTGGCACCTGGGTAGAAGGCATTTGATTCTCTGGGTATGGGATAGACCTTGGAAACTTTGTTTTGACTCTGGCTGTGAAAAAACACAAAGAAACCCTGGCCAAAGGAAAAAAAACATCTCTTGTGGCATAGCTTGATCCTTCTTCATAGCACAGATCACACTCTGAAGGCAAACAGATCCAAGAGACAAGTGTGTCCTCTGAAGCAGTGACAGCTCTGACTCTTTAGGGATCACTTGTTTTGATAACACAACCTCACAGCCTCTGAGTCCAGGTGGAATAAACCTTCTCTGTTTATTGGTTTATGCTGGGGCTCAGCCTCCAGTATCACTTAGGGATGGGAAGAGTGTGTCACCCACAGCCCTGTGTTCATCAGACCATAATGAGATGAGGGGGGCTGCAGCATTCTTTGTCAGTGAGGAGGGGGAAATCTTTGTGCACATCGCTGAGGTAAAGCCACATCATGGGGAATCTTGCTGTGAGAGGTCTTCCCATCCCTGAGGGAAATACTGCAACTGCCTGAAGCCACGGCAGGCATCACTACATTTGGAGAAATCATGGGTGGCAGAGGAGAAAAGCTTATAGAAAAAATATAGCCCAAGTCTTTTAGAGTGCATGAATCCTACAGTACATCCTGAGCAGCACAATAATCTCAGTACTAAGAGCCTTCCCTAGAGTTAAGAGAGATGTGGTGCTTCCCTCGCCTCAGGAAGAGGATAAATGCCAGTCATGGTTCTCTTTGACTTGGCTGTGATCTGTTTCTCTGGAATTTGCCAAGGTCTGTATTTTGCTGCCAGATCTGAAAGCATAGCTTGTAAAATCGAGAGCCTGGTGATGCTCAGCCCAGGGTCACACTGCAGGGACTTCTCCCTAACTTTCAGCTCCTAGACTAGGATTTTGAAGGAAGTATTGGGGAGTACTGAGTCAGGTGGCTGAATGGAGAGGATAATTCTCTTCTCTCCAGTGACCAAGAGCTGTTTCCAAGTCTGGGAGCTGGAGCTGTTTTGGGCAAGGAGCAGAAGGCTGTGCTGTGGGACTCCACTGCCCTGTTATGATTTCTAGCTGCTCAGGGAGAGAATTGGCCTCGGCAGTGTTGTTAGATCCCAGCTTTTAGCCCTGAATGCTGCTCATTATATGGAGTGACTCTTAGCAGGAGAGATAAATACTCAGCATCCCCAGCTGGCCCTGCTGCTGCTGGTGTGTGCACTTTGGGCAGATGCTGAACCCAGGTGACCCTTGAGAGTGAACTGCTGCAGGCTGGGAGAGAGAGGAAGCCAGGCTGAAGCACTCTGGAGTTGAGTCAAAAGGATTCAGCTACTCTTTGGGAATTAAAATTAAATTTCTAATGTGGAAGTTTGCTCAGGAGGACCCAGAGGTGTGAGGGAAGAAGGCAGTAGCTCATCATGATATCCCTGCACTCTTGTCCTGCCTGCTGTCTCCACCTCTTCTCCAGGCTACTTTCTGTGCAGAGTGAGGTTTGTGCTGCACACAGCTAGAAAGAACCTGGAAACTACTAGCTGGAAATGCAGAAAGAGCAGCCAGAGACACAAATTCCCAGTAGTCCCTGGCTGGGCTCTGTGCTGCTCTGGGAGCACCTGCAGTTTTCCAAGTGCTCGTCTCTCTTCATGTGAGCTCCCAAGGACTCGGTTTGAGTGTGACCACAGTTTCCACTTGCACTTGAGATGGATGAAAGCAAGTAGTGTAATTAGTGATAGCTCAGAATCCCACAGTTGTTCCTGGCAAGGGAGGCAGCAACACGATGGGAAGGATGTTTCTTTGTGCATTGATAAAAAGCAGAATTAGGACATGGAACATGTTCTTAAAAATCTGAAATGACCTTTGAGCTCTAAATCACTGTTAAGCCAGGGAAGCGGCTTTTGGCTGCCAGATTAGCATCAATCCCCCTCCTTGGAGAAGGGAGTGCCTGGGAACAGATTGCTGACAGCTGTTGGAATTCAGGCTGTTGACTTCACCAAGCTGTGGTGGGGTCAGCAGGGGCTCCCAGATGCTTCAGGGCAGCAGGCACACCTCAGAGAGCCAAGAACCAGGACCTCACTGGGAGCCCAGAGGGGTAATTTAGTGTGGGATATGTACAAAATATGAGAAAGATTCTATTTTGGGCAATCACAGGTCCTTAGGGATCTGCCAGTGCCTACAAGAAAAGCCTTTGCCAGGCATGAGCATGGCTCCAGATGTTCAGGGCTGGAGAGGGAGAGGGGATTCGGGGGGCAGCACCGTGCAGATGCCGGCAGGAGGAAAGCCGTGGGCAGCCAGCACAGGGGGAGCTGTGTGGGGCTGCACACAGGCCCTGTGCCAGTGCTCTCCTCACTACTCAGGGGCAGGAGACCTCCCTGCTGGTCACTGGAAAATACCAGGGAAGCGTTTCTGTCCCACTTAGGCTGGAGATCCTGGTCTGATAGGGATTGTCTGCTCAGAGCTGTGTCTCTGCTTTGCTCTCACCTGGCTGCAACAGCTGGCAGGGCAGGAGACCTAAGGCTTCTGACAGGGTGGCAAATCACATTTGAGAAAAGAACTTGTCAGTTTTGTTCAGGTTTTGTCATAGAAAGGTCCTCTCTGCTAAGTGCTGCTCCCAGGGCTGTGCATCCCTGTCCTACCCCAGGTTCCTGCCTTGGGAGAGCCTCCCTGGCACGTGTCCAAATCACACTCTGTTAGAGCTGTGCAGTGACCCAAGGCCGTGCTCATCCCACCTGTTACACCTCCAGAGGGAGTTTGGATTGGTACCAGCCCACGCTCCCTCAGCAGGGTCTGCTCCCAGTGCCTGCAGCTCCTTCCCAGGTTTCTCTTTGTCCAGCCTCACTCTGCAAGCTGCCTCCTTCTGCTGGCAGCATCCACACTCATTCCTCCTCGCCTTTGTTAGCTGGAGTTCTTGTAATCAGATTTTATTAGAAATCCACTGGGTTTGGGAGCAGCTTTGGATACCTCTGCCAAAACTGAACCAGATGTATATTTATTCTGAACATTGTGCTGACATAAGAAAAAGCTCTTGCCCTCTGGCAAGCCTTGGAGCAGCAGCCAGACTTAGCAACATCAGGTGGAGCTGGGAAGAGCAAGTCAGCACTGCAGAATGAAGGGCACAGAGCTCCAGGACACTGGAGATTTGGAGGAGGGAAGGGAGTGCCCTTGGAGCAAAGGACAGGCCCCATGGCTGGCTGCATTCCCTCTTCTATCGGGCTGAGCCACAGGCTCAGAGCTGAAGTGCTGCTGGCAGCGGGCTGAAAGGTGAGGCAGTCCCAAAAAACAACCCCTCCTAACACCCAGCTCTTGTCCTGCACAGGAGAAGGGGCTGCAGTGCTGCTGCGTTCCTTGGAACCTCTGCAGGGCCTGGAAGCCATGAGGGAGCTGCGCAGCGCCTCCAGGAAGGCACCCAGCAGGCTGCTCAAGGACTGGCAGCTCTGCAATGGGCCCTCCAAGCTGTGCCAGGCATTTGGCATCGACAAGGCTTTTGACCAAAGGGACCTGACTCAGGATGCTGCCATCTGGATGGTGCCTGGACAGGACCCGCCGGGGGAGCAGGACGTGGTGGCCACCACCAGGATTGGCATTGGCAACAGGGGAGAGTGGGCACAGAAACCACTCAGGTTTTATTTACGAGGAAACAGATTTGTCAGTGTTGTAGACAAGAAAATGGAGAGAGAGATGGCAGCAAGGGGACACTCCCCTGGCAGCTGACAAGTCTTGCAGGTGTCCCCGGGACCAGGACTTGAGCTGTGCTCTGTACAATGGCCTCAAGCTGCATCATGGCAGATAGAGGGGCTTAGGAGGTTTTTAACAATAAATGTACTTTGTCACAATGCATGGGGCAAGGTGGAGCTTTATTTGCAGGAGACTGGCATGGGCCAGAACTGAGGCTGGTTTTGGACACTTTGGACACTGAAGGCCACTTTGTCCCTTGCCAGTGGATCCAGGCTTACTTAGGGTGGGTGAGAGGAGAAGGGTCACAGCTCTGGGCTGCTCCCATCACTTCAGCCCCCAGCAGAGGCCAGTGCTTGGTTGCTGCAGGATTTTGCAATACCAAAAAAGTGGGTGGCAGCAGAGCAGACTGAAAGGATAGGAGCTGGGAGAGAAGGATGCAAAGGGAGGATCTTACTGCTGCCTGCAACTACCTCAGGGGAGGGGATGGAGAAGACAGAGCCAGGCTGCTGTCAGACAGGATGAGAGACAACGAGCCACGAGCTGGAAAACAGGAAGTTCTCATTAGCTCTATGGAAAAAAAATTCCCCATGAGGGTGGCCAAACACTGGACCAGAGCCCCAGAGAAGCTGTGGGCCGTTCACACCTCCAGAGCCAGGGTCCTGAGTGACCTGAGCTAACACCTTTCCTTTGAGCAGAGACCTCTTCCAGCCTCTCCCTATCTCTAATGTCCAGCTGGGAGAACAAGAATGAGTTTTGTTCATTTTCCCAGCTGCTTTTGAAACCAGAACTTAGCACTGTGTGAACCCCCACACAGAGACAGCACTGGTGCAGCAGCCTGACTTGAGGTACAGAGAGGAAAAACCTCCAGGATTCAGGGCAGGACCTGCAGCACTGCAGCCACACTTAAGGTTCACATACAATAAAAAAGCTCAAGTTTTTAAATATTCTTGTCCCCACCCATGAAAGAATTTGGTTTAGCCCCTTCTGGGCAGCNAATGAGTTTTGTTCATTTTCCCAGCTGCTTTTGAAACCAGAACTTAGCACTGTGTGAACCCCCACACAGAGACAGCACTGGTGCAGCAGCCTGACTTGAGGTACAGAGAGGAAAAACCTCCAGGATTCAGGGCAGGACCTGCAGCACTGCAGCCACACTTAAGGTTCACATACAATAAAAAAGCTCAAGTTTTTAAATATTCTTGTCCCCACCCATGAAAGAATTTGGTTTAGCCCCTTCTGGGCAGCCTTTATTCTAATTGCAGATGCTAGGTGCTAGGGCTGGTTGAGACAGGCCCTACAGTGATGTTGATCTGATTTTTACGTCAGATATGGTTTTTTGCTCTTTTTCTACCACCCCTGTTTTGTACCACCCCTGTTTTGTACCATCCCAAGCTTCCCTGAGGAAGCTGTCATGGATTAAGTCAGCTAAAGCTCCCAGTTTCACCCAGTTTGTGTGGGCAAGGGAAGCTGCTCCTGAGAGCCTGCTCCAGCTGTGTGTGGGGTAAGGGAAGGTCTTCAGGGGGCACCTGACAATCTTTTAACAACAAACCCCCAGAAGCCACAGCACAATGGAGGTAAAGCTCCCCTCCTTTACCCTGGGTCTGCAGCACAGACCAGCTGTGGGGAACAGTGGCCTCAGAGAGGCAGGGGTGAGCTGGCACAAGCTCCTGCTGTCCCCAGGCCCTGGCACATCCCAGGGCTATCAGCTCTTGTTCTGGCCCTGGCACGGGTGGAGGAGCAGTCCCAAACCAGAGCAGGAAACGCAGCCCTCTGTCTCATTTTCCTGCTGGATAGCTTTAACCCAGGCCAGAATCCCTGTCTGGTTCCCTGCAGCCACAGCCATGCTTGTGGGAGGGACACTGGAGGACAAAACAAGCCCTGGGGGACAAGCCCAAGTGCCCTCAGCACCAGCCTCTGGGTGGAACACGTCCCTGAACTTGCAGCTTGGCCAGCACCTTTCAGTCCTGCTCAACAACTGAGCTCCCACCCCAGGCACAAACTGGGAAACATGGAAACCAGGAACACAGAGGCTGCTTGGTGACAGCCCTGCTCCAACAGACACTTGGGAATAGGGACATTGGGGCGAGGAAAGAATGAGCAGTGACACAGTGACTGAGTCATTCATTCATGATTTCATGTTCACCTGTGATACTTTGCCTTCCTACCTCTTTCCTTGCTGCTGTGAGATCAAACAGAATTCCTGGGTGCCCAGGGTCATTTCCCTAGGAGCCAGGCCAGCTCCCCTGTGCCCTGGAGCAAGGCCATGCATGCTGAGCCATGGGGACAGGCTCTCAGGGCTGAGTGTCCCAGCAGTCACGCTGGAGAGCACAGGAAGCATTCCCAGGGCACCAGAGTCCCCCCAGAGGTGACGTTCAGCCACAGCAGAACCCTCTTGTCCCACTCTGAGGATCCCTGGGGAGCAGCAGGGCCAGGGAAGGGCTGTGAGCGTGGCAGGGCAGGAATCCAGGCTGAGCAAGCACGTGCTGTCCTGCAGCAGGCCCCGGAGCCTCAGGGAGCAGCTGGGACACGGAGGCACGGACAGGGACAACCTGCTGCGTGTCACAGGGCAAGAAGGAACTGAAACCACCTCCTTCAGTTTTTAGGCATCCTTTGGACTCTCAGCACAGAGAGCGGGGCAGGCTCCTCCCTCCTGTGTGCCAGCAGAGTCACTTGAGGAGGGACTGGAAGACGGAGATGACGGGGTCCTCGTGGCTGGTGACCACCAGCACGCTGCGGAACTTGTCAAACAGCATCAGCAGCTGCGAGCGCCGCATGTTCTCGTTGTACATGATCTCCTCCAGGTGGTGCCGGCCTCGGAAGTAGTGCAGCAGCCTGCAGGGAGCAGAGCAAGGGAGCATGTGGGCCAAGAGCAGCTCCGGCTCATACTGCCACCCCCGAGGTCTCCTCTCCCATGGCATGCAAATCAGAAGGTTTGTTTGGCTTATGTCCCTCATTTGCATGAAAAGGGAATTAAATCATGCCTAGCAAAGAAATCCCCTGGAAAAGGATGGGACTCACCTCGCTGTGGGGCTTTGCCAAGGTCCTCCTTGGATCAAGAGGCTTCCCAGTCTGGGGCATTTCCCAAGACTTTCAATTTTCAACTTAGTTATAATTCCAGGAAGTGAACAAACACGAGTGCCAACAAGCCTTGAGAAGTCAGGACGTGGCAGATTTATTCTGTGCTCTCCTAGCTAAGCCTACAACTGCCCTTCGTCACAGCTCTGCATCAGGAGCCTGAATACTTGCACTGCCTTTTAGAATTAAGATCAATTTTCCTTCACAGCAGCCCAAGGGGCTTTGTAACTACAGGTCCTGCACTCAGGGTTTGGGCAGCTTGGGTTGGGTGGAGCAGTCACAAAGGGAGATGGAAATTTTGGTGGCAGGTACCACAGAAAAGCTGTGGGAGTTACAAATCCCCTGAAGCCCAAGCTCAAACCATGCTGGCTTCTTAAATTCCCTGTTCTCTTTAAACAAAGACAGCACAGATACCCCTTTGCTGGCCACCAACCTGCTACAGCCATCAGAAAACCTTGGTCCTGCACAGGCAGTCACAGCAGGGCCCAGGACAAACAGCAGAAGTCCCCAGTGGCTGAGGGCCCCTCCCCAGAGTTCCCTCTGAGCCACACCAAGCCAGCCCCCCACATGAAGCCTGAGTTTGCTGCTCAGTCTCATCTTGACAGCCTCCCAAATGTCACAGCCACGCTGCACGTGTGACTCAAATATTCCCCACCCCATGAAGGCCCAAAGTCCAGAGTCCCTTCCCAGCTCCCCAGCCAGCTGTGCCTCCACATGTGTTCCACATCACTCTGCTCCAGCAGCCTTTGCTCATGTTCCATTACCCAGCTGCAGCTTCATGCCAACCGACTGTAAAACTGAGTGGAGATGACAGGATCTGTTTTCCAATCCATAAAGCCTCGACGAAGGAAGAGCCCTCAAAATATACCCAAATATCCACTGGAGCACTCCAGCCTGTTTTGGAGGATGGATTGGCTCCTGCTTTCCCTGCAGGCTGCCTGGCTGCCTCCTGCTGCTCAGGCTGGGCCCTCCTGTCACCCACTACCCTCACAGGTGACTGGGAAGGAGTCACTGTACAAGTGTCCCTCCATCGAATGCCCCACTGCAGTTTTCACCTCTAGCCCAGTGCCATTTGTGTTTCTCTGCTTCCCAACTTGCCATGTCCCTCCTCTCCCCCACGAGCTCTATGGGCTCAAAGCAGGATCCTCACTGGCAGCCTGAGGCTGGGCAGCCCCAGCTCCCTCCTGCTGTTCCTCTGCCAGCTCTGGAGCTGGCACCAGTATGGAGAACACAACTGCTGTACCTGCAGCACAAACAAACAACAGAGACAAGCTCCAGTCTTTGCCATATCTGGGCTGTGCATCTGCCTTCTGCACTGTCTCCCCTGGGCACTGACATGAGGTTCCTTGGCCACCTCCCCTGGGCCAATGGCAACTGTGTGCACTGAGGAGTGGTCACCCACAGGGACAGTGTCAGTTCTTGGGTGTGTCAAAGCCAGGCTGTTCCCGTAGGTATGAACAGAAACATTTGTATTTTATAACTCATATCACACTTCACAAAGAGATTTTGGGGATTCCCTCCCCTATGCCAGGCTCCTGTGCCCATGTGCTCATAACCTTCCATGCAAATGGTACGACCTGGCTTTCAACAGCAGCACAGACTGAGCAGTTTGCCAATAAATAAATCCATCTTATATTCAGAAAGAGTCTGGATTTGTAACTGGTCAAGACTAAATACTTTCCACTCCAGTAAAAGCTAGAGAGGATATTAAAGAATATCAGAAAAATGCCAGCTGGAAGACACCCCCACAGTCTAGCCAAGCATCCTGCTCCAGCAGAACTATTGCTAATGCTGTGGAGCTTTCACAAACCCTTCCGAGATGGAGATCCCTGCACATGCTTGGGCAGCCTGTCCTGGGCTGCACCACGCTCCTGGGGAGGAGGTTTTCCCAAAAGTCCAGCTAGACTCTACAAGGCTGTCCTTGGGGCTCACAGCTCCAGAGGAGGTGGGCACTGCCTTCACCTTTTTGGGCAATGAACATTTATGGGACACAATCAGCATGAAATGGCACTTCTTGGGGCACTAACTGTGTTTGAGTCCCTCTGAAGCTGCACAGCTGTGTCTGCTGACAGATGTGCACATCCAGATGCAGTGATGGACAGTTATTGCTTTCCATTGCTCATCACTGTTCTCCCCTCCTCAAGTTGCAAGAGCTGCTCTCTAACAGCACTGGAGTGTTCCTGCACACTAAAAAGAAAATCATTCTCTCAGACTAGCAGTTCAAACAGAATTAGCTTATTTGTGGCCAAGGACACGTCCCTGCCACAGCACTGCTTGAAACCAGAGCAGAACTGCCCACAGCTCAGTGCTGCCAATGAGCATTCCTCAGTGGAGGGAAGGATCTCACCTCCCAATCTCAGAGCAAGACAAATAAGCCCTGAAAGCAACTCCAACACCCCTGGCTTGGGAGAGAAGCCATGAGTGAAGCCTCCAGCTTCTTCAGGCTTAAAAAGCACTGCTAAATGTGCAGTGAGGAAGGCTTAGTGCACATTACTGAGGATCTAGCTCAAAAAGAACCTGTCTCCTTCTCAAACTTACTCCTGGAAGGACATGCCAACCCTCCTTGAGCTGCACCTTAGGAAAGAACTTGGATTTAAATTCCCATTCAGTGTTATGAGGGAAATGCAGCCAATGCAGGAGCCAAGCTTTAGTAATTCCTTACTTCCCCTTAAGGTTTCTGCCTTCAAACACAGGCTGTGCACAGCCCTGGACAGGCACCAGCTCTCCCTGCTGTCTGTGTAACAAGGGCCAGGCACTTAGAGGCACCAGCACAGGAAAATGTGCCAGGCTGAGCTTTATTCTGTGCAGGAAATAGCCCATCCCTCTGTGTGCACACACAGCACCCTGGGAAGGGCATTTAGGGCACCAGTTGTGCATTTACAGCACTTTGCTCTGGAGGCAGCTGTGAGAGCAGAGCTGCTGGCCAGGGCTGGAGCAGTACCTGCATGAGAGTAATGAGGGAGATCAGCTCTTTCAGGCAGCTTCTCCATGGTTTTTCCTTTTTCATTGAGAGCAACAGATTTACTCACTCTCTGATGGTTATGACACAAAAAGAGAGAAAATACACCACAATCTACAAGTTGTGGTGTCTCATAAAACCAGCAGTAACCAAGAGGGTCTGGCATGAACATTCCTACATGTTCACTGCAGCATCTGCCCACAGGACCCATCTGTTTATTGTTTATTTATTGCTTAATCTGTTTGTTCCTCACTGTTCCCTCAGAGCACTCTGCACTTGTCAATTCCATCTGTAGCAGACTGGAAATTCTGACCTGGTAAGGCCTGGGGAACTGCAAGAGAACCTGGGGCGGGAGCAAACTGCACAATAAACATCACTCAGCTGGTTTCACAAAGAAATCAGAGTAATTTCTTGCATCTGCAATTCCAAAGCTTCCAAATGGCTCTTTTACCCAGCTGAGGGTATGAGAGGGGAGCAATCATGACATCCTTTCCTCTCACTAGGATAACTAAGAATCTGCATGGCCACTGAACTGGTCCAGGGAGTCCCCCACACACTCTGTCTTAAGATATTAAATATGGTTTTGTTGTTACTTTCCTTCCTCAGTGGTTTTGTAATGACTTAGCTTGTAATAAAGAAAAAAACACTTCAGAGTTCTCAAGTGGCCAATGTTGCCTCCCAGTCAGAGCATATTCTCTGAAGAGCTGCAGAAGATGAAGGAGACAAATAATTCAGAGAGCAGTAACTACCCACAAGTTTTGAGAGTTCTGTCAAAGTCCCTGAGCTGTAATTGCCACAGACAAGGAAAGCATCTTCATGCTATTACAATTTCCCTGGGCTACCTGACTGTATCCATCCCAGGGCAAGAACCAGGTTTTCAGGGGATTACCAACTGAATCCAGAATATGGAACAGCTGCAGTCCTTGCCTCAGGTGGTTTTCTGCTCCACAAGTATGAAAACCAGTGAAAGTTGCATTCCAGTGATGCCACTGAGTTTTGAAATCCTTTGGAAGAAAAAGCATTTCCTCCCCTCCCTTTCTTCCCAGATGGCTGCTTAGGAAGTCATTCTGCTTTCACCACGTGCAGAACCACATAGTGCCTGGTTTTGTTGAGTGCAAATTTGTAACAACAAAATGTGTGCTATAGATCACACATCCTAATGCCTTTAGCTTAACTAACCTAAGCAGTGAACTCTCATCACTGCCAAAGACACCTTGGGACATTCTGTAAAAGTATGCAGGCTGGCTCTGTCTCCTGTTTCCATGGAGTTTACAAACTATAAAATTAAGGAGAGCTGGCTTGGAAATACCAATGGACACAAAACGGCAGCATCAGCATCACTGGGTCTCTGCCTTGCCTGCTCACAATGGGTTTTTAGGCTGTGCAGTTTTGTGTCTGCCACGTGTGGGCACAGGAAAACTGGCAGGCAAACAGGGAAGTCCAGCCATCCTATCCTCCCTGCTGCTCCTTCACACGCCCAGGACTCCTTGTTACCAAGTGCCACAAATATTAGTTTGTATTACAGATGAAATACAAGAGCAAACCCAAAAGAATTTCTCCTCCAAATCCCCTAACAGGCTAACAGGATTTGCTCAGACTCCACAGCAATCCTTCCATAAAGCAGGGAGGATAAGAAACAAGGACTGCATCCTGCACTGCTCACCTTGCAAACATGCGGAGATCTTCTGGATTCTGGGCAGCTGGGACATTCAGGATGGCTTCCCTCTCGTGTTCCAGGAGGCTTGCCAGGAGATTCTCTGTCATCCTCTTATTGAGGGGTGAGTCCCCACCAGGTATCAGCTCAGCACTGGAATTATCCATGCTAGGGCTTGTCAGAGTCATGTCATCACTACTGGCTACCAGGACAAGAGAGAGACACACATATACACTAAATTTTAATATTCTTAAGCGTAAGGATGCAAAGTTTATCAATTCAGGCTGTTTCTGTGCGCCTTTCCAACTAATCCCTCTTCTCTGGAGAGCAGAGAAAGTGGCTCTCCAAGTGCTCCGTGAATCTGCAATTAGTCATATGACAACACAGCAATTTTCTCAATAGGAAATTCAAATGTTTCAACAGAGTCATCAATTTATGTGGAAAACTGTACTTCTAGAGACCATAAACAGTCCATAAAAAACATTTGAAAAGAGAATTCCCAGACAGCTGTGCTGGAATACCATGAAGTGGTAACATGAAAAGTCTAACAGCACAGAAGGTGGGAGCAGGCAGAGGGGCCAAGAAGCAATATCCTCTTGTGAGGGAGCCAGAAAAAGCACATCCCAGACTCATCTGACTCACGTTCCAAGATTTCTGCCCTAACTCATGACTCCTGTAAAGCTCAAAGTTGTACAGAGGATCTCTCCCCATACCCAAGCCCAGCAGTGTTCTGAGAAGGCTGCTCAGGACAGCCCAGGCAGGAAAGTTTGGTGATTTCAGCATCGGATCTGACTCATTTTCTTGAAAGAATGCTTTCCTGGAATCACCCTGAAGAATGGCACTGGGGAGATTAAAGAAATCAGGGAACACAAACAGAAATCAATCATTTGTGAGAACAAAGCCAGCTCTGTGTCTCCTCAGGTGGCTCTAATGGCTCTACAGCCCACAGAAATCAATGCTGCTTGAACAAATTCTCACATTTTCTTTCTGTCCTGAAATACAAAATTTGCCAGAGGAACACAGGGGATACTTCTGAGTACAGCAAGGGAGGACAAAGCTACTTTAAAAAAGAAGGAAGTACCTCTCATAAAAATCTTTTACATGACCAAATGAGAATTTGGCAAATTACAAAGCATAAGTTCTTTCTAAAAAGAAGTCTGATAGCCCCTAGGACTTTCACCAGCACCCAGCTCTAAATTTAGGAAAGGCTGGACCTAGTTAGCAAGAGGAGATGTCTCATTACCAAGGCCTGATGGCCCTTGGCAGCACTAAGGGAAGCTCTAGAAGTGAGGTGGAGTCTGAAGAGCAGAGAAAAGTGTGCTCATACTTGGAGAGCCAAAGCTGAGAGCGTTGGGAGTGCTCAAACTTCGTCCCCCAACCCTGGCAGTGAAGGGCACGTCCTCGTCCTGGGCTCGGAGCTCCTCCTCGTTCGGGGGCACCATCAGGCACACGTAGGTGTGCAGCTGGATCAGGAGCCGGTGCTGCAGCATCCAGATCACCATCTGAATGAGCTGGGTCTGCAGGGGACAAACGAGGGGTTAAACACCTGGGAAATGAGATACAGGGGAAAACAACACACAAAGGGTACGATTGGTGAGTAATGAGTCACAGGGAGAAATGCTTCTCGCCCCACACAAGAGTTTATCTTTTTCCAGTCACAAAAAAGTGATCAGGCACAAACCTTCATCACACCCAGAGCCTCTGTGGGTGCTTAGGCTGCAATGGAGCCTTTCATGATCCACATCTTTATGCAGCACTGACCAGCACAGCCTGGAAGGAACCTGCCCTGCCCCTGCCTCAGCTCCAGACCAGACAAGGGCCCCTAAAATAAATCACTGAAGGGCTCATCCCACATGATCAGATTGAAGTGCAGGCTCCTCTAGAGAGCCAGAGAGCGGGCAGGGTGATGGGGCAGAGCTGAAGCAACCAGGGGAGGTGAGCAGAAATAGAAGGCCGTTGCTGTCAGATGGGAAACTGCTGCTTAGCCATGGGAGAGGCTCTGGAGATCAGAGCCTGACAGGGCTGGGCAATACAGCAGCAGCACCAGCAGCAGCACAAGCCCTGGCAGGGGACAGCAGCTTGAGCTGCCAAGGAGTCCCCTCTCAGTGCAGAGTCACCATCCCTCATTTCACCTCCCTCTGAGATACAGGGCCAAGCTAATAAAGACACCTGGGTTTTCAGGCAGACTCAAAAGCAATGAGATGTATTAAACATTTCCCATCACCTGCACCACGGGCAGAGTAAGGGGCAAGTGTTTGTAGGGTCTGTTCTCAGAATTCTGGGAGGAGCCTTCAAAATGCATCATTGTGCCTTGATTTCTGCATAAAAAGCCTTTTGATCTCACTGCAGGCAGCTCTCGTAGCAAAGGGCTCAGAACACAATCACTGACAAGGCTGTTTGGGGATTTCATAGCAACCACCACTGTTTGGTGAGACAAACACATGGAGCATGAGCTCAGGCTGGGGAGGAAGCTCACTGCTGCATTAATCATCAGGGTAACAGGCCAAATCACAATAAAAGCCCCAAACCCAAGTTCATCAGCCCACATAATTTTCCTTTTTCCATAAATCTGGTAATTCTCAGTTCCTCCTCTGCTATCAAATCACAGAAGAAATCTCTTCTGTTTGCAGACAGACCCACACCCTGTCTTTTCAGGGATTACCACTTCTAGGGGCTCAGTAGATTTTAATCTTAAAAACATTATCTGGGATTGCCTTCAAATATCCATTTTTTGGAAAAGCCATCATTCATTTTACATGTTTAACAGAAAATCTACAGAAGAGAAAGGTTGGCAAAAGACACCAAAGACATCAGGCTTTGCTAAGATCTGAAGCCAGCCTGGAGGAGTGAGGTTTACTCCAGCTGATTACGTTGCTGAAATCCTTCCTTCCAGATGCAGGCCTGGATGGAAAGATGGTTCATTTATTTTACTTAAATTTCCAACCTGTTGGCACACAGTGATGTCTGATTAGCAAATGAAAGAGGTCTGCACGTTTCAGAGCACAAAACAACCCTGGAAAAATCCAAGGACAGGAAGACAGGCTCTACCAGACCTACAGAAGCAGTGGGCAGGGCCTGACCCAGACCAGCCTCCCCTGGGCACTCTGGTGGTTCCATGAATTACAAAAATAGCCAAGTTCTTGTGTTGCAGCTCCATGTGCATGGAGAGTCTCATCCAGCCCTCTCTAATCCTGCACATGCACCATCACCTCCACACCCTCATGGAAATTCCTAGAAAGCCACCCAAAGCCAGCAGCTGTGGCCCAGTGGATCAAGAAGCCAGGCAGCAGTGATGTTAGAGCTTTACAGCCACAACCTTGTGCAAACAACCCCTGCCAAACACCTCTGTGCCATCCCTGGGTGGGAGAGCTGGAGATCTGGGACTACCCTGAGAACTAGAGGAAACTCTTCCTCCATCCTGAAGTAAACTTGAACAGTCATCCCTAGACCAGAGACTAATGATCCCTGACATTTTTCTGCACTAGCCAAACTTCAGCAATTTGGTACCTCTTAAAAGCCAGTCCTAGAAAAAGCCCAAGTGCTGCAGCCTCCTGCACTGGGCCCTGCCCATGTGATGAGTTTTGTGCCACCACTGCAAGTGCCTCACACCATTCCCACTTCTTCCATGTTTAGACCTATTTCTTACCAAAGGCAGAAGTGTTTTCACAGATCAGCTCTAGCAGAGGCTTTGCTAACACATTCTGCTGCCCGTGCTTCTGCACACCAGCACTGCATTTCCATCCATTCTCCATCTGCTCCTCCCAAGCTCCCATGGAGCTCACCCAGGGCTGCAGGAGCAGAGGCTTCCCTGCACCATCTGTGCTGTGCTGGCTGGAAATGCTGCTCCTTCCCCAGAGGTGCAGGGTTCTCTCTGTGCCTGCTCTCAGGGCACTTCATTACAGCTGGGCTCCTTGCTGAAGCCACACTGGCTGGGAGCAGCTTCCCAGGCAGGGATTCACTTCATCCCAGGAGTGCTTGCCTCAGTCATGCTCTGGCACAGCAGGAATCCAGAGCCAGCCTTTTTTGGCTGAAACACCAGGACTGTGATGGAAATATAAAGTGAAACATTTTCTGTTGCTTAATTTAACTACCAATTCAATCTAAATTTCATCCATGTTCCTTTCATGCTTCCTGTCTGCCCGTGCTGCCTCTTTCCAGCCTGCTCTGAGGGGGTCCTGTCTGCTGCAGCAGCCACAGCTGGCCTGTTCCTGCTGGCACAGAGCAGCCCAGGGTCATTCCCAGAGCACTGCCAGGGTGTTGTTGTGCAAGGCTCTGGTATAATGTCCTGCTCTGTGCTCACTGGCACAAGCAGAGATGCTGCCCTGGCTTCCAAAAACACAGCACTGCACATCAGCCCAGCTGGGCACTTCGGGATGGCCAGAGGAAAGCTCAGCTCCAAATCTTGGAGGGACAAGATCCAGCATTCCTTATTCTCTGAGGCCATTTGCAAAACTCTCAGGAAATGTGTTAAATTCCTGCAAGGATTCTTTAAGACTGTTTTCCTCCCCAGGCCTAAAAAGTTAAGGAACTGGGAGCAGCAACAGGTTCAGGAAAGGGAAGGGAAAACAGCAGCCTAGAAGCACTCGATCCCAGTTTGTTTCTCACTACATGAGGAGACAGTGAAAACAGCTTTTTTTTGCCTGCTGAAGCACACAAGCCCCCTTTCTCCAGCTGGGTTATCCAGCTATTTGATAAAAATCCTCTTCAAGGCCTGACTGGAGAACTGAGGGCTGCCTTGGCTCAGGATGATGACACCTTCAAAGCCACTGGGGAGCAGGGATGTTTGCTGAAATGTATTAGCTTACTTTAGCATTCAAACCATGCTGTTTCATGGAAAACACATAAGCTATGAAAACTTCTCCCTGTTTTACAAGAAATAGGCTCTGAAAACTCCTACTGATGTAGGATGAAACATTTACTGTCAAATATTTATTGTCTAATATTAATCATTAGGTAACAGCTCTGAATTCTCAGCTTAATCATTCCCGCCATTCAGGCCTAGCATGACATATTCTTTGAACTTACTGTATAAACCCCTGATTTTATACCCAGTCCAACTGAATAGAAATGCATCTTAATCCCACTTCCCTACTTCTGCCAACAAAAGCTCCTGTGGCTCCTAATGCCTTCCAGCAGAGCAGCCCCATGTGCAATGTGGCTCCCTGAAGACATAGCTGCCCATTCAGGGTGTGCAGGCAGCTCAGCTCCCCTCTCACTCCATCCCCAGCACATTTTCCTCCCTCCTTTTCCATGAGCCCTGCACAAAGCTCAGCACGTTTTCTGAGGCACAAGGCAGAGGGCTCATCCCCCTGTGCCTGACTCCCAGCACAATGGTCCAGACTGACTAAAACAAAAGTGAAAAGTTAAAGAGATTTTGTTCAGCAGCAGCTGTCCTGCTTTCCCATTCTTTCCTGGTTGTGTTTTGGTTGTTTTTTTGTTCCTGCAGTTATCCACATCCCATCAAGGGAGAATTAAAGAACCACAATAATAATGGCAATGTGCATTATGATGAAGGGGATGCAGGAAGGAAATGGGATGTCTAATTCACCTAGGAACACTCCTTACAGGTGAGAAGATCCCTCCTGCTAGTCCATGTTTGTTCAAGGCAGGGCAGAGAGGTGTTACAGCTTCTGAAGCAGATAAACTGGCTGAGGTTACAGTGCAGAGGAAGGGAAGCCACAAACACCATCCCTAACTCTTGGTTTGCAAAGCAACTTGGTGCAGAGTAGCTGGGTAAAGAAATTTGATGCCGGACAAAGAAATCCTTGTACTGAACAGGTCAAAGCCTTCCCCTGCACCAGCAGCAGTGCCTGGTACAGATCCTGCCCTCAACATGTGCTGACCTGAAGGCTTTGGGTCACCAGGTGCTCCCGTGCTTTCCCAGGAGGTTTGGAAGGAGCAAGCCCAGAGCTCAGTGTGCCCTGCACCCACAGCAAGGCTGTGCCCCTCAGGAGTGCACAGGGACACGAGCCAACGGCCACCGGAGCAGAACAAGGACAGCTTCTTTGGGGTCGGGGTACAGGAGATACAAACTGCTTCTTTTCCAGCAAAAACACCAAAAGGCAAGATGAATTCCCCTCTATGTGAGCTCACAGGATCTCCCCACTCCATGGCTGCACCCTGGTGAGATCCAGGACAAATCCAGGCACTGCAGTAAGTCCTGGTGACATTACAAGTCACAATGGAGCTAAGGGACAATTCACTGTGAAATGGGGAGAACAGCTTCTGCTTCCCTCACCCCCAGATGCACAAGCTCTGCAGAATCACCTCCCTCATTGTGTCAGCTCACTGGATCTCCCCGAGAGAATTCCACCTGCTAACCTGGCAGAGAACTTGTGCAGCTGAAACAAGTGAAATGAACAGAGGCTGGACAGGAGCCAGAGCTCTAGGAAAGGGAAGAGGGAAGGGAGGAAGGCTCGTGTGTGCACACACCTGGGAGGGGGAAGGAAAAGCAGCCTGGCTCAACAGCACTGAGATCTCTTGGGATCAGCTGAGCTGAGGGCAGGGGCTCACCCCCACCCTGCTGCTGTCCCAGGGAATCCAAGGGAAACACAGAGAAAAGGAAGCAGCAGGGAGCACTGCATGGACACCAAAATCTTCTCAACTGACAGATACACACTGACCAGGGTTCCACTGAAATACACTGCTCCTCATCTCGGGCAAGAAAAAGAGATCAAGGTGACACAATCAAGACTTCCAGTCTCTGGCACAGGGCACAGCTGAAAGCACTGGCAGGCCTGGCACACACCACTCACCTGACACCTCTACCTACTTGACAGGCAGAAAGCAAAAGCAGAACACAGTCATGCACTCCCAAGGCAGTTCTGTCCTTGCTCAGGTTGTTCATACCTCCTACCAGCCAGAAAATACCACAGCACACCAACTAGAAAAATGAGTGTCACTTTTTTTTTCACCTGCCCAAAGGAATAGAGGAATTCCACCCATGTAATGGTAATTGAACAAAAATAACTTTGTCCCCTTTCAAATCAAGCAATATTTCTGCATAAAAACAGGAAGGGCTCTGAGAGCTCTCCTATTTCCTATGGTGGGCTTTATTAATGCCTTCTGTATTCTCTACCCATCCAGAAGCACATGCCAAAAGCAGGGAGCCAATCCCATGCTTCAGAGAAGAATCAAGTGGGATGGATGCCATGGATGCTATGAGGCCAGCACAGTTTCTGCAGGAGATACAGCCCTCCCACAGTACTGACCCTCAGCACAGTGACATTCAGCAGCACAGGCAGTGCCCTCAGCCTGATGAAAAGCATGAGATAGCACAAAACCACTGGGAATCTTTAAAGCTAAAAAACATCCCCTCCTGTGCACACAAAGAACAAAACTACAGAGAGAACTCCCACCTTTGCTAATTTTTTTTCGAAGGCAAAGCAAATACATTTGACAATGTTTACAGTTCAGAGTACAACATCTTTTATCACAGCACAGCAGAACGAAAACCCACCCACATTTCATTAGATTAATTGCTGTATTGAATAGATCTCTGTTAATTACAACTGGAGCCTGACCACTTCAGGGCAGGGATTGGAGTCACGTTGCCTAAAAGACTAAAAAACAAAAAAATAGTACATGAAGTCCTACATAGGTAAATCAAAGTAGAAGAAAATGTACTGATATGAAAATACATAAAAATTCACGCTAATCTAAACTCCCCTAAGAACTGTCACATTTTGCTTTATCAAAAAGCCACAGCTTTTCACAGCATCATCCTCCATCCTTCCAATAAGGCTGAAAGGATGATGAAAGTAAGCTGTGCTGCTAACCCTTAGGACCCCACCACAGACAGGTGAACAGCAGAGAGAAGGTACAGACTCTAAACAAAACCACTTTAGCACTCCATCAGCTCTGGCAAGCATTTATTGCACCCTTGTTTCAAGGCATAACTGCAGCAGTAAGTGGCAGACTTTTATTAATGTATTTTAAACAAAAGTAGGACGTCTGAGAACAACCAGAACTATTGAAGGGCAAGTATTAAGGCAAGTAATTAATTTTAAAAGGATTACTGAGAATGTCTCCTGAAGTTACTGCAGCTAGAATAAAATTATTGCTATGACTTCAGCTTCAATTTTCAGGACACTTATTTGTCTGTAACTGCTCTTCCCTTGCCTCCCAAGGTGGCAGCTGACCAGTACATGCTACTGGGATTAGACCTACATCATTACTTATCATTATCTCTGATCATCATCTCTGCCAACCTGTAATTACAGCCAATTCTTCCCTCACAGCTGTGCTGGAGTGCACAGGTGATGGTAATCTTCTCTATATCTGAGCATGGGATAAACCCATGGAGCCACCAAGGCACCCAAGTCTGAAGGCCAGAAACAAACACCACGAGAAACCAGCCAAAGAACTCTGCCTGTGCTTCCCTTGCCACAATGAGGCACAGTCAGAGGTCCAGGCTCCTCCACCTGAGAACAGAACACTGTCAGCCAGGAAACCTCACGTTACTGAGCTCCTTCCTGTGTTCCACCAGTTCCCAGAAATGCCACAAGCCATGATCGATGCACAAGCAAAACAGCTCACAAATCCCAAATCCATATTTTATTAACACAGATCTGAACACTAAGAAGCTAATGCAGTGACACATGGACTTCTGCTGACTCCATGCTGAGCCTACTTCCTCCAAAAGCCTTTAAAGAATTCCAGTTTTACAGCAAAACCAAGGGAACAGACAGATTGCTTTTAAAAACAGATTGTGAACTTGGAGCAGATGGAATAGAATAAAATCAAATGTGATTGTGAGGAATCCACAAACTTGATTCAGCCCTACCAACTGCTGACAGTTCGGAACAGACCAAATGGAGTTTCAGTTTTCCCTGACAGCACTCCATGAAAAGAAACATTCTAATGCTTCTTTTAGGACTGTGCTTTGCCAGCACAGAGCATCCTCTCACCTTGAACATCCCCACAGCTTTCTGGCATGAGGGCACAAAACAGTAAATCATAAGGCCGGAAACACAGCAATTGGGAACTTGTAAATGTGCAACAGCAGGTTCCTGAGAGAGCGCTCCAGGAGCAGCAGCATCCCTTGTGAGCAGCAGAACAAGGAGCCGTGGGGCAGTGCCCAGCTCACCTCCTGCACGGGCGGCGCCAGCGGGTTCTTGAACTCGGACAGCGACACCGGCAGGGAGAACTTGGCCAGCATGGAGGGCAGGTTGTGACCCCGGAACTGGCAGGAGAAGGCATCTGCCAGGGGAGAGTAACTGCAGGAGACAGGAAAGGCACACATCAGCTCTGCAGCGCTGCTCAGGGTAACTGTGATCCAATCGAGCATTGCAGGAGTGCCAGTTCCCAAGTGTAATATTCCCCGTGATCTAGAAAACCCCTAAGCATGGTTGATGGCATGCTGTGTCCTGCAGAAGCCAGCCAGAAGCTCGTGCACTTTCACCTCAGCCTCACATTCAGCTCCAGCATTTTATCCAGAGGAGAAAATGAAAGCAATAAAAACTCCAGACCTGTGCAGCCTCTGACCAAAGGGACAGAGCTTGGGCAGGATCCACAGACCACCTCTGAATGGGCCAAGATCAGCTGCAGATGTGGCTGTGCCCCCTCCCCGTGCTGACAGGACAAAAAATGTGATTGAACACTGAACAGAAGTAAAGGATAGTCAAGTTAAATATCAGGAAAACTGTCTTAGCATTTCCTTCTTCAAAGCTCTTCAAGAACAGCACTGCCCTGTTTGACATGAGCACAGTTGTTGTTGAATGACCTCAAGGTCCCTTCCAGCCCTATTTTTATACTTCCATCACCAAAGTTTTGATTTAAAACTATTTTCCTATAACTGAGTTCCAACACAGAGTCTAAAAGCTTCTCAAAATCCAAGAGAGGGAGGGTTGCCAATCTTTAGCAGAGCAAAAACACCCACCCCTGCCTCCACATCCTCCTTCCAGAGGCTCTGCCTGCTCTCCAAAAGGCCATGCAGCCTTCTGTCTGGGACAAGGCACACAGTATGGAATGCCAGCACATGAAACAACACACTGGCAACTTTTGCTACTTTTGGTTCATGTCAGGTGTGCCAGCTACACAGAGAGCCCTATAAACCACTCATTTAACCTATTCATAAAGTATTTTGGTTTGTAAATGTTCTCATATTGGACATTCAGTGAGTACTAAAAATACTAAGAGCAGTTCCACAGGGTAACTATTGCTTCCAGGGCCCTCACCACCACAGAGGAATATTGATCTGCTCTGCTGCTCCTCCCTGCCCACACTGGCTGTGCAAGTTCAGGCTCGTGTAATGGTTTGTGTTTTGCACAGTCTCAACAAATCCATGAAGAAAGATCCCACTCTGTATCCAGTCAGGGAAGGAAAGTGCATCTGCACTCCTCAGCACTGTGCTGCCACCAGCACATTTTCCTTCTACTTACAGGCAGACACTGGCATTTGGAGAAAGCATGTAGACATTGTTTTCACAAAGAGGATAAATAATAATTGCTTTGCCCCAGTAAACAAGATGTGCTGCAAGCTGGAAAACCTGTATTGAGAAAGCAGGAAAAAATTAGAAGAGCAAAATCAATATACAAACTCTCAGCAAGCATTCCATATAGCAATAAAAAAAGTCTCGTTCAAGCTGAAATGAAAGAAAAATGTTCCATCCTTTTTCCCTGCCTTCAGAATAAACTCATGGTTTAATAGAACATGTGGCAGATCAAAAAGCATTTGACAAGGTTATGAACTTCCAGAGATTTGCTTCACATTTCTAAGCAACTTAGTATTTCCTGCCTCAAAGGAATTCCTTCAAACTGTATCAATACAAGCTTAGTTTCTCTTCATGCCCCCAAAAACCATTGTTCTTCATGCACAAAATGTGTTGTGTTATACATGAAAAATAAAACAAAAGAATCAGCTTCTTCTATGACAGAAACATAAAGGAAACCAACACTGCCTTTTTACTGCATGGAGGTATTTCAGTAATGAGCTACACAAAGTATTTTAACGTGTTAAACAAGTCAGTGGTTGCTAATGGCTCTGGAAAAGCCACATAAATAGTGTCTACAAGACATAAAATCCAGCCTGTATCATTAGATGCATTTAACTGTGCTTTTTTGTGGAGAACAAAACTACAGAAGGAGTAGGGAATTTCCAGAGTTCATCCCATAGCCAAGTAACACCACAGACCACTGCAGGCAGAACTGGAGTTTTATTACAAAGCAGGACCTTTCCCTTGGAACAAGGGAAGACACTGACCTATGAACAGGAGAACATGTGATGATGAGCTGTGTTTCACTGTCACACACAGCACAGGTTGGGCCCCTGGGTCTGGATCCAGCCTCAGGAGCATGGAGTGGCCCTTCCCTCTCTGGGATCATTTCACATAATCATCCCAAATGATCACAGTCATCCACAGGGGTCTCTCAGTGGCCTCACAACTCACATGAGTGCCAGTCTCATACCTCCACTGGCACAAACTTCCCTTTCCAAGGGCTCATCACATCACCTCCAGCAGTTCAGATTTGAGAGCTGGTTGTCACTTCTGGAAAGGCATTTGGAAAGAGCTGCTGCCTTGGGGAGACTGGCTCAAAATCTTTGTCCAAGCCTAAACTAAATCTTCTTCCCACGACTGCCAAGTCTAGTGGACTAAGAGAAATGGTTGGGAAGGTTTATACAGGCATTCACAATCTTTGATAGAAAAGATCTATCAAAGATAGATCCAGGGGGAGTAACATATTTGGCCATAGCAGCTGTAAAACTTCACTGGCATTTTGGGTGCTTAATTTGCATCAACGTGGCAGGACCAAGACAGGCCACTGTGGTGTCAGTCAGGAGTACAGTCTGCTCTGGTTTTAACTATCAAACAGCAGGCACTGAGAAGACAGAGCCACTCTCCTCAGAGGGGCACAGGGACAGCTCCTGAGGCAACAGTGAGGCTCCTGAGAACAATGGGAAATTCCCAGTGGATATGAGGAAAGGTTTCACTCTGATGCTGGTCAGATGCTGGACCAGAGGGGCTGTGGAAGGTGCTCACAATTTGAAGAGAAGTTTTTCATCAGCCTGCTTTAGTGGACTTGTCCTGAGCAGTGGTAAGGACTAGAGACCCCCAGGACGGGCTGTGGCTGCAGGGCTGCCCAGCACTGTCCCTGCACCCCTGCCCTTTGTTTCTCCAGCCTCTCCCCAGGCTCCAGGGCTGGTATTTTCTCCCTGCTCTCTGCTCACACCAAGGGAGCTGCCATGCTCCTGCCCCACACAATTCCACAGGCATACAGGAGAAAACACCTCGTGATTTAAAAGGCTCTCAGCAGCTGCTGAAAGCTCCCCGTACCTGCAGCAATGCCAAGTCAGCATCTTGAGCCAGTTGCTGCAAATTCTTCACAGCAGAGGTAGTTTTAATTACTCTCACCAGGGCAGGAGAGCAGTCCAACGGGAGCTCATTAAGCAATGACTTCTCATCATTTAAAAGTAATAAGGCATGGTAAGGCCTGCAGAAAAACAGAATACATTTGCACAGTAAATGCAGTATTTCCTGAAGGCTTTGTTATTCCCACACCATGATACCTGGGGTCAATGTAATGGTAAAAAAAGAATTTCTAATATCATCCTTTTGCTCTAACTGAGTTCAAAATAAGCTTATTTTTATGTCACAGCATAAGATTCTCCCTGTAAAAAGGAGACAGAGGGTTTTATGGTAACTGGATACCCCAGTGACAAGGAAAAAAGACTGCACTGTATTGGCACACAATTGAGAACAAGTCTGAAAACTGCTCATCTGCATTACTGAAATACAGAATGGAGAAGAAGAAAGGAAGAAAGCAGAAGTTAGCTACTTTTGCAGGTAAACACAGGAAATAAGGTATCACAGGACCTGGGCTCTCTTTCTTCCAAATGCAGAATTACTTCTGGGTCAACAGATTAAAATGAACACACAATTCCTGGCTGCAAACAGTGCAGCATCCCTTCAGTACAGCCATCTACAGTGAACACCAAGGCTGTGGCTTCCCACCACCATGAATCCAGCAGCACCACAGAGCCACAGCAGCAGCTCCAGGGAGTCCTGTCTGAGCCCAGGGCCCCCTCCCCCACAGCCCAGTCACACCATCCCCCTGCCTGTGCCACCTCAGACACCTGCAGCACCACCCTTGGAACAGGAGCAAGGACTGGCCACACTCTGAGGAGAAGAGCTTGCTCTTACCTGATAGACTTCAGACTTCTCTCAATTGCTTCTGGGGGTATGAAGTTGGTGGCAACATAGTGGATTTTGTGAGGAAGGCAGAAACTCACTTCCAGCCAGTTGTTGATGTGTAAACGAACCACCCCTGTCGTGCAGAGACTAAAACAGGAAAGCAATCAATCCATACAGCATTTACCCTGTATCACAAATGAAAACAGGGGTCCAGGGTCACCCCTGCACAGAAATCAGATCAGGACAGGAAAAGACTGAAGGCACCCTGTCTGTCCCCAGGCTGGCTGAGGACCAGCTGACTCCTCACTGCAAGGGCCTCCTACACTTGGACTTACAGAGCACCATCCCCTAAAGCATTTTCAGAGAGATTTGAAAGACTTCACCACTGACCTTCTGCTCCCTCTGCTCCTAATATTGCAGCAGTGTCTCAAGTTAAAGAAGTTTATTCAAGATCTACTGCAGGGCAAAGGAAAATTCTCTAGGCCAAAGCTGCCTGTAAAGGGCAAAGATGAACTGGACACGCTGTTTCCACCTCCAATTTCCATCTTCTCCTCCAAGGAAAAAGAAAAGAGGATGTCTGTACTGGGCAAGGGCTGTTCCAAGCAGCACATTTCCACAATAACAGCCTCCTTTGGTTCTGCTTAGGTTGTTTGTTTCCTTACTAACCTGTTCCTGCTTGTCACATGAAATCACAAACGTGCCTGTTACATGGTTTCTTCCTTCTAGGAAACCACAGGGACTGAGCTTAGCCCTTAAGCTGACCCCAGACAACAGGACTGGAGCGGAAGCCATGGATGTCTCAGGAATAATAAAGTCAATAAAGTCTGACCTTGGCACTCAGCCTGAAAGCAATAATAAGCCTCTTTTACTGAAAAAAAAACCAAAAAAACAAAAAAAACCAGAAAAGCTGGAGATTATGGAGATTAGAGCCAGGAACATCATTCAGGTGCTTTTACAGAAGTCTGCAAATCTAGACAAGAGGTGGAATATACCTCAGCAGGGAATTATATTTACTTAAAATGGGTAATGGACCATAAGGAGCTAAGCCAGCACCAGCCTGAAAACCCTGCAGTATTCCCATTCCACAGGCAGGGAATGCTGGCCTGGGAACAGCTGTGCTGGGAGGAAGCAGCAAGGCCCACCACACCTTTTCATGAGTTAGGAACACAAACATTTATCAATCCCAAGCTCTGTCCTGGGAAACTGAATTTCTCAATGCCCTTCAATTTTAAGCTTTCTTCCCAAACAATGCTTTTTGGCTTAAAATCAAATTTCAAAGTTTGCACTCTGAAAATTCCAGCCTGAGTTTTAAATTCAAAGTGTGTTGAGACTTGCAATTTGACTTTTGTGTCAATAACCACCATGAATTTCCCCCCCTACACAAAACAGATTAAAAAACATGCCAGGAACAGGCCGGGAGCAAATACACATCTTGGAGAAGTCTTTAGGTGGTGATTTAACCATTTATAACCAGCATTCAACTGCAGGTCACAAACTGCTCTTTTTCAAGCTCATCTGTCTGTGTAGAGGGTTTGGAGAGAGCTGAAATTCCAGCTTTAAACAAAAACATTGGCTAGCTTTGGCTGCTGGTGCAACTACTCACCAAACCACAACAGAGTGGTGAGGGAGCAAACAGCATCCCCTCCCACCTCATACGGGATCAGACTCACTGGGGAACATCTCACTGCCAACAATGCTTTTCAAAAGGTTTTGTTCTCAAATCTTGCACTGAACTCTGGAAAATGCTGATTTCTCAACCTGCAAATGGAGCATACACTGTGTTTTCCTCTTTTTAGAAGGAACTGAGAGGGTGAATCCAGTGTCTCTCTGGCCCCACCAGCTCTCATCTGCTCAGAGGCTCCCAGCCCTGAAGGAACATGCAAAGCACAAACACCTCTGGTTTAATTCATTAAATGCTGCAGCTCCAGTAACACTGCTTATCCCACCACAAAACAACGGACAGATAAAGCTGGATTCCCCTCAAAATACATCAGGGAAAAGGGCTGCAGCTGTGGTTATCCACACCATCTCCCAGGCCAAATCCTCACAAGGGGAAACATGGCAATAAAGGACTGGGACAAGCGAGTTCAGAGACCACCTGAAAGCTCTTGGGGCTCTAAAACCATGTTACCCAAGAGCAGCAGAGATACATGAAAGCATGGAACACTTGCAGGGACATTTTTCCTGCAGAGTTTAACATTCAGACAAAGATCCAGTTGGTTCCTTTCATTCTTTGGTCCAAGTGCACTAAGGCAAAAGCTTTAATTACATAATTACACTCTCCACAGCATAATTTTGTCTACAGTGCACTATACAACAAGAGCCAAGAATTGAAGACAAAAAAGAAAACCAGATTTTCAATTCTGATCTGGATCTTAATTTCATTCTTCTGCATTTGCATTCAGCTGTACAATTTCCAGCCCTCATTATGGCTTTATGCACACAATTTCTCCTTCACCTGCCACTCCTTCGATGGAAAATAATTTAAGTGTCTGTAATTTGACAAGGAACAAGCTACCCCCTCCAGCAGCAACACTTGCAACTGTCCTTAGCCAGACAGCAGAGTTAAAAAATGTCCCCAATATAGACACAAAGATTCAGGCAATAGGATATTAAACCCTCCAAGACATTTTATTCCATAAAAACTTACTTTCAACAATTTTTTTTTTTTAAATCTCTGGCTTGATAACACCTGATGAGCAATCTTGAGGGACACATGGGGAAGGATCAGGATAATCAAATAACAGAGTTTAAAATCGAGACAGGGAGAGGCAAACAGGAAAAAGCTGTTTAATGTCTCTCCATCATAAGGCCCATGAGACATCTCATGATACAAGAAGGAGCAAAGTTCAGAAGAAACAGAAAGAAACATAGAAAGTAGTTAAGCCATGGAGCTTCTTATCAGAGGATGCTGTGGTTGTTAAATATTTACTCTGGCTCATGGGACTGTGGGCTAATTCCGGGAAGTGAGATCAGCTGAAAGCTGCTGCATGTACAGAAACCCCTCCAGAGCTGCAGGAAGGTGGGGAATATTTTAGGGACTATCACGGCTCTTTTGCTCTATTTTTATTTATTTTATTTTTTGCTCTATTTTATCTTGCTCTATTCTGCTGTGCCCTGAACTGTGAGCTACTGCCCCAAAATGAGAACCTGAAGGTTTGCCAGTATCTTCCCAGAACTGCAGCCTTTTCCATCACTATGGCAAAACAAAGAAATCCCACCTAATGTTTATAAAAGAGTTACAAATTTTTACATATACACACAGCTCATATCACCTCTATCCTGTTTATATCAGAAATCAACTCCATTTTTTCAAGTGTGGTGGAAGTGAGCTTGTAGCTTTGGAGTTTGTTTTCCCTAGAGGTCGTGACTACTCAGAGCTCTGAAATGATTTCACATTTCCTTACAAAGGACAAAGGGCTGTCCTTTGATAAATAACTGTAGTTGGATTATATTTTACAGCACAGCCACAGTAATCACATCTAATAATTCATTAAGTCTCAAAGAATTATTCTTTGAGCTGCTGAGATGGGCTAGATCTACCATTCAGTTCACATCCCATTAGGCTAAAAATTTATAAAGGCTCTTCCAGTATTAAAAAGAAGAAACAAACAATCCAAACCTCCCCAAAAACCCCTCCATACTTTCACTTTTATTCCAATGCAAAGCTAAGAGAAGTTTGCTAGAACCAGACAGGCACTTAGTAAGTATCAAGCTCACATATTATCTGCAGTTGCACATAAAACTATGGGAAAGCTCCTTAAAAGAGACACATATTGTAACACCAGAAAGTTTTTCAGCACTGGAAGTCCTGAAAACTTTCTTGGGCCTAAAAACCATTGGTTTCTGTTCCACACCAATGCTTCAGTTTGGGGACAAGATGAATGAAGACTCTCAATTTTCTGAATTAATCAAAAAGAAACATTCTAGTTCTCCCCATTAGAGAAGAAATGTCCCAGGAAGTAGATGCTGAAAGCCTCTGATCTGTCAGTGTAATGCCACTCCATTTCTAGTCAAGATGTCCTGGGTACTCATAAGGCTATGAAACACAGGCATCTCATTCAGAACCAACTTTAAATGACAAAAATATCCCTCTACTTGTGGTTTTGCACAAACCAACTTTCTCAGGGACATCTTGGGTCTTTCCTGAAATACCTCAGCACCATCTACAGGAAGCCAAGGGCTCGACAGCACCTCTGGAGTAACCCTGGAATCGGGCTGGAATTGCAGAAATCAGCAGGCACTTGGAAATGCTGGCTGGAGCAAATCTCAAACGGAGAGCTGGGCTCCATCTGCAATTCTAAGTGCTCTCTCCACTCCACTGGCTGTTCTCCTACAGCCAAAGGCTATGCCAGAAGTCTCTGTAAATTTAGAAGAGCACATTGTCACTGCATGCATCCGAAGGTTCACCCTTCCCAGCAGTCCTTTCTCCTTTCAAAGCACCAGAGCAAATCTTTCCATCTTCCCTCTGAGGTCATTCACACTCCTCCACACTCTCTAGGTGGCCTAAATCCCTTCTGAAATGTGCTGTCTAAACTGGATAAAATATTCATTACAGCAGGAGTTTTACAACTGGGAGCAGCACTGCTGCCTATCTTACAGACAAGACTTATTTTATGCCTTCTTGTCTACTTTGCTTTTTTTGCAACCCCATGTCACTTATGACTAACCCTCACTTCACAGAAGACCACACAGACTTCACTCCAGAGCTGCTGCCACACAGGAATAATTAATTCATCCTGGACTTGCAGAAAAAATTGTATTTCTAGAACCTTTTTCTACCTTACTAAAAAATAATTTTAAAATCTATGCCTGCCTGGCAAGGTGCTGCAGCTCCTCTCAGCTGATCTGACTTCAGGTATAACAAGCATATTTCCTATGCTCTCATATGAAGCATTAATAGAAAAACCCTGCAGAACATCTCCTTATCACCCAACAACACTGTCAGCTCCTTTTCAAGTACAACTTTCCAATCAAGCATACTGGCACTTCAGATTTTTACCAACACCTTATTTCTTACATTTGCTTTTGACAGTGTCATACAAAGGAGTCAAAATCCAACTTGTACCACTTCTTCTCCACTCAAAATGCCTAAATGAGGAAGAAACTGCCTTGTTTTACAGCTGGGGGCAGCACCAAAGTGTATTTCTCCATGGTCTGTCTATTCCTCCTTATCTCTGGGAAGGCTCACATCAGCACAGTCCAAGAGCTCGGGCTCTGAGTTGCTACAGTCACAGCTAAAGGCCACAAGATGTCACTGTGTCCCTAACATGTTTGGAAACACGATCAGGGTTTGTCCAGTCATAAATACATAGCCCTGGAGGAACAGAAAAAAATATAATTGGAATATTAGAATTACAGGCTGCATAAAAACTGCCTTACTTAAAAGTTTAGTACAGGTTTTGTGCAAGGTGTATGGAACCATATACTACATTCCTTTAAACAAGATGAAATTCACAGCTCTTGAACACAAAGAGCAGCTTAGCAGAAGTTTTCTGATGCTCTTTGCAACCATTATATTATTTAGGCTCCCAGTGCCTTACCTTACAGGGTTCTGGTCCCCTCTGTACACAAGAAGCCATAACCCAGGGAGGATAAAGGGTTCCCTGAGGAACTCCAGCCTGATTCCCTGAATCCCTGACAAACAAGGGAGCAAGCAAGGGCCACAAGCAAGGGCCACAGCATCTTCCCCCCAACACAGAGGTTCTCTGTCCCTCTGTCCAGGCCCTTCCCCATTTCCTGGCTGCAGGAGCCTCTGGGCCCGAGGAGGCAGCACTGACAGGCACAGGCTCCTGCTCAAGCGCAACACCAGCCTCACACTGCTTTGAAACCTTTGCCAGAACTTCCAATCCAGTCAAGAAACAGCATGTTACACTTTCCATTCTGCTGGAAGTCTCAGCATCTCATCCAAATTCACTGTCCAGACATGCACAAATGGGGCCAGGGTAGTACCTGACTTGCCATCAGTGCTCCCAAAGCATTTTCCTCTTAGCTGCAGGTTTAGAGCACTCCCCCAGCGTTGTAATATCCCTGTCATGACACTTGTTAGTTCTACACTTGTCATTTGGTGGCCCTAGGCTAAGGAAGAAAATAATAATTCTTAAAGCTGTCACAGACATCATCAACTTTTAAGAACAAGATACCAAAGACAGACCAAGGTAATGATTAGGATAGCAGCTCTGCAAACATTTCACCTGACTGCCAGGTTTCACATTGCTCTGCCTGGTTTAAAACCCAAATCCCAATGATTAACAGCATGAGGAAGTGGATAATATCCTTAGGAACCAAGCCAGGAGGTTTCAGTGAGAAACAGCATACTGTGAGCTAGGACTAAAACCCAACTTACCTGTCATAGGTCTCTTTGAGATCTCTGGCCAGTTTGCACTTGGGTAGGATGTGATGAAAAGGTGACTGGGGCCCTTCTGTGGCTATGGAAAGATTCAAAACAAGAAACCAAATTACTTCAAATCAAAGAGTTTCCTCTTCCCCCAGTAGGTATCAACCTGTATCTTAGGGACAGAATTTGTATCATTTTAATCTACAATTGTCTTTCAAAGCTTTTACAATAACTCAAGTAACATGTCAAGATAGTGAATTACTGCCAACTTCTGTTAAACCTCAACTCTCTTAAGCACATGCTACCAAATTTGACAAATGATGACTTTAAATGCTTTGGTTTTCTAGATGTTAGCTTTAATTTTTAATGCTTGCAGCAAGATGATGCATTACCATCAGAGTTCACCTTAAGTAGTACATATTGTTATATGTACAAGTACATTCTATAAAAATGCTCTGTAACTGTTTGCTAGCCAGGTAACAGCATGTAAGAGTAAAGCTTCCACACAAGGAGTCTGGTGACTCAGCAGACAGCATTAAAGCATGCAAAACTTGCTCTAGGTTGGATGAAGCAGGCCACGCAGGAGCTCCTCCATGTCAGCCTGACAGGGAGAGGCAAACATCATGGCTCAGTGCACAGTCTCCAGGGATTGTGCTGAACTCAACGAGGAAAGAAAGCAAAGAAACTACTTCACCTCTACAGCTTACATCTCTGCATTGGGACAGCAAACTCGGCTGAGGCAAAACGCAGGGAAAAGCTGTCAGAATGCTACAGAGCACCAAAACTTGCTCACAGTGATCCCAGGGAAGCAATCAGCACAATCAGCACCTGTCTGGAAGAGCATTCCTGGACAGAGGCACTGCTGCCCAAAGCACTCACTCTCTGCCATGGCAGACACCTCGTCCTGGATGGCCAGGATGAGCTTGGCCTCGCGGGTGAGGTACTGGCAGCGGCGCTCCTCGTGCTGCAGGACGATGGCGATCCTGCGCGACAGGTTGTGCAGGCAGCTGATCACCGACGGCTCCGCGTTGGCCTGCGGGGACACGAGCGGCCACTGAGCCGGGGCACGGGGAGCTGCACTGCTGCTGGGGAACAGGCAAAGGGCTTCCCACTGACACCAAAAATCAGCCTCTGACTGGAAAAAGAACAGAACTGTCTCTACCTGTAACCAAGCAGAAGCTCAGAGGTGTCCAAATGTAATTTGGATTTCTAAGTGCGTCAGAGGAACACCACACCTGGAGCAGGATACCCCTATCTGGTTTGCTTTTCCAGTTGTTTTTCCATGGGCCTTCTACCAGCAGAGAGCAAAGACCTCAGCTTCTCACAGTGAGACAAGAAAGTGCCAAGCTGTTTGAAAAGGCAGAATCTCCCAGGGTTCAGGTTAAACTCACTAGCAGCACAAGGGCTGCAGTGCCTCTAAAATGTCTCACTAACTCCGTGTTGCTACACAGATGTTTGTCCCAAGGCAGTAATTAGGTAACAATTACCAGCACATGAGCAATATTTTCATCCCAAATCTGAATTAATTTGGATCTATGCTCCCAAAAAATTCACAAATATGACTTATTACTAACACTGCATTTATGAAAGTCCCAGAAAGAAAGTGCTGGAAAAATCTATCACATCAGTACAGCTGCCAAGGGGGGTGAGGGGGAATTCAGTAGCTCCAGCATGAGTCAGCAGCTGCTTCATGTTTGTTAAGACATCTAAAGGAATTTAAAGTTCTGGCAAGTGACCACTTGGCACAGAAACCAGCAAACTGTGACTCATCAGTTTTTTGACTCCACTGTTCTTGCTGAGTCACGCCACGTTGGTAGCCCTGGAGCTCCAACACAGCAGGATCAGTGCTGATTATCACACTTGGGCCTTTGCCTGCCCTGTCTGCCCACTGCAGATGGACACTCAGCTTTATCTCTGAGGGCCTACACCCTCCTCCTGCACTGCACTACTCCATCCTAGGAAAAAATTTCCACTCGCTTCTTGCCCAACACTTTCCAGAAACCTGACTGCTCCCTGTGAACTAAGAGTGTCTCATCTGGCAAATGGATTTAGTGCTGCACCACGCACACAATTACAGCAGTATCATCACATGGCTGAAGGGCAAAGAAAGCAAGTTTTCCTAGAAGCACTAGAAATAAGATTCCAGAAAAATGTGGACTAGTGTTCACTGTGAATGAAAGAGCATTGGTTTCAACACTTCTGCTGCCTCATGGCTCAGTGTGCATCAATGTGTGTGTTTGCAGATGCATCTGCACACACTTTCCTGCAAGCAAAGCACGGGGCTTTAACAGCTCACCAAAACAGTATCTCTTAACATGTGAAACCTAAAATCAACTCCTCCATTGCAAATTCAGCACTCCCTGGCCCAGGAGTGTCCTAAAGCACAGGAACACTGGATTCCCAGTAGAGCTCTGTAAACAATTTCTTGCTTGATGCAGGTAACTGTCTTGCATGAAACCTTCACCTGAGGACAAGCCATGAAGGCTGGGGCCATGTCCATGTCACCACTGCAAAGCCAATGGTAAGAAAACTACTAGTGCTAAAAACAAAAAAAAGTTCCTTTCACAAACAGAGAGCTGGAGGTTTTTAAATCATGACATTACATCCAGTCAAACAAAAATCAACCATTCCCATAAAGACAGCTACTCCAGCTCCCTCTTTAATTTTTAAACAACCTGTGGACTGGGAAAAGAAAGCCAGAGCTCAGAAATCAAGTAATGCTTGAACATAATGAAATTTCTAGGGCTTTATACACCTAATTAGCCAAGCCAGGATCCCTTAACACCAGCATCTAGTTAATAGAGGAAGCCTGTAAAAAGTTCCACCCAGAAACTACGTATTTGTTCAAGGTTTTTGCTGAGCATTGAAACCTCTTTATTCTTCACTTGTACCTTCTTGTCATTTAGCTGCTCAGCTGCTGCTCCCTGGCACTGTCCCTTCACAGTGACCTCACTGCTGAGAGGAGGCAGCTTTCAAACACTGGCCATTAATCACAGAACAAGCCTGGAGTGTGAGCCTGCTGCATTCTCTCATGCATCCACTGTCAGATGGAATGGAGACAGTCCTTACCCTCAGGGCAAACACCACATTGAACAGAATCATGGTGGGCATCTCTCTCTTTGGTGAGGGGTCAGTTTTGGATACCTGAAAAAAAAATTTTTTATAGGTATTTTTTAGAAAATCCCATCAGCTAGTGTCAGTTGGTGACAGTAACAAAGGGAAAGTAATAAAAAAATTATAAAAAAAAGTCCTAGTCAAATAACAAGCTGAGAAAAGAGAGCAAACAAATCAATTTATAACATCAAATATGACTTGAAAAAAATAAAACTATGGTTTTGTTTTTTACTGGAGTGTCACAGTTACTCTACAACATTGCCTTTGCTGAGCAGCTGTGAAGACTTAAACCAAAGCCTTCTGGTCACAAGCATGGAAATGAGTATCAGTTAAGACAGCACTCTTACTTAGTGTCTTTTTTATTACATTTAGCATCATTAGAGACCTTAGGTCTAAATTCTTTAGCACAATTGTCAGATATACTGTCAACAGAATTCCACAGATTTCTCATCTCAGGCCACATCTATTCCTTCCTTTCCTAAAATCCCCATTTAAATTGCATCCTGTTACAAGCTGCTGCCTTTATCAGACAAAATATTCTCCAGAACAGCAGTACTTAAAAAAAAGGTTTGATTTTTCCCTTCCTGCAGGATTTCAAACACATTATCCAGCCCCTCTATTCTCTTTCTAGCAGAGAGCTCCATCTCTAAGGCAGATTCAAATTTTCCAGAGAGAAGAAACAGCTGGAGCTGAGACAAGCAAGTGGAATTTGCACAGCCAGACCAGCTCCAAAGGGAGCATGTGTGGCCACAAGATGGAGCACAAAATGCAGAGGACATTCCCACCTCCCCTGCAGCTCTCTGCTTAACACCCACCCAATCCCAAGTGCAAACAGCTGGAACCTGCCAGGCCAAACAATACAAAGCATGTGCAGCACCTGAGCCAGGGCAAACACAGCAGCATCTGCCCTTTCCCACCAGCAGTGAACTGCTCAGGACTAAACTCCAAAATGTGACTGCTTGCACTCAGGAGTCTCAAAATTTAGAAAAATAAAAGGTGATACACATTTTTTGTTGTTGTTGTTTTGGGATTTTTTGGGTTTTTTTTTTTTTTGTTTGATTTTGTTTTTTGTTTTTTTTTTCCTAAAGTGAAAATTACATTCTGTCAGAAAGGCAGTGATGGGAGAGTGGTAAAGGCAGTTTACTGTGTTTATCTGTTCTGGAGTTACAGGTTTCAGTTTGTCTTGATCCTGCTCCTTCCTTAAAATCAGAGAAACTACCACCACTAACATCAGCTGGGATGCAGACCAGATTTCATATCACCTCAAGGCCAGGAGGAAAAAAAAAAAAAAAAA